>CM021105.1:263153504-263496478 GCA_007115665.2 Sequoiadendron giganteum
CAATATGTTTACAGACTCACATAGTCATTCAAGAAGATTACTTTGATCACCTACCTATAGCGCTAATCTAAGGTGAATGATATTCCCAAGTTGACACTCCTCTGGAGTTTCTCGTAGAACTGGAGTGCTCTCAAAATAGAAGCCCATCCACTCATTTTATAGATAAAATGCATTAAATTTATTGTGAACTATAGAATACGAGTTAGCTCTACAATTTAGTATGGGCGGTTGAAATATAAGCCACGTGAATAATATGAATGCATTGAGGTGATCGAATTCGACGTTGGGCGGCTGGGGTTGGTGTGCCAAGACTTGGTCGACAGTGTGCACACGTTGGGTTTCAATTTAATGTTTATCCTTCTTCATGCCTGGT
This sequence comes from Sequoiadendron giganteum, assembly GCA_007115665.2. NCBI lineage: Eukaryota > Viridiplantae > Streptophyta > Pinopsida > Cupressales > Cupressaceae > Sequoiadendron > Sequoiadendron giganteum. The sequence continues at coordinate 263,153,878 of CM021105.1, forward strand.
AATTATGAGTAGGTGGATATATTTGACTTCAAAACTTCTAAGCTTTAAGTTTGATAGGTTTCAATTTAATGATAAGTGATTTACAATCTTATTGAAAAGACTTGGGACACGTGGAAGAAGGTGTCTTAGTTTTATGAGCATCTAATTCATGCACTTTCCTAAATATTACTACTTTTGAATATGTAGCCATTTACTTGTTGTATTATGACTAAATCGATCATTGAGTTAATTATTTTGATTTGATTTTCAAATTGATGATATTAGTTTACTAAAATTTAAATTCGACATGCATGAATAAGATAGCAAATTCAAATAGTAGTAGTAATTAGAATAATAAGGGAGGTCATGACATCCTTCCCTCCTTAATTTTGCATCGTCTCGATGCGTTTAATAAGTTTCAATAGTAAAGAGATAATATCTAAAAGTATTTTAAAACAAGGAAACAAATATAGTATCTAGATACTGCTTAAAACAAGAATGGGAAAGATCATTGTAGTTCAATTGTATCTTCCCAAGTAGCATTGTCTTCATTATATTGATCCCATTGTACTTTACGTTGGTCAACTAGTTTGTTGCGTAATTGGTACTGGCGCCTCTCTAGGATTTTGCATGGTTCTATTGTCATTGTACCAAACACTTTGACCTGTAATGCATTCTAATTCAAAACATGTTTCTCATTAGGAACATACTTTTTAAGAAGAGATATATGGAAAACATCATGGATACGACTCAGTTGGGGAGGTAGGGCCAATTTGTAGGCAACCAAATTTATCTTTTCTAGGATTTCAAAAGGTCCCACATAACAGGGTTCCAACTTTTCCTTCTTACTAAAGCTTATAGAGCTTCTATATGGCTTGACCCTTAAGAAAAATCTTCAACCCACTGCAAATTCCCTTTGTGTTCTTTTCCTGTCTGCATAACTCTTTTGTCTATCTATTGCTTCCTTTAACTTCTATCTAATTGACCTGATCTAATTTTCCATTTCCTTCCACATATCTGGTCCAATTACCACTCTATCCTCAAGATTATCCCAGCTCAAAGGTGTGTGACAAGATCTTCCATATAGTGCTTCAAATGGAGCCATCCCTAGGGAGGCTTGAAACGAGTTATTGTACACAAATTCAACTAGTGGAAGACATTCTTCCCACTTAGATTGTTGGTCCATACAATACATTAGTAGAAGGTCTTCCACAATCTAATTTGTCCTTTCAGTTTGGCCATCTGTCTCAAGGTGATATGCTATACTAAAATTTAATTGTGTTCCCAAAGCCGACTGAAGAGCTGTCCAAAACCTTGAAGTGAACCTAACATCCCTATTTGATATGATATTTTTTGGGACTCCATGCAATCTAAAAATTTCTTTTACAAAAAGTTTAGCCAAAATCAGAGCATCATCTGTTAAATTACTTGCTATGAAGTGATCAACTTTGGTAAGTTTGTCAATTACCACCATTATTGTGTTATGCCTATAAGTTTTCATAGGTAATCCTTGTATAAAATCCATGCTAATGACTTACCACTTATGATGTGGTATATCATGAGGGTACAATAGTCCTGCTGGGTGACAATGTTCTACCTTCACTCTTTGACATTCAAGACATTTAGCTACATATGGTACTATGTCATTTTTCATTCCTTGCCAAAAATACAACTTCTTAAGATCTGAATGGAGTTTGTTTTCCCTTGGATGTCCTAAATAAGGGGTATTGTGGGCTTCACTTAAAACCAATTCTCTCAAATATTTAGAGTTTGGGACATATATCCTATTATTATATTGAAGCAACTTATCACCATATAGAGAGCACCCCTTCACTCTAGGATTAATCAGATCACTTTCTAGAGTTGATCTAATTTGCTTACACCATAAATCTTCTTTTTTCTCATTCAACACTTTTCTCTAAAAGTAGTTTTAAATATCGTAATATTCATCAAGTGCCTCCTTCTACTCAGTGCATCTACAACCCTATTTTCCTTTCCTTTGATATATTTTATCTCAAAACCATATTCACTTAGGAATTCTAACCATCTTCTTTGTCTATCATTCAAGTGAGTTTGTGTGAAAATATATTTGAGTCCTTGATGATCAATTTTTAACTCAAATGATTTTCCTAAGAGAAAATGTCTCCATTTTTTAAGAGCATGAATAATGGATTCTAGTTCCAAATCATGAGGTGCATAGTTTACTTCATGAGTTTTCAATTTCCTTGATTCATAAGCTATCACACCTTCATCCTTGATGAGTACTCCTCCTAGACCTTCAATGGAAGCATCCGTTACAACTAAGAAGTGTCCATTTGGATCTGGAACTTTTAAGATTGGTGTTGTGGTTAATTTTTCCTTTAAAATTTGAAAAGCCTTATCACATTGTACAGTCCATAAAAATTTATTACCCTTCCTTTGTAATTAAGTGATCGGATTTGCAATTTTTGAGAAACCTTCTACAAATCTCCTATAATAACCTGCAAGTCCCATAAAACTTCTTACCTTTGACACATTTTTAGAAATTGGCCATCCTTCTATGGCCTTTGCCTTATCTAGATCTACTGCAATACCATCTTCTGAAATTATGTGACCTAAGTAATGGACCTTCCTTTCAAAGAATGCACATTTTGATAATTTCCCATATAGCTTATGTTCTCTCAACCTTTGCAAAACTAACTGACGGTGTGCTAGGTGTTCCTCCTCATTTTTGGAATAAATCAAGACATCATCTAAGAATACCAAGACAAATTTATCCAAGTAATTGCGGAATAAACCATTCATCAAGTTCATAGATGCAACTGGAGCATTCATCACACCAAAGGGTACAACTGTAAATTCATAATGCCCATACCTTGTCCTAAATGCTATTTTTGGAATATCTTCCTCCTTTATCCTAAGTTGGTGATACCTTGATCGAAGATCTATCTTAGAAAACACGGTTGCTCCTTTCATCCATTCAAAAAGGTCCTCAATACGTGGTAAAGGATACCTATTCTTTATTGTGACTTTGTTCAACATTCTGTAATCAATACATAGTCTTAGGGTTCCATATTTCTTTTTTACAAATAAAATCAGTGCTCCCCAAGGGGATACACTTGGTCTTATGAGACCTTTCCCAAGTAATTCTTTTAATTGCATCTTGAGTTCTACCAATTCTATTGTGTTCATTCGATAGGGTGCCTTAGACACAGGTTCAACTCCGGGAACTATATCAATGGAGAAGTCAAATTTTCTTTTTGGGGGCAACCCTGGTAGTTCTTCTGGAAACGCATCACTAAATTCTTGAAGGTAAGGTAAATTTTGGAGGGTTGGAATGTTCCCTTCTTCATTTTCATCCATGGTAACCATGTATACTAGAGCTCCCTTTCTCTTCTCCTTTTTCAATTGCATAGCTGATATGATTTCCATACTTATAGGTCTATGTTTCCCTTGAACTACAACCCTTCTTCCTATGTAATCTAAACATTCTACCCATTTTTTTTAGCAGTCTACATTTTCTTGATGGTTTGTCAGCCAAATCATTCCAATGATCACATCATATGATCCTAAGGGTGCCACATAAAGATCTACTTTTGTACTGAAGTTAGGAAACCATATTTCCACATTAGATAAACACTGGGTTACCTCTTTAATTGCCTTATCCCCATACTGGATTTTCCATGATGATTCCAAATGATTAACTTTTAATGAATTTTTCCTTACTAATTCTGGAGAAATAAAACATTTAGATGATCTAGTATCTATTAGAATCGAGACTAGTTTTCCTAAAAGTGTACTTGTAATCTCTATGGGCACATTCTTGGATTGGGTTCATCGATTTCTTACTTCTGCATGAATCCTTTGTGGAGGTTCCCTTTGAGGTTGATTTTTTCTCATCCATCTTTGTATCCTTGGACATTCTCTAGAAAAATGATTCCCTCCACACATGAAACATCCACCTGGCGGTCCTCGTTGCATTGACTTTCTAGGCTAGTTATTTCTTGATTCATTGAGCCTTGGTTGATTTGCTAGTTTGTTATAGTTCCTTGGATCCTTTTTGTTGAAGTTTTTTCTATTAGCATCATTTCCATTGTACTTCTAATTTTGATTTGGAGATGGTTTTCTTTCTGATGAATTGTTCCTTAGGTTCTTGTTGAAGTTTGGGTTCCTGTTGAATTCTTGTTTCCTCTTGAAATTTTTACTCCTGAAGATTGTCTTGTTGAAGTTAAAGATTTTAATTTCCTTTCTTGCTTCAAAGATTTCTCCAGTACTTCATTCATACTTTCTGGTCCAATCATGTCAACATTTGCCCCTATGTTGGTATTTAATCCCAAAATAAATTTCCTAGTTTGGCTCTTCTCATCTTGTTGATATATTGGCACATATTTTAGTAGTTTGGAAAACTTATCCCAGTATTGTTGAACAGTCAAGGATCCTTGTCGGAGGTTATGAAACTCAGTCATCTTCTCATGAAAAAATAGTTGTGGCAACCACCTTTTTCATAAATGTTCAACAAATTGTTCCCACGTTATGTTTTCCTTGGTGTACTTATTTTGTTCCTTCACATTAGTCTACCAGCTAGTTGCTTCACCAACAAGTTGGTAGGACCCCCATAAGGCCTTAGTAGTTTCACTAAAGTCCCTTAACCCAAAATACTTTCCCATTTCATTAAGCCAATTTTTTGCCCCTTCTCCTAGTTGTTTTCCATCAAATTTTGGAGGGGTGATTTTCTTCAACTCCTTAGTCAATTCCAAAATAGGATTTTCCCTCCTAGGTGCAATAACAGTCATTATGTTCTCCTCTAGGTTATCTCCTTCAGGAGGGTTTTCAATTTCAGGTTCAACTATGTTTTCGATATTATCTTGCCTTGTTCAAAGGTCTTGTACTATTTGCTCCAAATAGTTAATTTTATCTCTATGTTCAATTAAAAGTTCTATTATTTCTTCAATCCCATCCTTATTCCTTCCCTGCGCATGTGGTTCCTCATTATTATTCCCCCTTGGCCTTTGACCAACACTAGCTCGAGTTGCTCTTCCCCTTGCCATTTATAATTCATGTATAATTATTCTCATGTTAATATTATTCTAAGGTATAAGAAAGGATGTTTCTTTCAAAAAAAAAATTCAATTACGCGAGTTGTAGTAAGCTCAAGGCCTAGTTTTGAACCTGGCTTTGATACCACATCTAGGGACAAAATTAATTTCAACCCAAACACCACCATAATTTTTTTTCAAGTGTTTAAGTGTTCATTCACAAGTATACTTGAGAACTTCTATCCTTACGAGATAGGAATAAGTCAATATGGAATGTCAATTGAATCATCTGTTCGGACAAAACAAGAGTTCATTTCATTTGTTCATATGAAACATGAATACATCTATTCCTAAACTAGAATATGCATCTACCTAACGAGGTAGGCATCTATCATATGATAGGTATGTGCTCTGGCCAGAGTCTTGGACCCATCGAGATCATCCGGATCCTAAGTCGCTTCCCTAATGACCACACTACTTGCTGGAAGTGTACCGAGGTTGTTGTCCTCAAGGGTATGTAAATCATAATTCTAGGATTGAAACTCGCCTCAAAACTTGATCTAAGGCCTCGGGGAATCAAGTAATCTGTATGGGATTATTTTGAGTATAGGAGAATATAATTTTAGTTGATTATCTTTTGATATGTTGAATGCCTGAGTACTGGGAGCATCCTTTGTTTCCCAGACTGCCTACATACCTCGCTTCTAAATGGGATCAAGGCATAAAATATTTAGTTTTGTTTTCTAGACTATGTTTATGTGAACTATTACAAAGCGGGTACACAACCCTTTCTAGGGTTTTTAATTCCCCAAACAGTTCCTCTGTGGTTGCTACCCACAAAGGGAATCATGGTTAATAAATGATTGTCTTGACCATTGATTGTTTATCTAATAACATTTATCTAACCCCACTCCCTAATACTATTCGTCTCCCTTGCATAAGATCAGTATGGCACAGGAAATATCTTAATAGTTTTATGTAGATATTAAAAGCTAAAAGTCCTCTCAAACTTGGCGCCATATTCCTTAATGAGTGCATATTATAAATTGCTTCCCAAAGTTGTAAAATTTAGGGGAGGAGGTTCTTTGATGTTTAAGTTTCTTTCGAAAGATGTTCATTGTATTATGTGAAGTGAAAACACCATTTTATCTGTTTTTAACAATCTATCATACCAAACTAATTGGGAGAAGTGATAAGTCAAAGTGGTCTTATATCTAATGTTAAGATTTTATTGAAAACCATAGGCATTCCTATCCTTCGAAGTAGTCAAATCTTTAATGATTCAATTGTATACCAAAAAACAATCTATTGAACTCATATATGTAGAATTCTAATTCATTCAGAGATATGAGGACTGAAATATGAACATACAAGCGGTTACTATTCTCTATATTATCCCTTCTATTGTTCTATGTGTGGCTTGTGATTTAGTAAAGTACAAAATCTTAACCTTCAAGCATTCCTTAAAAACTTCATTAAAGGATGATTATTTTAGCCATAAACAAATGAATATACTTCCGTATCCATAACACAACATTTTCAAGATTGATTCCTAGGATAGATGCTTCGTATATAATCACCTACATAAAATTAATAACTTTGTGATTATAAAAAAAAATGAACATTAGAAAATCCATAAATTTCCTCTAAATATTATTGATCTGATTAAGATCTAGTTCATTGTTTACATTTTTAGATTTATATTAAAACGTCTTTCCAAGTGAATGAATAAGATACTACCACTTTTATAGCTTTTAATACCGTGAGGTCCATTGGTTGTAAATAGTTGTAATAAGTTATTCCTAAGTCTTGAAAGGGGATTAATGTAATAGTTATGAGCATAATGGAAAGAGATCAAAAACTATATATGGTAATTTCATGAATTTGCTACAAAATGTAGTCTTGGTTAAAGCAATGATTACTTCAATATGAAGGATTACCTTAGAAACACAACACGCATTTGAGAATTCTATTTGCACGCATAAGATCCTTAATTTGATACATTCCAAAACTTAGGATAATTTAAAAAAGATTTTATATGAATTCCCAATCTAACCTGGATTATGATTTTTTCTCAAAATTTGTCTTAAGGAAAGATTGCTTAAGTCATGTTCTTGAAAGAAGAATTTATGTTTGGATTATAGTCTTAAAAAATGGTTTGTTCAAGGTCCCAAAATTTTAGATAAACCAGTTACTAAATCTCGACAACTTTCCCCAAAGCAACATAAAAACCCTTCCCCCAAACCAATATAAAAACCCTTTCCTTGCATTTTCAGATATGTTAGAATATATGTATATAAGATCTCGAAGAAAAAACTTGTAGATTTGTTATGAACAACTCTCAAAGGAGAGACCTCTTCCTGTGTTTTGGAAATAGATGTTAGAAAAACTCATTATCGTGTTGCATGATAATACTTTGTCTATTGTCTACTTATTTTCTTTGTTCAATGGTTATGATGAAATGATTCTTTATTATCAATAAATTATTAATAAAAAAACGTAATTGTAAATTATTGAACAATGCTTGTTGATTTACTAAATTATCTTAGGCAAATGTTACTCTTTAAATGTTGTCAAAATTGTAATACTTTATGAATGAATTCCTCTCTTATGAAAGTTTAATTATGTTGGAAACCTAATCAAAGAAAGGAAAACAAAACTAGCAGTGTTGGGTATTCACGATGCCTCTAGCTTACGTTTACAGGTAATGTCGTCATGCTTGAGCTACTGTACCTATTGGCTAACATAGCTGCAATAATAGCGTCTGTGACATCATTCCTATAAATCATCGGTGAGAAATAAAGAACATTGGTTAATTAAATCCAAAGGGAGGGAAATCCCCTTTGGAACGATAATCTAAAAAGATAAAAGAAAAATGAATCAAATCCGCTAGTTACAACCTAGAAAACCAAATCTTAGGAATTTTTCTATGGTGCAAATGTAATTCTGACTTGAAGGTATAATTATTCTCATGTTAATATTATTCTAAGGTATAAGAAAGGATGTTTCTTTCAAAAAAAAAAATTCATTACGCGAGTTGTAGTAAGCTCAAGGCCTAGTTTCTGAACCTGGCTCTGATACCACATCTAGGGACCCAATTAATTTCAACCCAAACACCACTATAATTTCTTTTCAAGTGTTTAAGTGTTCATTCACAAGTATACTCGGGAACTTCTATCCTTACGAGATAGGAATAAGTCAATATGGAATGTCAATTGAATCGTCTGTTCAAACGAAACAAGAGTTCATTTCATTTGTTCATATGAAACATGAATACATCTATTCCTAAACTAGAATATGCATCCACCTAATGAGGTAGGCATCTATCATATGATAGGTATGTGCTCTGGCCAGAGTCTTGGACCCATCGAGACTTGGCGCCATATTCCTTAATGAGTGCATATTATAAATTGCTGCCCAAAGTTGTAAAATTTAGGGGAGGAGGTTCTTTGATGTTTAAGTTTCTTTGCAAAGATGTTCATTTTATTATGTGAAGTGAAAACAACATTTTATCTATTTTTAACAATCTATCATACCAAACTAATTGGGAGAAGTGATAAGTCAAAGTGGTCTTATATCTAATGTTAAGATTTTATTGAAAACCATAGGCATTCCTATCCTTCGAAGTAGTCAAATCTTTAATGATTCAATTATATACCAAAAAACAATCTATTGAACTCATATATGTAGAATTCTAATTCATTCAGAGACATGAAGACTGAAAAAAGAACATACAAGCGGTTACTATTATCTATATTATCCCTTATATTGTTCTATGTGTGGCTTGTGATTTAGTAAAGTACAAAATATTAACCTTCAAGCATTCCTTAAAAACTTCATTAAAGGATGATTATTTTAGCCATAAATAAATGAATATACTTCCATATCCATAACACAACATTTTCAAGATTGATTCCTAGGATAGATACTTCGTATATAATCACCTACATAAAATTAATAACTTTGTGATTATAAAAAAAAATGAACATTAGAAAATCCATAAATTTCCTCTAAATATTATTGATTTGATTAAGATCCAGTTCATTCTTTACATTTTTAGATTTATATTAAAACGTCTTTCCAAGTGAATGAATAAGATACTACCACTTTTATAGCTTTTAATACCGTGAGGTCCATTGGTTGTAAATAGTTGTAATAAGTTACTCCTAAGTCTTGAAAGGGGATTAATGTAATAGTTATGAGCATAATGGAAAGAGATCAAAAAATATATATGGTAATTTCATGAATTTGCTACAAAATGTAGTCTTGATTAAAGCAATGATTACTTCAATATGAAGGATAACCTTAGAAATACAACACGCATTTGAGAATTCTATTTGCACACATAAGATCCTTAATTTGATACATTCCAAAACTTAGGATAATTTAAAAAATATTTTATATGAATTCCCAATCTAACCTGGATTATGATTTTTTCTCAAAATTTGTCTTAAGGAAAGATTGCTTAAGTCATGTTCTTGAAAGAAGAATTTATGTTTGGATTATAGTCTTAAAAAAAGGGGTGTTCAAGGTCCCAAAATTTTAGATAAACCAGTTACTAAATCTCGACAACTTTCCCCAAAGCAACATAAAAACCTTTCCCCCAAACCAATATAAAAACCCTTTCCTTGCATTTTTAGATACGTTAGAATATATGTATATAATATCTCAAAGAACAAACTTGTAGATTTGTTATGAACAACTCTCAAAGGAAAGACCTCTTCCTGTGTTTTGGAAATAGATGTTAGAAAAACTTGTTATCGTGTTGCATGATAATACTCTGTCTATTGTCTATTTATTTTCTTTATTCAATGGTTATGATGAAATGATTCTTTATTATCAATAAATTATTAATAAAAAAAGGTAATTGTAAATTATTGAACAATGCTTGTTGATTTACTAAATTATCTTAGGCAAATGTTACTCTTTAAATGTTGTCAAAATTGTAATACTTTATGAATGAATTCCTCTCTTATGAAAGTTTAATTATGTTGGAAACCTAATCAAAGAAAGGAAAACAAAACTAGCAGTGTTGGGTATTCACGGTGCCTTTGGCTTACGTTTACGGGTAATGTCATCGTGCTTGAGCTACTGTACATATCGCCTAACATAGCTGCAATAACAACATCTGTGACATCGTTCCTATAAATCACCGGTCAGAAATAAAGAACATTGGTTAATTAAATCCAAAGGGAGGGAAATCCCCTTTGGATCAATAATCTAAAAAGATAAAAGAAAAATGAATCAAATCCGCTAGTTACAACCTAGAAAACCAAAACTTAGGAATTTTTCTATGGTGCAAATGTAATTCTGACTTGAAGGTATAATTATTCTCATGTTAACATTATTCTAAGGTATAAGAAAGGATGTTTCTTTCAAAAAAAAAATTCAATTACGCGAGTTGTAGTAAGCTCAAGGCCTAGTTTCTGAACCTGGCTCTGATACCACATCTAGGGACAAAATTAATTTCAACCCAAACACCACTATATATTTTTTTTCAAGTGTTTAAGTGCTCATTCACAAGTATACTCGAGAACTTCTATCCTTACGAGATAGGAATAAGTCAATATGGAATGTCAATTGAATCGTTTGTTCAGATGAAACAAGAGTTCATTTCATCTATTCATATAAAACATGAATACATCTATTCCTAAACTAGAATATGCATCCACCTAACGGGGTAGGCATCTATCATATGATAGGTATGTGCTCTGGCCAGAGTCTTGAACTCATCAAGATAATCTAGATCATGAGTCGCTTCCCTAATGACCACACTACCTGCTGGAAGTGTAGCGAGGTCGTTGTTCTCAAGGGTATGTAAATCATAATTCTAGGCTTGAAACTCGCCTCAAAATTTGGCCTAAGGCCTCAGGGAATCAAGTAATCTGTACGGGATTATTTTGAGTATAGGCGAATATAATTTTAGTTGATTATCTTTTGATATGTTGAATGCCTAAGTACTGGGAGCATCCTTCGTTTCCCAGACTGCCTACATACCTTGCTTCCAAATGGGATCAAGGCATAAAATATTTAGTTATGTTTTCTAGACTATGTTTATGTGAACTATTACAAAGCGGGTACACAACCCTTTCTAGGGTTTTTAATTCCCCAAACAGTTCCTCTACGGTTGCTATCCACAAAGGGAAGCATGGTAAATAAATGATCGTCTTGACCATTGATTGTTTATCTAATAACCTTTATCTAACCCTACTCTCTAATAATACTCGTCTCCCTTGACCCGTATAAATTTTCCACATAATTATACCTTCATGTCAGAATTACATTTGCACCATAGAAAAATTCCTAAGTTTTGGTTTTCTAGGTTGTAACTAGCGGATTTGATTCATTTTTCTTTAATCTTTTTAGATTATCGATCCAAAGGGGATTTCCCTCCATTTGGATTTAATTAACCAATGTTCTTTATTTCTCACCGATGATTCATAGGAACGGTGTCACAGACACTGTTATTGCAGCTATGTTAGGTGATAGGTACAGTAGCTCAAGCACGACGACATTACCCATAAACGTGAGCCAGAGGCACCGTGAATACCCAATATTGCTAGTTTTGTTTTCATTTCTTTGATTAGGTTTCCAATATAATTAAACTTTCATAAGAGAGGAGTTCATTCATACAGTATTACAATTTTGACAACATTTAAAGAGTAACATTTGCCTAAGATAATTTAGTAAATCAACAAGCATTGTTCAATAATTTACAATTACATTTTTTTATTAATAATTTATTGATAATAAAGGATCATTTCATCATAACCATTGAATAAAGAAAATAACTATACAATAGACAAAGTATTATCATGCAACACGATAACGAGTTTTTCTAACATCTATTTCCAAAACACAGGAAGAGGTCTCTCCTTTGAGAGTTGTTCATAACAAATCTACAAGTTTGTTCTTCGAGATCTTATATACATATATTCTAACGTATCTGGAAATGCAAGGAAAGGGTTTTTATATTGGTTTGGGGGAAGGGTTTCTATGTTGCTTTGGGGAAAGTTGTCGAGATTTAGTAACTGGTTTATCTAAAATTTTGGGACCTTGAACACCCCTGTTTTTAAGACTATAATCCAAACATAAATTCTTCTTTCAAGAACACGACTTAAGCAATCTTTCCTAAAGACAAATTTTGAGAAAAAATCATAATCCAGGTTAGATTGGGAATTCATATAAAATATTTTTTAAATTATCCTAAGTTTTGGAATGTATCAAATTAAGGATCTTATGCGTGCAAATAGAATTCTCAAATGCGTGTTGTATGTCTAAGGTAATCCTTCATATTGAAGTAGTCATTGCTCTAATCAAGATTGCATTTTTTAGCAAATTCATGACATTACCATATATATTTTTTGATCTCTTTCCATTATGCTCATAACTATTACATTAATCCCCTTTCAAGACTTAGGCGTAACTTATTACAACTATTTACAACCAATGGACCTCACGGTATTAAAAGCTATAAAAGTGGTAGTATCTTATTCATTCACTTGGAAAGACGTTTTAATATAAATCTAAAAATGTAAACAATGAACTAGATCTTAATCAAATCAATAATATTTAGAGGAAATTTATGGATTTTCTAATGTTCATTTTTTTTTATAATCACAAAGTTATTAATTTTATGTAGGTGATTATATACGAAGTATCTATCCTAGGACTCAATCTTGAAAATGTTGTGTTATGGATATGGAAGTATATTCATTTGTTCATGGCTAAAATAATCATCCTTTAATGAAGTTTTTAAGGAATGCTTGAAGGTTAAGATTTTGTACTTTACTAAATCACAAGCCACACATAGAACAATATAAGGGATAATAAGAGAATAGTAACTGCTTGTATGTTCTTATTTCAGTCCTCATGTCTCTGAATGAATTAGAATTCTACATATATGAGTTCAATAGATTTTTTTTTGGTATACAATTGAATCATTAAAGATTTGACTACTTCGAAGGATAGGAATGCCTATGGTTTTCAATAAAATCTTAACATTAGATATAAGACCACTTTGACTTATCACTTCTCCCAATTAGTTTGGTATGATAGATTGTTAAAAACAGATAAAATGGTGTTTTCACTTCACATAATACAATGAACATCTTTCGAAAGAAACTTAAACATCAAAGAACCTCCTCCCCTAAATTTTACAACTTTGGGCAGCAATTTATAATATGTACTCATTAAGGAATATGGCGCCAAGTTTGAGAGGACTTTTAGCTTTTAATATTTGCACAAAACCATTAAGATATCTCCTGCGCCATACTGATCTTATGCACATTTTCTTGATAATTATGGCACCAAAGTTGAACAACTAATAGCTAAATTAGAGGAGGGAGGAGTGTGAAGTTTAAGAGGTTGTGCTATGACTAATTGAAGGGCGCCATGTTTTTCTTGAGGCTGAAGATTTCATAGAACAACTTTATGTATTTTATATGTTATGTTTGCCAGAGTGTTGATCTGGATTGAAACTAAAGGCTTTAATCAAACCGAACCTATCCTTCCAGAAAATTTTAGAGTGTTGATGTGTTAGAATATAGGTTGATTGTTTTATTTATTGAGGAACTAGTAGATCCATTATGTGATTGGATCAAAGCATTTGATTCCAAAACTATACATGATGCTATCAAGAGGGTGAGGAACATGGAGTGGTCAACCCCTAAAAAAAATTCAACCTAAACCCTTCTAGTATAAGAAAGACAATAAGAAACCTTTTTAAAAAAGATGGACCTAGAAATCACTATATGGATGATAAGGTTCAAAATGAATTGTGCAAAAAAAGTTATGTTTCAGCTGCAAAGAACCTTGGGAGCCTGGTCATAGGTGTTTGGGAAAAGGTAAAGTGCACCGCATTGAGGTAGTTTCAGATGATGAGGAGGATGTAAAAGGGGAACGAGTCCAGGGCAACGAACTGAGTGATTTAGATATTGAGCATGGGGAAGAGAGTGAGCATCTAGCTGAGGGATTTAAAGGTGGGACTATAGCTACTCTTTCAGGTACTCCCAAATTTAATTATTTTCAAGTTTGTGGGGTCTTACAAGCATGACATGTGATAGTTTTAGTAAATAGTGGGGCAAACCGTAACTTCATAGATTCGATGTTGGTGGCAAAGAGGGGTATTTAGACATAGGATTTTGAGTGATTTAATGTTATGGTGAAAAATGGTTTTAATATGGATTTTACCCAACGGGTCCCATGGTTGAATATCGCATTAGGGAGCTACATTGTCATTGATTATTTCTACGTTGCAGATTTAGGTGATACTAATGCTATTTTGGGTATCCAGTGGCTTCACCCCTTAGGGAAGTATTCTCAAAACTTTCAAAATATGGAGTTCAAATTCATAACAAATGGGAAGAAGGTTTTTTTGATGGGTATGTTGTGAGGCCCACCCATTGATTACTAGACATTATGCTATTTTTCTTTCATTTAGTTTGATAATTTATGATATTTTTCATGTTATGATAATTTAGATACTTGACATTGTATTTGATTTTTATGGATGATTAAAATGCATGTGTAGAATTGGTAAATTATAGTTCAATTATAATTTATATGTGTGATAGTGAATTGATAATTGTGATGCAAATGTTAATTTCAATATTATGATGAGTAAAATTATTAAGTTTTAAATGAAATTATGAAATGAAATTTATTGCTTAACTTGTGAAAATTGAATGAAAGCTTTTATGCGAATTCAATAATTATGAATCTTTGAGATTATGCTAATTGGGAATTAGAATATTTGTGTGATTTGAAATGCTCTAGGGTGAATTTGTATGTTTTATTTTGGTTGCTTTGACTATGTAATTTTATTGGATGTATTAATGTGTGAAATCGAGTGTGTAGGTACATTGTTCCATGACAAATGAAATCAGATGTTTTCAAAGAACCTAATGTGACAAACCTCGTGATGTTGCCTATAGTCCATTTGGAGGGACTTTAGTCTCAACGTAAATGTGATCTATGTGATGTGGTTTAAGGCATGAGTGTATGTGATTTGCGAGGTCTTAAAGTTTTTTAAGTTTGAATTTTAATTTTTTAATGGTATCCTTGAGGGAAATTTCATATTTTATTTGTTTGAGTCTTTAAAAGGGTGAAAAACGTTTTTATTTTGTGTAATTTTATAAATTTTAAGCCCATAGGGTGGCAACCCAAAGGTTGGGTACTTAATTAAACCTATATAATATATGACCCCTCTTAATTGTCTATTAAGAGGGGTGACAAATTTTGAAGTTGTGGGGAGTGGATGGATTTGATCCAATCAAATCCCCATTTTTCTTCAAGTTCATTAATAAATGGAGGTTTTGGGGGAGGAGTTCCCAAGTGGACTCCCCCTTCTTAATGATTCTCTTAGAGTCTTTTTAGAAAGGAGTGGAAGAGACTCCTTCTTCCCTTAAGTTTCTTCCACATAAGGGAGACTTCGAGGGTGTGTGTTGGAGGGGTGGGAAGGTGACAAGTGTTACCTCCCCATTGGTGAGGATCCCAATTGGGATTCTATTTAGTATTTCCTTTGGATAGTTTGGGGGTTCTTTTCATTGTGACATTTTTGGGAATTTTCTTGAAGGAGTTGTGTGCAAATATTTGGGAAGGAGTTGGAAGGCTTGGAGCTCTTCTTCAAAAATCTTCTTTGGAAAACTTGAAGAGGTAGGAATCAAGCTCTTATATTTTTTTATGTATGAATTTAGTTAAATGTAATGAATGATTTATGTTTTCATTGTATATTCTTGTTCTTGTTCTTGTGATAAAATTTGGGATGGGTTGTTATGGGGATTTATCTCTTACTTCATGAGAGCTCCCCAAGTGTGGGGTTGAGAGAGAAAGAACCTCCCATGGGAAAAACTCCATCATTTGAGAAGGAGGAGCTTGGGTATGAGTACCCTTCTTGTTTATGTTGATTTTGGTGTTTGGGATGTGAAGTGGAGATACTATGAGAAGCGAAGTTTGTGAAGAGGTCTGTTTGAAAACTATGTTTGAACTTTCTAAATTTTCCCCATTGGGTTGAGATGTCACCTCATCTTCCCCTTATGAGTCTTGTGAAGATTCATTGTGTGTGAGTCAATCCTTGGACTTGGGTAATTATTAGTATGTATCTCAATTTTATATTGTTTGGAATGTGCCTAAGTGTTACCCGGTTCTTATGGAGACATCCTAACTTGGGGGTGGTTGGTTTTCCAACCAATTGTTGGGTGGCGAGCACCACAAATGGTCTTAGTAAAATTTGTTGCATTTCCAAGTGTAGTTTCAAGTGTTGGTAAAATCTTAAAGATTTAGATGAGTTGCAGTTATGTGTTGGTCGTATACTCATGTAAAAGGGTTGAGATCTTTGTTTTGTAGCTTGTGGACAATTATTGAAAAAGTGAAGAAGATCTATGTAAATATGTATGATTTAAATAAAAAATATGTCCCATTTATTTGTACGCGTAAACTATCCACAATTGTGTATTGTTTGTTAAAATTAAATATATCTTTTTTAAAAATATGCATGCTCTTATTTGAGGATACACATGGTAGCCTATTCAATAATAATGAATGTATTCCATTGACTAAAATTTTGTGATAGTATGCTTGATATGAAAATGAGTTATATTGGCTTGTATTAATGAATATGTTGTTCATGTTTAAAATGTAATATTTTACTTGTCTGAAAGGAGAGTATTATTCTCATTGAAAAATAAAATATGAATTATTCCATATTTCTAATATTATCTCTAGTTCAAAATACAAATAAGTAATTTGTTAAAAAGAAATATACTTCTTTCTATTTTATAAAACAATAGAGAACCAATTGAATGCAATGTATGGGTTGCATAAAAAATAAGTTAAAACTTAGAGTCATGTGCTAAATTAGTGACCTGCATAAATGAAATTTACATTTAAAATTTTATTATGTAGGTTATCATCATTGTGACTAAAGGAAAATTTTGGGTAATAGTCTTAAAGTGCATGTGCTTCGGTTTTTAAGGGCTCTTCATATTTTTTTAAAAAAAGGGGAAATTTTTATTTATTTTAGACTTAATGAAATATATCAAGTGCCTAGATCTTGTCTTGTCCAAATCTTTTTGTCTTTACATTCGAGTTATCATCCTTCAGACTTGCACAAAAGGACAATTGAGAAACTAAAAAGAAATTATATATAAAATAATAAAATGAAATGTAAAAAAGGAAAACTTGTATGGTACACCCTTGTTGAGGAAAACCCCTCTATAGGATGTTTCCCCCTTGAAGGGTATTAGACCCTTACTCCAAACACAACACCCCATGCCTGAGGTGTCATTGTGCCACTTTGATGACTGCAGATCCAACGATTGTTGGCCGCCATCTCTTCCCTTACCTACTCGCCATGTTTTGTACATGAAGTGAAATATAAATAATATGAAATAAAAGATAATGAAGATTAAAGCAACAATTCCCACATGGACTTGACGCCTCCATCTGTTAGTTTTGAGACTTAAACTAGCTCACAAAAATATTTAAAAAAATAAAATAATAGAACAATGAAAAACTATATTAACAGTGCATTAAAAAAATTCAAGCATGCAAGAAACAATGGGTGTGGCAAGTTGGTGGCCAAATCTCTCTATGCAGAGCCCCTCTAAAGTTTCTTTTTCCCTACACATGTCGAAGAAAAGAAAAAAAGATGAAGCAAAGAAGGCTCAATTTAGGGTTACTAACAACAAATTTAGGGTTATATAATGCATGTAACACATTTCCTCAAGCCTCGTGTCTTATTGTGATCCTTTCAAGAGTAACACGTGGTTTAGAAATGTGAAGATGTGTTAACATGGGACAACCATTCTCTTACTTTAAATCACACCTCCTTTATTAAAATGGGGCAACCCCATTTACAACTTAAATCACCCTTCCTTATTAAAGTGGGGCGACTGCAATATAAGTTTAAATAAAACTAAAATAAAGTTTCAAACAATAAAACAATATTATGACTGCCAACAACATGAATCTGGTGTAACCTTATGCGTAATAATATGAACATTAGTTCCTACAGAATTAATAATTTTACTAGCGGTAGCATTAAGATAAATACTAATAGGAATCCTATTATTATTGTTAAGAGAAGCATAAACACCCATATTTTTATTATCTCTAATAATAACAATTAAATAGCTCTCTTAATCCATAATAAGGATAATCTTAATATTAATATTACTATTAGCTATAATATTAATAAATATATCGAGAAGTATATTATTGTTAGGGGTGATGCTAAACATTAATAATAATAAAATTAATCTTCAAAGTCACATTAATATTGGTACATTGATTAACAATGATAGTTGAGGTTAACATTAATCTTATTATATCAAGAAGAGAATTGCCAATATTTATAGAAATGGTAATATTAATATTAATAAATAATAATAACATTAATAATAAGTAGTAATGCTAGTATTAAGAAATATTATTAATGTTAATAAGGAATAGCAAGATTGATATTTATCATAGTAATTTAGCAATAAATATAGTACTGAACGTAATACAAAGAATAATAATCACATGGATAACATTATACATTAATAATATTAACATCATTAATAATATTTGTGTCAATATCAAGAGAAATGATAACCATATTATTATTAACAAAATGAGAAATGCTAATATTAATACTAAGAATAAGTAATAAAAATAATAATAGTACTTAGCAATAATGATATTAATATTAAAGAGAAACATTAATATTAATAATAAGAAATAATAGTAGCTGAAACGACATCCCACCTTTTGATCTCATTTCCTTAAGCTGAATATTGCTGGAAGTTTATGCTCGGGTTCCTAAGTTATCTGATACCACTCCCGACAAACCTTTGGGACTAGTTGTCTACGTGGCCAAGGAAGATCAACAAAGGAGTCTTCAACAACATATGGCAAATAGTGTCATCCACGATCTGCTGAGAAATATGGAAGGAAAGAAACAAGCGCATTTTTCAAGAGCAATCGATGGGTAGAGAAATAATCGCAAGGCGTTTGGTTAAGGTGGTGGTAGAGTTAGTAAACAATGCGACGAAAAAGGATAGCCTTTCCAAAGAATGCTTTCTAACAGAGATATCAAGCTTACCAATAAATTTGTGGGTCTTTGCATCCCCCCCATTGTTGGAGCCATGGGGGCAATACCGAAAGATGAAATCAAAAGAAGAACAGTTTGGTAGAAACCGCTACCTGGATGGATTAAAGTAAATTTCGATGGCGCCTCTATGGGATATCTTGGAGCGGCCCACATAGGCTGTGTGGGAAGAGACTCCAAAGGCAGGGAGTTAGCATAGAAGGCAGAGTACATTGACCAAGCAACAAACAACATGGCAAAATTCAGGGTGGCCCTGAGTGGGCTAGAATTGGGAAAACTCATCGGGGTATCGAAGCTGCATATGGAGGGGGATTCGATGATCACAGTGAACGCTATCAGAAGTAACTTCACCCCAAACTAGCTATTACGTTGTTTGTTGCGTCTGATTTGGAACCTCATCACATCCTTCGAGGAGTTCCAAGTTAGCCATGTGTATCGTGAAGGAAATACAGTGGCGGATAGGCTAGAAAAAAGGGGCGGTGGTGGAGGTAGGGTATGTTCAAGGTGTAGCCAGCTAAGCCTCAACCGTGCAAAGTGTCATTCAAACATGAAGGTATTAAAGGTGGCAACATAAATATCAAGTCATTATGTGTGGTGCATTTGGCTGGCACCCTGCATCCACTGTAACCTGCAACTTGTACGAAAGGTGTGCTTTGGAATTTGGGTTGCGTTACACTTGGTAGGAAATTGTCCTTTCAAGATATAGATGATTGATTCAAGGCAACGAAATGTCACTTAAGACTGGTTACTTCGAGAATGTTGGATCTGCATTTAGGAGCCACTCAAGTGAAAGGACGACGTAATAAATTCGGTATAGGAAAGGCAACATTTGGCTATAAGTGTGGGTGGTGACATTGGAAAAGCCACATTTGGAAGCCTGACAGAGAAGCATCTGGGGTGATTAGGTAGGAGAAGGAAGCAAGATGGACACACTTATTTACCTAGAAACAACTACAACCATGGTGCAATTTTAGGGCGAGGTGATAGACACCGAATTGTGCGGGGTTCTTACGGTGAAAGATAAGTTGGTCATTCATGTAGTATGGGAGGTTTTGGTCTGAGAATTCATTTGGTCTTACCATAAGCATCGGATCAATACAGACATCCCAGAGATGCTCTTGGCCCTTGCACTCTTCAGGGGCATGGAGAAGCCAAGGGTTAAGAACCTCTGCCAGTGTCTATTCAAACACATGTATTTGGGTGAAATAGATGCAATACTGGACAACGTCGACGAAAATGGGCTAATCCCTATGCCTCAACACTACTACCTGCTCAAGAGACGGGGTGCAAGGCCAATACCAAAATTTCCGATCCTGTCAATAGTGGAGCCTGATGAATTGGAGGAACGGTATGGGGATATAGATAGAAACTTCAATTTCCTTCTACACATGGTGGGCCTCCTTCCGCCCATGACGAAGGAGGACTTGGGAAACTATATGGATTGTGAAGGGTTCAAAGTGGATAGTGACAACGAGGATGGCAACACCCTGGTGATTCCTGTACTACCGGACTCAGGAGAAGACTAGTTGGAAGAGGATGGTCGGGATGTGGAAGATATAGAAAATGGCTCGGCACATAGGAGATGTAAATTGGAATGCCCAGTGAAGGCCCGTGCTGTACACGTAAAACAAATGAGGAAGGAAGAGAAGGAAAGGGGTTCAAGCCATGAGGATTCAAGCCCCATTTTTACCGCTCTGCGTGGCCCCTAGAAGCCAAGGGGGAGGAAGGGAAGAAAATCCTGAGGGACCACTGCGGCATGGCTAGTTAGCAGAATAGTTACTCTTGCTTAGTCATATCAGGTAGTAGGGTAAATACAGATAGGTGGGTGGGACTATTTTTTGACTGCTAAGTAGTAATTTTTTGCCTGTTGTTGGGCCAATATGGCATTCTGAACTTTGAACATGAGCCGAAAGGCCACCAGTACTTTGTTATTTTTTTCTCGATAATATATGGTGCTGGCCTAACCAGCTATTAACTTACCAAAATAAAATAAAATACTAGTAGCTTATAGGGTACTATCTATAATAATAATAAGTGGCATCAATGTAAATATTTAAATTTGGCTTATCTTTTCTCTAGTAGCATTTATCACCTCGATACTAACATGATATCTAATCGGATGGTATGCATATCACTTTGAGAGAGAACATTAATGTTGAGATCAATAGGGTTCATGATAATTATATTAGGCTAAATAAAATTAATAATAAAGTTTCTATGATTAATAATAGTAATAAACATTAAAATTTAAACAAGATTTAACTTCATGGTAGATTAATAATAACTTCATTTCCATGCAAAGATCATTACTATTTTTGGGGTAGGCGGGCACTAGTACCTAGCATTATGTAGAACCTAGCATAATGACAACCTAAATATTAGAGTTGGTCTGATGTATGTTTAAGGGTGTGCAAGATGAAATCCGCACACCTAACCTCTTTATCCCCACACCTCGCTCTCAAGAAACATATTGATGGTTATGTGACACAAACATCATCATTTGATGTGTATAGTTCACTACCATGTGTGTACATAATTGAAAATTGATAGTGTTTTTACAACATTGTTTTAAAAAAATTATAGTTGTGTTTTTTCCCATGTGAAAGTTTAGGGCATTGCATTTGGTATTAGAGCCTAGGTTCAACACTGGAAAATCTAAGCATGTGATCACCATGTTAATTATCTGTATGGAATTATATGGTGTGGAGAGAGAGTGATTTGAGTCAACGCTAATAGTACCACATGTTCTAGAGGCACCTCAACATGATCCACCACCAAACCTCAATTACCAAATCCTCCATGCAGTAGAGGATTTGATTAGGGTAATTCATGCTAGATTACCAAATGTAGAGGAGGGTTCTCAACATGAGCAATCTCAACACTCTACAGAGGTACATGGATTAGAGCATCGGGAGCGTAGTAGGAGTCCCCCTTGCATTCATGATGAGCATTGTGACAAAGGAGAGAGAGAGGATCAATCCACCTAGATCCACCACCACAAGTACCTCAATTGAAGGTAGAAGTTGAGACGAGTGTAGCTTGGGATGTAGGTGATTAGAAATTTGAGAATTCTTACGGTCACGTCTACCTAATTTTGAGGGATCCACAAATGGTGTAGATTCCAAGTCTTGGCTTCTCAGTCTTGAAAGGTGTTTTGAATTACGTGCATACGAAAGAAATCTAAAATCATTATTTGTGATACATTTTTTTTAACACACAACCTCTACATGGTGACTCCAAGAGGAGCGCAAGCATCACCTCTCTATTGATACCATCACTTGGGAGACTTTCCTTGAGTAGTTCAAGGCACACTACTTATTTGAGCACTTCAGGTAGTGTTGTATTGATGAGTTCCACAATCTCCACCAAAGGGGACTATCAGTAGCACAATATGAGAGTTGATTCTTAGATTTATTATAGTATGTGGACTATCTCCAAGATGAGAATCTTCTCATCAAACATTTCATCAAGGGAATGAATGAAGACATATCAAGACTCATTTGTATGGCTAATCCAAAGAAACTTCATGTTATTATGGAGAAGGCCCTCATTATTGAGGAGATTCAAGGGAAATCCCATGATGCATGAGATCAGTTCCAAAACCACAATCAAGGTACACAAGTATAGTATTTTTTTCAACCTCCCCTTCCATTGAAGGGAGTATTTAGACCCTCTATAGGACCATCTATTCTTCCATAGTAGCAACAACATAGTTAGAGTTCTAGACCTCAACATAGTTTTTCAGGGTGGCCACTCTAGGCCATGGCAACCAAAAGGTCCTTGTAGAGATCAACATCCTCTAGTACAAGATACCACCCCAACATGATCACATTCATCTTTTCATGGAGGACACAATAGTTCTACTAAGACTGGTGGGCAACAGTTTAGTAGGACTAATTCATCATAGGTATAGGAAAGAGGTCCTTGTTATGTGTGTGGTGTAGTTGGGAACTTATATATAAAGTTTCCTCAGGGTTTTTCACCTGGAGGTCAACACATAATGGGATCTGAGCAGATAGTGGGTGATGTAGACAATTTTCATTGAGTATTGTTGCGGTTGAGAACCACCAAGCTGAGCACCAGACCATAGTTATTGAGGCCCTATGTATGATAGGAGATAAAAATGTTTCCATTTTATTTGATTATAGGATGTATGATTCTTGTATATCCCCATCTTTAGTGGAGTGTAGTAGGCTAGTGGCATCTAGGTAGGATGATAGGTGAGAGGTTGAACTAGCCTTAGGGTCTAAGGTATCTATAGATTCCATAGTCAAAGGTTTTCCGCTACGACTTGGAGTCTTAAATACTACAATTGATCTTTGTTTTACTCTATTAAACTCCTAAAGAGTAGTTATGGGTATGGATTGGCTCAAAACACATCAAGCGAAGGTGGATTTTCATAAAAAAGGGGATTGAGTGTGTAGATGACCATGGTACAATAGTGGTAATTTCAGGGGTGTAGACTTATTTCCCTTCACATGATATTTTCTATGCAACTGAAGCGGTGTATGTGAAAGGGTGTCAGATGTTTTCCATCACCATCATTGATAAGGAAAAAGAGGAGATAGAGACATCATTTGATGACCATCCCATTATTTGGGATTTTGTCATTGTATTTTCATTTGAGTTGCTAGGCATGCCACCACATCGTGAAATTGATTTTCACATAGACTTGGTACCAAGAGTTAAGCCAATATCAAGGGGAACCTATAGGATGACCTCACACAAGCTCAATGAGCTCAATATGTAGTTAGAGGAGTTTCTAGAGAAGGTTTATATCCATCTAAGTGTCTCAACTTGGGGAAATACCATTATCTTCTTTAATAAGGATAGATCCCTTCATCTTTGCATAGACTATAGATAGTTGAATAAGGTGATAATTAAGAATCATTATCCGTTTTCGAGGATCGATGATTTGTTTGATTAGATGCATGGAGCTAGAGTGTTCTAGAAGATTGACCTTAAGTTTGATTTTCATTGGTTATGAATTGCAAAGGAAGATATTTATAAGACCACTTTAAGGACTAGGTATGGCCACTATGAGTTTACTTTGGTACCATTCAGGTTGACAAACGCACCTATAGTGTTCATGAGTCTCATGAACAAGGTATTTTGTACCTTCTTGGATCTGTCTGTGATATTGTTTCTTGATGATATTATGATATACTCGTGAACTAAGGAGGAGGATGAGGGAACTTGCGACAAGTTCTTCAGTGTTTGAGAGAGCATCAGTTGTATGGGAGCTTGCCAAAATGTACATTCTTTCATCCAAAATTTCACTACCTTGGTCACATCATATCTGGAAATGGTATCTCAATGGATCCATCAAATATTAGGGCCATTATAGATTTTCCAACACCTACCACCATGATAAAGGTCAGGAGTTTCATGAGATTATTAGGGTATTACCACCATTTTTTTGAGGGTTTTTCTAGGATTGTACATCATATTACTTCCCTTTAGTAAAAAGGAAAGAATTTTGAGTGGTCAGAGCAGTGCGAGAGGGCCTTTTGGACCCTCAAGGAGAGTCTCACAAGTGCTCCTATCTTAGCAGTTCTAGATCCATCAGTATATTTCATGGTTTGCACTAATGCCTTGATTGATGGCTTAGATGTGGTACTTATGCAGGAGGGTAGAGTAATTGCATATGAGTCATGAAATCTCAAGACTCATTACCTGAACTATCCTAATCATGACTTGGAGTTGGTAGCGACAGTTCACACTTTAGTTCATTGGGGCATTTTCTTTTGGGACATCATTTTGAGTTGCACTCAGATCACCACAGTCTTTAGTACATCTTCACTCAGCAAAATCTAAATGCTTGTCAGATGTGTTGGATGGATTTTCTATGTGAGTATGACTTTGATGTGCATTACATCAAGGGAAGGAAAATGTAGTAGCAAATTATTTGAGCTTGAGGTGACACAAGTTAACACCTATGTCTTTGGGCATAGATTTGAGGAGTCAAATTTTACAACACTTACTAGAGGATGAGTGCTACATGATCGTCTAGCTGGAAATCCAATCATAGAGGACCCTTAAGAACAAGTTTGTAGGATACACCTTGGAGTTCAATATTTTACTACCACATAAAGTTCACATCTATGTATTAGTTGTAGGCAATCTTCGTACAATCATATTGTCAGAGGCACATATACCACCCTATGCAACATATCCAAGGGTGAAGAAGATGCACATTGATCTTAGGCAATTGTATCATTGGGTAAAGATGCGATGAGACATTGCAGATTATATGAATCAATGCCTTGAGTGTCAGAGAGTCAAGGTAGAGCACTAGCAGCCAACAAGACTTCTTTACCCACACAATATTCCTAAGAGAAAATAGGATACCATTTCGATGGATTTAATTGTTGGTCTACCTTTGTCCTCACATCACCATGATGCCATCATGGTGATTTTTGACAAATTGACCAAAGTAGCCCATTTTTCACCTGTGTGTACGACTTATATGGCTCCAGTAGTGGTGAGGGTTTTCCTAGATGATATTGATAGACTACATAGAGTCCCTTATAGGATCATATCAGATAGAGATTCACTCTTTACATCAGCATTTTGGACATCATTGCAACAAGCGTTGGGCACTCAACTCAACTTTAGTTCAACTTATCACCCTAACACAAATGGGTAGTGTGTGATGAAAATATACGTGTAAAGGAGTAATAACAAACACACAATCAATGGAACATTATATTAGAGAAATCCCAAATAACAATCTAACTGAATTGAAACCAAAATATTCTCTAAAACCGTCCCATTGTCCTCTATCCTTAAGGATTCATTAAATCATAATGGCTCTTAGATTGTGTATGTACTATGATGGTTAGAATGACTACCTGAAGAACGAGATGCTAGAAAATGTAAGAAATCTATTCCTACATGATGATTGATAAAATATATGATGATGATGTCATGGTAATGATGTTGCTGATATAAAAATGCTATGCTAATGCTGTGATGAAACTACATAAATCAAGATGCAGCTAATGCTAAAGCCATAATTCTAAACTAATATGCTTCTAATTTACTAAATTCTAAATGCTAAAAGTGCTAAATGCTCTAATGGAATTTCTACAGAGTAAGTTTCCTCAAAGTTGGGATGTGAAATGTTGTAGAATAAGGTTGCATTTATAGATTTTCCAAGGCATATTGTGATGTGGCAAAAACCAATTGTTTGGATTTAATTTGGATAGATGAAGGGTGGAGGATGAAGAAGTTAGAGAGAAATAAGGAGAGTGTTCCCTTGCATGAAAAAAATCTACCAAGTGTAGAGGAGAATAAATGAAATAGAAGAGCAAAGTGTCTCAAGTTTGTTTCAACATTTGTTGAGGATAAATATCCAAATTAAATATTTGAAATATTTAATTTGTTGAGACACATGATGAGGTGGAAGGGGAAAAGGCTATATGACCAAATTAAATTAAGGATTTAATTTTAGTGAGAGGAAAGATAATTAAATAAAACAAACTATTCAAATTTGTTTATTTAATTAAGATTAGAAGAATGTGATTTAAGATGGAAGAAATAAGGAATATGAACTACATAAATAAATTTAGAATTTATTTATAAGTAGATGAAAAAAAAGGGGGGGTTTATTAATTAAATGCTTTGTATTTAATTAATTAGATGAGAAGAATTAGGAAATGTGAACCATATAATAAATTTATAATTTATTTCTAAGTAGAGGAATTAGAAGGTTTATTAATTAAATAACTTGTATTTAATTAATTAGATTATCTAGACCGATTTTAGGTGTATACATTTTGCCCCTCTTTGAAGTGATGTGTTTACACATTGCTTCAAAGAAAAACTTGTTGTTAGTGTCGACAAAAAATTTCAATGTGCCCCAGACGCTGAAATTTTGAGTGATGATGAATATATGCCCCCTTGGGAGATTAATCGATGAATTTTTAAAATTTATGGATTTTTGAATTTTTTGAAAATTTTATGATTTTTTGATGATTTGGTGATGATTTCAAGTTTTCATTATGCCAAGACGATTTATCTCCCAAAAAATGATGTAGAACCTACCCCTGTTGATTGATTTGATTAATTAAGATCCCTTTGAAAAATAAAATAAATCAATCCCACTAAATTCTCACTTAATCACCCTTTAAAAGGTAAAAAGAGGTGAAATGAAGTTCATTTGAGCATATACATTTTGAAAAATTGAGTGATTAGAGAAACCTTGTGGAAATTTGAGCAAGATGGTGATTCTAATTAAAACCCACCAATTCGAGCACGTGCGATGTCACAACTGCTCGACCGCGTATGGACCTCCAATACGTACCCCAAAAACCTCCTCGTGAATTATGAATATTATTTTCTCACATTTTTCACTTTTTCAATTTTGAATTTTGCATTTTAGCACATTAGGTCGCCGATGTAGTGCAGCTGGTTGCTGTTATAGCACATCTGGTAGATTAGCGGATAGGGTTGATTGTTTAGCGCATAGGTGCATTTCTCTAGCGCATAAGACCTTTTAGCGCATTGATTGCATGAAGTAGCACATTTGGTCTTTGTAGTAGCACATACAATGATGTAGTGCATTTAGGGTATCTTCTAGCACATTCTGTCAAAAGTTTAGTGCATATGATTATTTGGCGCATCGGTACTGTGAAATGGCACATTGATGAATTTAAATGGCGCATTCATAGATTTGGTGCATTGATAGACTATTTTAGTGCATTTATGAACTTTTCTAGCGCATTCATTCCAAATTGATGAATTTTTGATTAAACTCCTTCATTTTGATGATTTTCGATTGCGTCAGCCAAAGTGTTGATGTTGTTTGATGTTGTTTGATGATGTTGATAGATTAGATGATGATTGATCTCATGATAGGTTAGATTCAATGATATGATAAAGATGATTGACCTCATGATAGGTGAGGATCAATGATAGGCGCTTGCAATATTTGATCAAAGTCTCACCAGAGCTGATTAGATTGATAGGTTGATTGATTGATTGATTGTTGATTTTGTGATATGTTGTTTGATGATAGAAGACTTTGATAATCTTGATGTCGTAGGAGCGCTTCTCGAGGACCTAGGATTTGATTCCACATTTAGATTAGGCTTATCTAAATGTGATTGGATGATGTGGATTGAATTCCTTGTTAGATATAGCCCAACATAGGATTAACAGGGGGCTTCTGACTGCTTTGGAAAAGAGGTGGCACAATGACCACAACACCTTTCACTTGGGAACTGGTGAGATGATAGTCACACCAGAGGAAGTGTATTAGATTCTGTAGATTCTAGTTGTTGGTGAGATAGTTTTGTATGATTCCGTTGAGCAGGGAGGGACTGATGCATTGCAGAGAGTCTTCGAGGATGATAAAATTTGTGGTTATGATATCCCATGGAGGGATATGGTTGATGCCTACGTGACACTACCATGTGTATTAATTGAATTCATTGGAGGATTTTTATGTCCCGACCATAGGTCAAAGGGTATCTCGATTGGATGGGGCTATATTTTGGAGAGCATGATCATAAAGGGGACTAGATATGCTTGGGGTTCATGCATGCTTTCTCATTTGTACGATGATCTTCACCAGGTGGTGTATCTCAGAGGAGCCAGTTTATCTATCGGGGTCACACTATTACAAATATGGGCGTCAGAGCACATAGCCATCACTTGTCCAGTTGCAGAGAGGTAGAGGTTAGTTGGGAGGCCCTATGTTCATGGATATACAGGTCCAATTGTCCAACATAAGCTGGGAAAACTGGAGTACTGGAGGAGAGTGCTTGATGATCTGGATAAAGTTACCTGGAGACCATATTTAGACTACGAGCAGTGGCTAGAGGATGGCACTGAGATGTCATATGTGTGCACGACTAGATACTTGATTGGGAGGGCACCATTTATCATTGAGAAGTTCCCTCTTGGGAGAGTGCTCTGATAGTATGATAGAGTACAGGGCATGCCTCAGGGAGTTGCTCTATATGCACAGAGACAACAAGACATTTCATAGTGGGGACCCATTCTATCATATGATGTAGTGTGAAAGGAGTACCTTGGGCTACACCCAATGATATGGGACTATCACCTAGAGATTATAGAGGCTGCAGTATCAAAGGATTATGCTCATTACTTCTTTGCACATCCCTTCCCATGGATTTCGAGTCCAGATGAGCCAGCACCGATACCGGATGATGATGAGAGGGCACCGAGACAAAGGAGGGGTGGAGGAGGTGATGAGGAGGAGGAGGGTGAGAGAAGTGATGAAAAAGATGGAGATGACAAAGGTGGAGGAGGTGATGGTGGTAGAGATGGGGGTGGCAGAGGTGGACTGGCCTTAGACCTTAGAGTTCCTTGTAGGAGGAGATCCTTGGTGGCTACAACACATAAGCATGTATAGATTCGGTTGCCCTCTTAGTAGTAGTAGACATAGATAGCTTCCTTACAGGTCCAGGTTCAAACATTGCAGGGTCAACTGGCATATAAATAGGCTTTGTTGGCACATGCACAAGGACATATTGCCACCTTGATATCCAAGAGAGATACAACCAGACAACGGGGTGAGTAGGAAGAGGCTTTGGCTGACAGGATGTAGAGAGTGCCCGAGGGTACCATCACAAGTGATATGCTAAGAGAGGTCACTCGGATTACCAGAGAGGCTGAGTATTACCGGGGTTAGTATCATGAGGTTGTGCCTGCAGTGTAGCGAGTTAGTTATGCTCAGTCGAGATCAGGCAGGAGTCACTCTCATACAACCAGCATGGGTGTGACACATCCACCTCGCATAGATCTAGGTACGGGCCTAGGTGCAGGTCCATTAGGTGGTTTAGCAGGAGGCTCAAAGAGGTTGATGACATCTGGGGGAACACCACATAACTCCATTTGATGTATTGATGTAGACACTGATTCAAAGATATTATGAAACTGCCATTTTTGATATTGTATCTCTCCACACATTCAGACATCTTTGTACACTTGACATTATTATTTTGAGATTTATATGATATGCAATGATGATTTAGTGATCTACATGATGTCTATATGTATTTATAATGGATGCCTATGATGGATGCATTTAATTTCCTATTTTATGTGTTATTGATGTATTAATATGATGATATTTCATGATTATGTATGGATGCAATGATGATATGATGATGTATAGATGATGATCCTATGATGCTTTATGAATATTGCTTATATGAAATATGAGATGGATTTATTATGCAAATGAAATGTGTTGCATTTTATGTTATTTCTGTATTTTTCGAATGTAAATATATGATGTAATGCATGGATGGATGACTGATTATGCAAGTGAGATGGATTTTATTATGCAAATGAGATGTGATGTATTTTATCTTCTTTTTTTATTTTTCAAATGCAAATATATGATGTAATGCATGGATGGATGAATGATATGATAACACTTTCTAATGTATGCATGATATGAAAATGATTGTGCAACTATGTGTATGAATTATTTGTTTTTGTTAATGTCAAGTATACTCAATCTAATAATGATAGAGATAACATCGTTTTGAAATTTGGCCAGCCTTGGAAAATCTATACCACAGATGCAAAACTAATATGAATGCAATCTAATCTAGCCATGCAAATCTAAATATGCAATGTTGTCATTTTGTCAGTCGATTTGTCGTTCTTTTATCATCATTGAGCCTTTTTAAGATGCTGAAAGTGAGTACAAACATCGATGGTATAATTAGACCATGATGACCTGAGTACTACTTCCATACAACTTCCGTTGATTTTTGATAGTGCAAGATAACACAAGCATCTAGGTATAGTTGAACCGAGATGACCTGAGCATTTCTTGCATAAATAGACAAGAGTCAAGCATTTTCCTATGCAAATTCAGAATGTCATCAATGATACTTTGTAGAGCATGTCCCGTGACAATTTGCACAGTAGTAATGATTAATTCACAGACAATAGACAATGAAAATATCATACTCCATCCAGGCTCCTCTAGTTCAAGACATCATCGAGCTGCTTCGAAAATATGATAACAAAAATCAAAGTAAAATAGTTGAACATTCATGCTAGAGTATTAAAACCATGATTCAGAAGAACATCATCCATTTAGATTTGGTTTGATCAATTGATTTTTCTGATTTGATGTGGATGGTTGATTCAAATGGTTTGATTAATGTTCAATGTTGAGTTGTACTATGATCATTATGTTTGTTGTATTGTCATGCTACTTTTTGTTTGTTGGTTTAAGCTCAGAGTTTATTGCCCCCAGTGAGTTCAAGATTTTGCCCCTAGACCAGGGTGAGACACGATCACAATGCCAAGATATGTACTTGAGGTTTTTCGATGATAGGCATAATGCTGGTGAAGGAAAACAATAGACACAATGCTCAAATAGATGGAAAATCTGATCTATCACAAATAACACCTGTTTTTAGGTTTTCACTACTTGTTTTTATTGCACTTTTTCAGATTTTATGATTTTTTCAATTTTCACTTTTTTTGTATTTTTCTCTTTTTTAATTGTTTTGTATTTTTGACTTTTTAAATTTTTTTTGCTATCACCAAGACACCTGTTTACTAGATTTTCATCAAGGTGACCATTTTTTCAGGAAATTTTCTCATTTTTTTGTATTTTCTTTTAGGACTTTTACCGCACACTAGATGAGCTAGGTATAAAACCTTTTGAGAGGTAGACTGTTGATAGGCTCATCAAACAAATATCCTTCAGGAGTAGATAGCTGATAGGCTCTTGATCCATAGATTGATATGACAACAAAAAAACCTAGCCAGTTTGGTTCAAACTTCCCCTTCTTTTCTCAATCCTGTTGATTTCAAGGATTCTCTTTTAAGACCAAGTCACCAACTTGAAATGTTATGGGTTTTACTCTATGATTGTAACTTATGGACATCCTCTGTTGATAGTCTTTCAAATGATCCACAATATGTTGATGGAAATCATCCAATAGTTCTAACTCTTGTAGCTTGGACACTCTATAATCTTCTTTTGAAATGATTCCCTTTAGTGAAACCTAGAGTGATGGTAGCTCAACCTCAATGGGTAAAATGGCCTTTGATCTAGATACAAGAGCATATGGTGTGCTCTTGTCAAGGTGTGGATACTGGTATAGTAGGACCACACAGAAGGGTTCAATTGAATGTGCTAGTCATGCCCAACATCGTTGACGATTTTCTTTAAGATTTTCAAAATGGTTTTGTTCGAAGCCTCTGTCTGTCCATTTCCTTGAGGGTAGTATGGTGTAGAAAACCAATGATGGATATGAAACCTTTCACAAAGTTCTTGGATGTCTTGGTTCTTGAAAGGTCTACCATTGTCAGTGATAATGGACTGAGGAATGCCATACCGATAGATGATGTAATTTAGGATAAAGGATGCAATCTATTTTCCTGTGATGGTGGTTAATGGAACAACCTCAATCCATTTTGTAAAATACTTTGTGGTTGTGATGATAAATTTGTGTCCATTGGATGATGACAGATGGATTTTAACTACCAGATCCAATCCCCATTGACAAAAAGGCCATGTTGAAGCAAATGGTTGAAGTTCTTGCACTGGTGAATGTATCAGGTTGTCGTGGATTTGACATTTTTGGAATTTCTTGACAAATTGAAAAGAATCCTCCATATTCGGCAAGTAATACCCCAAACATAGGAGTTTTTTAGCGAGAGTTAGTCTAGTTGAATGAGTTCCATAGATACCTTCATGAACTTCATGTAAGGTCATTTCATATTCATTACATTCAAGACAACGAAGGAGAGTACCATCAGGACCTTGTCGATATAGTATATCCACTATCAGGGTATGTCAGGCAACTTGGTGGATGAAGTTACATTTTTGGTTTCGGGATAGATTTGGTGGAAGGGTATTATCTCTCAAATAGGTATAGATATTCCCATATATCGAGGAATCAGTTTCAACTAGATGACATATGAATTGGGATTTGGGGTTGTCGTAGGAAGGGTTAAGCACTTGCTCCACCACGAACTAATAACGGCTTCATTTTTCAGGTATTTGTAGAAGACTAGCAATTGTTGCCATTGCATAAAAAACTTTATTATCCCCCTTGGAATTTGTTCAAATTTGATTTCAACAAAGTATTTTTTGAAATCATCCACCATTCTCTTATACGACATCAACTTATCATCCTTTGTCTGATAATCATCGTTTACCTGATTTATGACTAGCTGTGAATCTCCATAGACTTGCAACTCTGTGATCTTCCATTCGACTGCCACCTTGATTCCAATGATGAGCACCTCATACTTAGCCATGTTATTTGTGCAAGGAAACATAAGTCCGAATGATTTCAGGATAGTATGTCCTTGAGGCATGACAAACAAGATTCCAACACCCAATCCATGTTGCGTGTAAGACCCATCAAAATATAACATCTGTGGTTGTGATGACATGGTAAGGACATTTGTATCAGGAAATTCAATTCTTATTGGATGATCATCTTGTAATGGTGCTTTTTCTAACTGATCAGCTATCACCCGACCTTTGATGGCTCTTCGTTCTACATACTGGATGTCAAATTCGCTCAAAATCATTACCCACTTGGCTAGTCTTCCAGTTAGAGCAGCTTTGCTGAGTAGATATTTTAGTGGATCAATCTTAGCTATGAGTTTAACAGTATGAGTTAACATGTAATTCCATAGCTGTTGAGTAGCAAATACTACCACTAGACAAGATTTTTCGATGAAAGTGTAATTGATTTCATAGTCGTTCAATGTTTTGCTGATATAATAAATAACCCTTTCTTTTCTCGTAGAATCTTCCTGTGCTAATAGAGCACCCAAAGATACTTTAGTTTTTGCTATATAGAGTAATAATGGTTTTCCTTATGTTGGTGGCACTAGTATGGGTGGAGACATCAGGTACCGTTTCAGTTGATTGAAAGGTGCTTCAAATTTTTCATCCCATTTGAAGGAAATATTTTTATGTAGCAAATGATTGAAAGGATGAGTTTTATCTACTAATTGTGCAATGAACCTCTTGATAGATTGGAAACATCCTTGTAGAGATCTCAGCTGACTGATGTTCTTTGGTGGTGGCATTTCCATGATGGCTTTAATTTTGGCGAGATCCACTTCGATGCCTTTTTCTGAGACTATGTACCCTAGTAGTTTTGTTGATGTCATGCCAAACAAACTTTTTTGGGTTTAATCTTACATTGAATTTTTCTAGTTGAGTGAAGATTTTATCTAGGATTTCTAGGTGTCCCTCTCTGGTGAAAGATTTAGCTAACATGTCATCCACATAATCCTCCATAAAGGTGTGCATCATGTCATGGAAGATGGTAGTCATCGCTCGCTGATATGTGGCTCCTGCGTTTTTCAAACCAAAGGGAATAAAATTCCAATAGAAAGTACCCCATGGGAATTTGAATGTTGTTTTCTCTTGATCTTCTGGTGCTATTTTTATCTGATTGTATCCTAAAAAGCTATCCATGAGTGATAAAAATGGCATGTCCTACTGTCAAGTCCACAATGATATCAATGTTAGGCAAACAAAATCATCCTTTGGGCATGCTTTGTTGAGATCTATGAAATCAGTACATATCATGATACTACCATCTGGTTTATAAACTAGTACAATGTTAGAAATCCACTCAACATAATCAATTGATCAGATGAATCTAACATCTAATAATTTCTTCGATTCCGCTTTTACCAAAAAGACAATATGTGGATGCATTTTCCTTAGTTTCTATTTGACAGGTTTCACTCCAGGTGGTAGAGATAAGTGATGCATTATCAAATCTGGATCAATACCAGGCATGTCAGTGTAGGACTAAGTAAAGTTGACTTGTCTCTCTTCAAAGAATTTGATGAAGCTTGGCTTTTCCTGATCTATCATGGATGCTGCTAGATGTAGAGTCTTCACTTTTTCTATTGTGCCAATGTTGATAGACTGTGTAGTTTCCACCAATATCGATGATCTTTCATGATAGTGTTAGAGGAAAGTGTCAAATCTCCCATCCTTTGGTGCCTCAGAGAGATTTTCACCATTAGATACACTCTTTATTTTTACTTTTTCATGATCTAATATTGCCATTAAATGGTTTTCACCATTAGATCGATTTTTCATATTTTTGATTTTATAGCTAGGAGATTTGGCACCCTCCTGGCTTAAAGCTTCATTATGAGATTCATTGGTGGAAATCATTTTTGGGTTGTCAGAACAAAGGAAGTTAACAATGACATCATCATTTGCAAAGATAGGGACATCGAGAGGCTCAGTTTTCTTCCAGTCAATAAGTTCAAGATGGAATAATGGTAAAAGGTCATCGGATTGGTTTGGGTCAATGACAGTGAGGGTTAAGATGGAGATATCGAGGTGTTCAATAGCAACGTCAAGATTTATGATGTTACTCTCCTCCAAATCGTCTAGTTCGCTCGATGTCTGTTCATCCTCACTTGAGTCATCGATATTTTGTGATCCAAATTCAAGAGGTCTAGACCCTGAGCTTTGTCCCTCTATCCATATGGGAGTATACCTTTGTATTACGTCAACTTCTTTTTCACGACAAGACTCTTTAGACAATGAATCCCATTCATACTCATTGGAATCAATTTCAGAATTGGCTTGTAATTGTAGGATTCTCTCAATAGCCTTTTGTTTGGCTTCTTCTTTTGTTTCTTCCTTATACCCTAGTCCTGTCTTGTCTTTTGCATGGAGTGTGAGAGGCTGAATTGGTTCCACAATGCCCTTTTTTCTTTTCCCGATAGGTCCTTGTCCTTCATACCCCATCTTTTCAAAGATTGTTTTCCCTTTACCATATTGTTTTGTTTGGACATTGGAAGTTGATGCTTGTGATTGTTCTTCATCTTTGTACATCCAATTTAAAACTTCTTTATCCTCAGATTCATCCTCTTGAGTGCCTGATTTTATAAATCTACCATCAAAGAGTGTGATTGGTTGTGAAGATGTTTGTCTTGACATTGATGGTTATCCATAGGATCTTGGTGAAGGTAGTAACTGTGAAAGACATAAGGACTACTCAATTGAATATCCACCCATTCATTTATCCCTCAACTGGATCTTTTCCTCAAATTGTTTTGATAATAAATTGAGTTGACTTTCATGATTTGATGGAGTAGAATCACTAGTGTCTTTGTCTTTTGACTAAACCTTTTCTTCAACCTAATTTGACAAAGAATTTTTCTGACTTTCATTACTTGATGAAGTAGAGTCATTGATATTTTTTTCCTTTGACTAACCCTTTTTCTCAACCCACTTTGACACATAACTTAGTTGTTTTTCATTGTTTGATGAACTAGGAGTGTGAGATTCTTTGTTATGTAGCATGAAAGAATCTTGGACCGTTTTAAGCATGTTGCAATATTGTTGATTGTTTGAATCATTTGAAATGGTGATTTCTTGTCCATTGAAAGGAAATTTCAAGCATTGGTGATACGTTGACGACACTGCTTGCATTTCATGAATCCAAGGACATCCCAAGAGTATATTATATGTCAAATCCTTGTCTAACACTTGGAAAACTATATCCTTCACAATTGGCCCTACTTGAATTGGTAACATGATCAATCCATGTGAAGATCTCTCCTCATCATCATAGGCTTTTATAGTGATATTCCTTCTAGAATCAATGGCATTTTTAGAGCATCCCAGTGCATGAACAAGCTTTAAAGTGCAAATATTTAGGCCAACTCCACCATCTATTAGAACACGTTTAACCTGGTGTTTGTGAATTAGAACCTCAATGTGGAGGGCAACATTATGTGGATGGGTGAGTGATACGTAATCATCCTCAGAAAATGATAGGCAATGAGATGCGGTCAAATGTCCCACCATAGACTAGAATTGACAAACTTCCAAATCATTTGGTATTGTGGTGGCTAATGAAGCTTGTTCTAGAATCTCTTTGTGAGCTGGAGAAATTTTGAGAAGTTCCAATATCGATATTTGAGCTAGGATTTTTTGCAATTGGTCAATTATGTTATATTAAGTTGAAGGGGCAACAACTGTTCTAGATGTAGCTCCTTTCAATATTACTTTGGCCTGCCCTCTTGTGGTTGCATTGACTGGTTGGTAGTCTTGTTTTTCTCTAATTTTGATGACATTAATCTGATTATTAGTTACATCAACGTTTGTGATCAGATTTAATGGTATAATTTCATTGATTTAATTTAATATTTAGGTTAATATTGCTGTCATTAAGCTGATTTTTAGTTGTAACAATGTCATGAGTTTGATTATAAATTGAAACAATGTCATTAATTTGATTACCACCAATAGCAACATTTTGTCTATCATCAATTTCAATGTCATTAGTTTGATCCTCAACTTCTGAAATGTGAAAGATAGTGGTGTCATTAACATAGTTCACACTTTTACCTTTGTCGTTAGCAGAAGAAGATTCTCCCCTTTCATAATTTGGCAAAGGATTCTTGAATACTCCATGATCATTGTTCGTTTGAGGTCCTTCCACAAATATCGTCTTGTTATCAATCAAATATTGTACCAAATGTTTCAATTGCATATAGTCATTTTTTGTGTCCTTTGTTTTGATGAAAATCATAGTAGTATGCATCATTCCACCAAGATGGTTTAACTCTTGGTTCCCAAATCTCTTTCTTCTGGTAATGTTATAAGTCTATGTGTGGGAAGCTCTCTTAATGTCGATTCTTTAGACTATCCCAAAGGTGTGAATCTCCTTCGATTTGATGGTTTTTGATATGGTAGTTGTTTTGATTCAACATTGTTCTGATTGCTGTTTTGATTGGGATTTTGATTGGTCTTGTTGGTAGCTGCTGTCAAGTCAAATAGTAGTTTTGTGTTTTGTGTTTCAGCTATAGCATCATTATTACCAACATTTTTATTTCTTTACCATAATTTTGGTTTATCATTGTTGTTGTAATGATTGGGAGATTTTGCGTTATTTGATCCTTCATTGTAGATTTTTATTATCCCTCTCTTGACCAAGGCTTCTTCAATTTTAATTCCATTTTCAATTATTTTCTCAAACATGGGTGGGCATTGTAATTCAAGTATATAGCTCATATCATCATTTAAATTGTTAATGAAGACTTCCATCTTTCCCTTTTCAGGTGTGGAACGATGATATCTAGCAAATAATCTCCTCCATCTTTGTAAATTTTTTGAGAAATGACTCGCCCTTTTTCTGTTTTACATTGCAACTTGGTATTTCATGGTAATTTCATGTTGGATGTTGTAAGAATATTGAGTGATGAATTTGTTAACCAACTCTTCAAAGGACCTTATTCACGGGGGTAATTGTGAAAACCATTGCATGCATTGTCCACCCAAACTTTGTGGGAACAATCTCATCAAGCAAGTCTCTTCATGTGCAAAATCTAAGCTCATTGTTCAAAATTACCTCACATGATCTATAGGATCAGTTTTACCATTATATTTATCATACTTTGGGAATTCACAATGCTTAGGAAAGGGTATTATGTTCATCGTTTGATTAAAAGGATATGGGAAAATGTCTTGCAGCAAGTATCTTTTTGTGGTTCCTCTTTGCATGTCTTGAATCCGTTGTTGGAGATTTTGCATTTGATTAGTCAAAGCAACCACTGGATCTATGTTTGTTGGATCATTTTCAGTCCTTTTGGGTGCTCCTTTTAGTTGAGTAACATGAAAGTCATCAGGTAGTTTGACACCTTGTTTAGCTAGCATTAACAAGTATTTTTCTCCATATTTTTCCAAAACTTTCTCCATGAATTTGTGGAAGCTAGGATCTTGTTGTGTAGTTTGGATGTCTTCTTCATTTATTTCCTCACCTTCAGGTTGGTGGAATATATGAAATTGATTTTCTTCACCTTCAGCCATGGTAGTTTGATTTTCAATTTTCTTTTCCTCAAGTTTTTTCTTTTGGGACCTTGTTAAAATGGGCATACAAGTGTTATAATTTTCACTAAACTTGGATCTTTGTTTGGTAGATTTCCAATGATAAAAACTAAGTCAAATGAAATGACAAATTCTATTGATAAAACTAAGTTAAGTCTGATTATACAACTTCGTTTCGTGATGGAGGATGATAAATCTTGATGATGAAACTTAGCTTAACAATTAGATGTGTTTGATGATTTAGGCACTTTTAGATGGTAGATTTTAGTTTAATTAAGAGAATTTCACTTGTAAAGACCAGTTTCACCAAGTTTAAGACACTATTGTGACTGAGGAATGGTTCTGTTTTGATAGGGATCCTGAAATGTGAGTTAAATTTTTGGATAGACAATGAATTTTTCTCTTTGGTTTTGAATTAACTAGATGCGCTAAAACATGGTACACATGCAGTAAAAGATGG
Organism: Sequoiadendron giganteum; assembly: GCA_007115665.2. NCBI lineage: Eukaryota > Viridiplantae > Streptophyta > Pinopsida > Cupressales > Cupressaceae > Sequoiadendron > Sequoiadendron giganteum. Next base: position 263,193,264 of record CM021105.1, read on the forward strand.
AATGCATGCACTAAAAGATGGCCTGGATGCGCTAGACTGTTCCCTAAATGCACTAGAAAACAGACTCAATATGCTAAACAACAGATCAAATGCACTAGAATAGGGACCAGATGCCCTAAAGGGTGATATATATGCACCAGAAAACCACTCAGATGCGCCAAAAAATGAGCTATATGCGCTAAAACTAGCTAGTGATGCACTATACTACCCCTAGATGTGATTTCAATTGAATTCTCTGTTAGTGAATGCGCTAAATGGATGAGTAAATGTGCTAGAAGGTAGAATAGATGCGCCAGAGAATGACGTAGATGCGTTAAAACATGGACTATATGCGCTATAACATGGACCAGATGCGCCATAATACAAACTCAATGCACTGAAATAGGGAATGCATGCACTAATCTAGAAAATGTTCATTGTTTTGATAGTCTGTCTAGTTATTTTACTTTTAATCAGTGAAATGGATGTTCCAGGGAGTAATTTTTTGATCAATGATTGTTTGTTTGGTTTCCTTGTCTATGAATTTTGTGAATTAAGTGTTCTTCATGGATGATTTGTTGAATAATGACTTCAAACACAATAACAAGTTATAAAATAGTTGTTTCCAACCTAGGAACTAAAAACATTAAGTGTGCGTTCAAGAATCTGGTCTAATTCCTTGTATTTCCATAGGTATAGCACAAGAGAAAATAGATCAAACAATTTTCTAATGTAAAGGGTCACTCATAACATCACAACCCACATCTTAAAACTATGTCATCTCACACAACTGTGTCATCCCCTAGAGGGCACCCATGTTTTTTCCTTTTGCGGGTCTTAACCAAAGTCAAATCCTCCACTTTTGGCCAGTAATATCTGATAGTTATATGGTGAGTATCTTGGGGGTAGATTCTTCCCTCCCCTTGCACTATGAATATTAAGAATGTTCAGAGATTGACTCAGCTAGATTCTACACTTAAAGTTCGTAGTAAGGGTTTCCATTCGGTGCGGAAAATGATAAACTCCCTTAGGAGACCTCCCAACCTTTAGAACAAAGGCTTTGGGGATGGTTATCTTGCACACTACCATTGACTGAGAGTTTCCTCACAATCATGTTTGATTATAGTGGGTTGAAAAACTTGGCTTTAGTTGTTCCTACTTAGGTTGTTTCTGTAGGGTGAGTACATTTTCCCACTACGACAGGCCTTCTAAAGGTGTTAACAAAGCATAAAAGAGTGAGTTTGGCATTCTGGTCACCTAGTGAAGGGGAGAGTATAGGCCTATCACTTTACAAGCAAAGAGTACATTGTGTTCATTAACCTTCTTAATTAAACTAGGTGCATAATTTAATCAAAAGAAAGCAATAAAACAACTCCAGCCCCTACAAACACCATCAGTAGTTTCAGATATTTGTCTTTGACAAGCATATTAAGCACCTGCAAAATAGAAAATGTAGATTAGTTCCTGGAATTTTAACTTTCTATAAAATATGCCAGATGCGCCATAATAGAGACCAAATGTGCCAAAAGATCACACAAATGCGCTAAAAGAACTATTGTATGTGCTAAAGAAACTACTGAATGAGCTAAAATAAATTCCAAATGCGCTAAAAGAACCCCTGAATGCGCTAAAATGTAGGCCCGATGCACTGAAAGATGGATTGGATGTGCCAAAACAAGGACTGGATGCGCCAGAAGATGTTTTGTATGTGCCAAAACAACTCACGATCGCGCTAAAAAACATTCACATCAGAACTTGTAAACATACTTTTCCAGAAAATGTTAATAAAAATGGGGTTGGGCCCCACAGTGGGTGCCAATTGATGTGTGATGAAAATATACGTGTACAGGAGTAATAACAAACACACAATCAATGGAACATTATATTAGAGAAATCCCAAATAACAATCTAACTGAACTGAGACCAAAACATTCTCTAAAACCGTCCCATTGTCCTCTGTCCTCACAGATTCATTAAATCATAATGGCTTTCAGATTGTGTATGCACTATGATTGTTAGAAGGACAACTTGAAGAACGAGATGCTGGAAAATGCAAGAAATCTATTCCTACATGATAATTGATAAAATATATGATGATGATGATGCCATGGTAATGATGTTGCTGATATAAAAATGCTATGCTAATGCTGTGATGAAACTACATAAATCAAGATGCAACTAATGTAAATCCATAATTCTAAACTAATATGCTTCTAATTTACTAAATTGTAAATGCTAGAATTGCTAAATGCTCAAATGCTCTAATGGAATTTCTGCAAAGTAAGTTTTCTCAAAGTTGGGATGTGAAATACTATAGAATGAGGCTATATTTATAGATTTTCCAAGGCATATTGTGATGTGGCAACAACTAATGGTCAAGATTTAATCTGGATAGATGAAGGGTGGAGGATGAAGAAGTTAGAGAGAAATAAGGAGAGTGTTCCCTTGCATGAAAACAAACTGCCAAGTGTAGAGGAGAATAAATGAAATAGAAGATCCAAGTGTCTCAAGTTTGTTTCAACATTTGTTGAGGATAAATATCCAAATTAATTTGTTGAGGCACATGATGAGGTGGAAGGGGAAAAGGCTATGTGACCAAATTAAATTTAGGATTTAATTTTAGTGAGAGGAAAGATAATTAAATAAAACAAACTATTCAAATTTGTTTATTTAATTAAGATTAGAAGAATGCAATTTAAGATGGAAGAAATAAGGAATATGAACTACATAAATAAATTTAGAATTTATTTATAAGTAGATGAAAAAAAAGGGGGGATTTATTAATTAAATACTTTGTATTTAATTAATTAGATTAGAAGAATTAGGAAATGTGAACCATATAAATAAATTTAAAATTTATTTATAAGTAGAGGAATAGAAGGTTTATTAATTAAATAACTTGTATTTAATTAATTAGATTATCTAGACCGATTTTAGGTGTATACATTTTGCCCCTCTTTGAAGTGATGTGTTTACACATTGCTTCAAATAAAAGTTTGTTGTTAGTGTTGACAAAAAAAATCGATGTGCCCCAGACGCTAAATTTTCGAGTGATGATGAATATATGCCCCCTCAGGAGAGTAATTGATGAATTTTTTGAATTTTAGGATTTTTTAATTTTTAATTTTTTTTTTAAATTTTTGATGATTTGATGATGATTTCAAATTTTCATTATTCTAAGATGATTTATCTCCCAAAAAATGATGTAGAACTTTCCCCTATTGATTGATTTGATTAATTAAGGCCCCTTTGAAAACAAAATAAATCAATCCCACTAAATTCCCACTTAATCACCCTTTAAAAGGTAAAAAGAGGTGAAGTCTATCCTTGCCACCTAGCTTGTTGCACATCCACGATGTGTTTTGTGTATCAGTTTTGTGATATTATGTGTACAATGATTCTCATATACTGGGTTGGGATGCCTTGTAGGTGGAGTAGAATGGGAAGCTAGCATTGGATCCCATTCTCATTTTGGCTCGACCGATGTTGGCCCTTTGAGGGTGAGAGCTAGACCAAGTCAAGGTCTAGTGTGAACATTATGATGAGATTGAAACTACTTGGGAAGATGCCTCATAGTTGAGAGCACTATATCCTCACCTTTTTGATGACTTCTAGAAGGAATTTCATTCCTAGAGGGGGAGGATGTGAGGCCCACCCATTGATTACTAGACATCATGCTATTTCGCTTTCATTTAGATTGATACTTTATGATATTGTTTGTGATATGATAATTTAGATACTTGACACTATATTTTATTTTTATGGATGACTAAAATGCATGTGTAGAATTGATAAATTATAGTTCAATAACTTGTATGTGTGATAGTGAATTGATAATTGTGATGCAAATGTTAATTTTAATGTTTTGATGAGTAATTTTTTTAAGTTTTAAATGAAATAGGAAATGAAAATTATTGCTTACCTTGTGAAAAGTAAATGAATTCTTTTATGTGAATTCAATAATTATGAATCTTTGAGATTATGCTAATTGGGAATTACAATGTTTGTGTTATTTGAAATTCTCTAGGGTGAATTTGTATGTTATATTTTGGTTGCTTCAACTATGTATTTGATTGGATGCATTAATGTGTGAAATCGAGTGTGCAGGTACATCATTCCATGACCAATGGAATCAGAGGTCTTCAAGGAACCTAATGTGAAAAATCTTGTGATGTTCACTATAGTCCATTTGGAGGGACTATAGTCTCAATGTAAATGTGATCTATGTGATTTAGTTTGAGACATGAGTATATGTGATTTGTGAGGTCTTAAAGTTTTTAAAATTTTAATTTTATTTTTGTAATGGTATCTTTGAGGGAAATTTTGGATTTAATTTATTTGAGTCTTTAAAGGGGTGAAAAAGGTTTTATTTTATGTAATTTTATAAATTTTAAACCCCCAAGTTGGGTACTTAATTAAACCCATGTCTTGGACTAAATCCAAGATATGACCCCTCTTAATTGCCTATTAAGAGGGCTGACAAATTTTGAAGTTGTGAGAGTGGATGGACTTGTTCCAATCACATCCCCATTTTTTTCCAAGTTCATTAATAGATAGAGATTTTGTGGGAGGAGTTCCCAAATGGACTCCCCCTTCTTAATGATCTCTTTGAGACTTTTTAGGGATGAGTGGAAGAGATTCCTTCCCTTAAATCCTTCCCTTAAATGTATTTCACATAAGGGACACGCAAGGTGTGTGTTGGAGTGTCACCTTCCCGTTGGTGAGGATCCCAATTGGGACTCTATTTAGTATTTCCTTTTAGATAGTTTGGGGGTTATTTTCATTGTGGTGTTTTTAGAAATTTTCTTGAAGGAGTTGTCTTCAAAGACTTGGGAAAGAGTTGGAAGGCTTGGAGCTCTTCTTCAAAATATTTTCCTTGAAAAGCTTGAAGAGATAGGAATCAAGCTCCTATATTTTTTTTGTATGAATTTGGCTAAATGTTTGTAATGAATGATTTATGTTTTCATTGTATGTTCTTGTTCTTGTTGTTGTGATAAAATTTTGGATGGGTTGTTATGAGGGTTTCTCTTGAACTTCATAAGAGCTCCCCAATTATGGGGTTGATAGAGGGAAAACCTCCCATGGGGAGAACTCCATCTTGTAAGAAGGAGGAGCTTGGCTATGAGTACCTTTATTGTTTATATTGAGTATGGTGTTTGGGACATGAAGTGGAGATACCATGAGAACTGAAGTTTGTGAAGAGGGTTGTTTGAAAACTATGTTTGAACTTTGTAAATTTCTCCATTGGGTTGAGATGTCACCTCATCTCCTCCTTATGAGTCTTGTGAAGATTCATTATGTGATTCAATCCTTGGGCATGTGTGATTATTTGTATGTGTGTGTGTCTTAATGTTATATTATTTGGAACGTGCTTGAGTGTTACCTGGTTCCTATGGATACCTCCTAGCTTGGGGTGGCTGGTTTTCTAACCAATGGTTGGGTGGCAATCACCACCAATGGCCTTGGTAATTTTTTTTGCATTTCTACGTGTAGGCTGAAGTTTTGGTGAAATCTTGTAGATTTAGATGAGTTGCAGGTGTGTGTTGCTCATATACTCATGTAAAAAGGATGTTGAGATCTTTATTTTATATCTTGTGGACAAGTATTGTAAAAGTGAAGAAGATCTCTCTAAATATATATAATTCAAATGCAAAATATGTTTCATTTATTTGTATGCATAAACTATCCAAAACTGTTTATTGTTTATTAAAATTAGATATATGTGTTTTGTTTAAAAATATATATAAGTGCTCCTTTTTTAGGATATACACAAGATAGCCTGTTCAACAATAATGAATATATTCAGTTTGACTAAAATTTTGCATTAGTCTGGTTGATATGAAAATGAGTTATAGTGGCTTGTATTAATGAATATGTTTAGGTTATTTAAAATATAATATTTTACCTATCTGGAAGGAGAGTATTATTCTCATTGAAAAAGAAAATATGCATTATTCTATATTTCTAATATTATCTCTGATTCAAAATGTAAATAAGTAATCTATGAAAAAGAAATCTGTTTCTTTCTATTTTACAAAATAGTAGATAACCAGTTGAATGCAATGTATAGGTTGCATACACAAATAGTTAAAAATTAGAGTCTTATGCTAAATTATTGACCTATACTTGGTCTTTGCATAAATGAAATTTTCATTTAAAATGTTAGTCTGTAGGTTATCATTGTCATGACTAAAAGGAAAATTTTGGTTAATAGTCTTAAAGTGCATTTTCTTCAGTTTTTGAAGGGCTCTTCATATTTTTTAAAAAAAGAGGGAAATCTTTATTTGTTCCTATTAGTAGATTAAAGGAAAAAAATAGAGCATACCAGAAAAAGACCACAGTATTAGTAAGGATACCTGCCATGAAGGAGTCACATCCCTTCAAGGAAATGAATGTATATATGTCATAGATAGAAAGAAGGATAGATAAGTATGTAGAAGAGAAGATATATGTAATAGGATATGGTGAGAATAGACTAACGAAGCATAGGTTAGACTTTCCCCTTTTGTATATGTTATGATATAAGATATATATTTACCGAAGGTGTTATAAGAAGACATGTGTATTGTGCATATTTGAATAATTTTTTTGGTTAGTATATTGTTTGTATGTTATGGATGCCTTATAGGTTCCTATCACATTCTCTTTTCTCTTACTTATTCCTCCAGGGTATAAATTGGATGCTCAAGGAATACTAGGGTACAAATCCTTCTAGACTATACTATCCCCATTTCTCTTGCCAACATTGGCTCTATTGTCGGGACCTTAGAGAGAACAATAAATAATTTAGAGGCATAAAAGAATTAGGAAATTGGAAGAAAATTAAATCTTGTCAAACAATAAGGGTCGCCTCTATGAGATGGGGTAGGCCATTAGGGGATGATAAGTGGGAAGGGGGGAGGATCCCAGAGGTCCTTGAAAATATGTGACTATTCGTGAAGAACCTTCCAGAATCATGATATAGAGGGAAGAGAAAAGACCAGACCAAGAAGACATATGGGAATAGGGAAAACCAAAAGCGAAAGAGAGATAACTATAGTGTTTGTATGTTATGGATGCCTTATATATTTCTATCACATGCTTGTTTCTCTTACTAGGTCCTTTGGGGTATAAACTAACTACTCAGGGAATATCGAGGTACAGATCCTTTGGGACTGTACTATCCCCATTTCTCTTTCCAACATTGGTTCTGTTGTCAAGACCTTTGAAAGGACAATAAATAAATTAGAGGCATAAAAGAAGTAGGAAATTGGTAGAAAATTAAATATAGTCAAACCCTAAGGGTTGCCTCTATGACAAGGGGTAGGTCTCTAGGGGATGATGAGTGGGAAGGGGGGAGGATCTTAGAGATCCTTGAAAAGATGTGATTGTTTGTGAAGAACCTTCTAGAATAATGATATAGAGGGAAGAGAAAAGACTAGACTAAGAAGACATATGGGAATAGGGAAAACCAAAAGGGAAAGAGAGATAATTGAGATCATTAAACTAGGAATGGACATAAGTGCGAAAGAGAGAAAACTAAAACAAACCCATGAAAGAGAAGAAAGATACTGCAAGAGGGAAACAAAAAAAGAACAAACAAGAAGATTGGTAGAGGAAATCCTAAGGACATAGATGGAGTGCTCCAAGAAGGGTGCTACTGAGTGCGCCAATGTGGGTGCAACCAAAGGAAGGATGAATAAATGAAAAGATTCGAAAGTCAAAGATACCATGAAGAAACATAAGGAGGAAGTGGTGGAACCTAACCCTGAGCATTTTTTAACCAAACATAAAATAATGTCAATCATTAATGAGAATACAGAGTCACTAATGGAGAGGTATGAAAAACAGACATCACCCTAGACCAAGAGTCACCCCTTAAGCCAGACATAAAACATATATAGACAAATGAAGAAAGGGCGGTGTAGTCATGGTAGGAGGGTCCTCAAAGAGAACTATCTAGACCGTGCAACAAGAGTTACACAATGGAAGCAACATAGAATATGGAGGCAAATGAAAATTAAAACATTCTTATTGTCATAAATTTTGATTACATATAATCGGCCACATCGAGGCTTACAGATTCGACTCACAGGCCTTATATAACATGCTCAAAATACAATATTCTTATATGCTCCTTAATGCGAGCTGAAATCTTACATATCAAATCTCAAATCTACTTAATCTACTTCATAATGATCAGTTACAATGATTTATATCACATTCAAGGGTCTAGAATCATCCACATTAGCCAAAGATCATTACAATATCCGATGAAGAAAATGTAACGTGTGCATGAAATAGGTCGGCCTTCAATTTAAATTTCTCCTCGATGGGTGCATATGATGAAGTGTGGACTTAAAATTAAGGTTGAGGAAACTCCACGAAACAATTCAAATCACACCTCAAGGATCCGCAAGTTACGAGAAGGATCCACAAGAGATCAAACTAGTTGTTAGGCTTGAAACCATTTTGATGTCGGTTCAAGAAACTGTCACTTAATCCAAAAGCGATAACTTGCTGGAAAAAGATCCAATCGTGCTAAAATCTTGGAATATGGAAAATGAACATGTCCATGATGAAAAAATAGATCCACATGATCTGGTGAGAAAATATGATGACATTCCAAATCTACCAACTTGAACTGGACAAGAACAAAAACAAAACTGAAAGAAAATATTTTTGGTTGATGCAGGATTGCAAAGAACCAAGGATGCTCTTGCATTAGACATTCAGGGTTATTTGAAAAGTGAGTCCCTCACTTTGCTGGGGCTAAAGGAAAACCAATACGATCTACCTTAGCCTGAGGAATCCAAGAAGAGTCCTCCATTGGTCTTCCTTTCCACTTCACAAGATATTTTGTGTACTGTCATCCACACATTTTCCTCCCATCTCTGATATCCAAAATCTCTTCTATCTCATCTGGTTTTTTTTTAGGAAGCTATTTCTCCAATTTTTTTTTACTGTCTTCATTGGATTCTGCTTCATGGTACTGATGTAGATCTGCAATGTTGAATATAGGTGATATAATCATGCCATCCGGTAACTCTACTTCAAATGCATTTCTTGAATCAAATTTTTTCAAAATCCTACAGGGTCCAAACTTTCTCATCTTGAGCTTATTGTATGTGTCAATTGGAAATATTTCCTTCCTCAAATACACCATCAATTCATCTCCAACCTAGAACTCCTTATGTCTCCTCTTCTCATCTACTCGCTCCTTATACTTCTAGTTCATATCTTCCAATTGTTGTTTTACTTCAGTATGCACCTTCTTCATATGTTCTACAAATTCCTCTGCTTCTGCACTCCTTTTATCTTCCTTGATGATGTCTTGCAACTCTGATATACCTCTAGGATGAACTCCAGTAATATTCTCAAAAGGTGTCTTTTCGGTACTCCTGTTCACTGAATTATTGTAAGAAAACTCTGCTTGTGCAAGGACTAAATCCCAACTTCCGATCTTCTCTCCAACCAAAAATCTTAGAAAATTCCCCAAACTCCTGTTTACTACCTCTATCTTTCCATCATTTTGTGGGTGAAAAGTAGAACTGAACTTTAAATCTGTCTTTAACTTATTCCAAAGTGTCCTCCAAAAGTAACCAACAAACTTTGTATCTCTATCTGAAATAATATTCCTAGGTAATCCATGCAATCTGACTACTTCCTTGAAAAACAAGTCTGCTACATGTACTGCATCTGTTGTCTTTTTACAAGGTATGAAATGTGCCATCTTAGAAAATCTATCCACCACCACAAATATAGAATCATTACCTCTTTGTGTCTTCAACAAACCAAGTATGAAATCCATGCTGGTATCCTCCCAAGGTCTTTCTTGAACTGTCAAAGGCTTATACAATCCAACATTCTGACTACTCTCTTTTGTAGCTTGACAAATTATGTAACTCTACACAAATTTCCTAACATCCTTATAAATTTGTGGCCAAAATTAATTCTCACTTACAAATGCTATTGTCTTATCAGTTCCAAAGTGTCCTGCCAATCCTCCACTATGTTTTTCTTTCACCAAGCTATCCCTCATTGAAATTCAAGGTGTACACAACTGATTCCCTCTAAACAACATATCCTCCTGAATGAAATAATCCAACCACTGACTTCTATCCTCCAAGACTAGTTCTTTACAATCTCTCCAAGGTTTTGCAAAATTCGGGTCTTCCTCATACAAGTTCTTCAATTCATCAAAGCCTAATACCTCCACTCTCATTTTCGCTAGTAAATTCCTTCTCCTACTCAAAGCATCAATGATTCTATTTGAATTTCCACTCCTATGTCTAAAAATAAAAGTATAACACTGCAAGAATTACACCCATCTCATGTGTCTCTGATTCAACTTACCTTGATTGTCCAAATACTGCAACACCTGATGATTTGTATACAACACAAACTCCTTAGGAAATAAGTAATGTCTCCACTTCTTCAAGGATTGAACTATGGCATAAAACTCCTGGTCATACACTGAATACCTTCTCCTAGCATCATTCAATTTCTCTCTGAAATAAGCTATTGGTCTTTCTTCTTGACTCAATACTGCTCCAATTGTATTTCCACTTGCATCACAGTCTACGTGAAATACCTTATTAAAGTTTGGTAAAGCCAACACAGGATGTTCAATCACCTTCTATTTCAACAATGCAAAACTTTGGTTTGCTCCAAATGTCGACTTAAAATCTTTCTTATCTCCTCTCATTGTTTCTGTCATAAGATTGCAAATAGAACTGAAATTCCTAATGAACTTTTGGTAGAAAATAGCCAATCCATGAAATGATCTTACATCTCCAATACTTTCTGTTGTAGTCCATTCAATAATTGCTCTTACCTTCTCAGGATCCATCTCCAATCCATCCCTAGATATCACAAATCCAAGATATACCAATTCTTCCTTCATGAAGCTACACTTCTTAATGTTTATCAACAACTGCTCTTCTCTCAACCTCTGCAAAACTTGTCTTATATGCAACAAATTTTCTTCTCTAGTCTCACTGAAAATCTAGATGTCATCCAAATAGACAATTACAAACTTACCCAATAATTTCTTCAATACTTCATTCATCAACCTCATGAAAGTAATTGATGCATTTGTTAATCCAAAAGGCATCACCAACCACTCATACAATCCTTCATTTGTCTTGAATACTGTCTTCCACTCATCCCCTTCTCTGATTTTGATATGATGGTATCCACTCTTCAAATCTATCTTTGTAAAGCATTTAGCTCCACTCAAACAATCCATAATGTCATCCATCTGAGGCAAAAGAAATATGTACTTCACTATGATTTTTTTTATGGCTCTAGAGTCTGTACACATCCTCCATTCTCCATCCTTCTTAGGTGCTAGCACTGCAGGTACTACACAATGATTTAAGCTTTATCTGATCAAACCCTTCCTCAACAACTCTTGCACTTGTCTATTCAATTCTTCATTTTCTACCGGTGTCATCCAATGTGTTGCTTTATTAGGAAAAATAGCTCTAGGAATACAATCCATGCAATGACTAATACTCCTCACAGGTGGCAACCCATCAGGTACATTATCTAAAATGATAGCTTCATATCAACTCCTTTATCTCCTTTAGTTGTTCTTCTACATGCTTCAAGTCTTCAACCTTCTTAGGAACTAAGGCATAACACATGTTCTCATGTCTCAGTCCATCTAGGAATCTCCTTCCATCAACCAAACAAATTATAGCACTCGTGCAAACCTCCATTTTAGGAACATCCTCCAAGGGCAACAAAGTCTGCTTAATCCCATTAGCAACAATGGTATATGTGTTCTTCTTTCTGTCATGAATATCCTATCTATCATACTACCAAGGCCTTCCCAAAAAAACATGGCATACATCTATAGCCATGATATCACACAAAACTTCATCATGATAATTTCCTATCTTCAATTTCACCAGCCATTGTTCACTTACCACTATCTTATGCTCATCTTGAATCCATGCTATTTGATAAGGCTTCAGGTATTTCAATCAGTTCAGGTTCAATTTGGTCACCATTTCTTCAGAAACCATGTTCTCAAAGCTTCCACTATCAATAATCACTTTGCAACATTTACCAGCTACCTTGCATCTATTTCAGAACAAATTATTTCTCTGCAATGGTTCCTGCTCCATCTCACTTTAACACAATACTCTTTTATTCACCGACACTTCTCCCTCTTTTGGTTTATTATATGATCCAATATGATCCTCCTCAATAAAGGTTGTTCTTCTAGTGTTCTTTGTCTTTTCGTTTGTCTCTCCCTGATTACATTCAAATGCTCTATATCCTTGTCCACCACACTTAAAACAAGTTCCCCTAAATACTCTTTTCTCCTGTCCTCTATCACCTTTTCTACCACCATAGCCTCCTCTCTGGTAAAAATTTCCATCATCTCTACGTTGTGGATTATCATTCTTACTGACTTCCTTATCTTTATTCCGATATGCAAAAGATCCTATTCCTCCTCCAGTAAAAATTCTTCCTCTCTAAAATCTTGCACCTCTTCCTCTTTGTCTCTGCTCATTTCTTTTATTCAACTTCTCTTATGCTTTTAGGGCACATTGATATGCCTCCTCCACACTCACCAACTTAATCAAACTGATCTCATCCTGTATAGATGACCTCAATCCATTCACATAATTGGCTACTTGCTTGGTCTCATTCTCTGAATGTCCGGATCTGATACTCAACTTGCAGAACTCCTCAGTATACTCTGTCACACTTGACTCCTTCTGCTTCAAATTTTGCAACTTTCGAAACAAAATAATCTAATATTCTGTAGGCATAAACTTTATCTTTAACTTATTCACCATTTGATCCCATGATTTTATCTTTTCCTTTCCTCTTCTTTGCCTATCTATCTGCAAATTTTCCCTCCACAGGGATGCATATCCTTTCAACTTTGTACAAGAAAATTTCACCTTCTTGTCTTCGACGGTACCTTCAAAATCAAAATACTTCTCCATCTCCATTATCCAATCAAGCAATTCATCTGAATCCAACTTACCATTATAATCCAATGGATTGAAATGTGGTTTAGTATTTACTCTGGTTAGGGCTCTTATGAACCTCTCTTCTCCCTGATCAAGACCAGGTTGATCTTCTCTTTCCCTTTTTTCCCGTTCTTCTACCTCTTCATCACTCACATCATCGACTGGTCGACCTCTCCTCTGGGTCATTTTGACTACTTCTAATCTAGCAGCAATTCCTCTCAACATCTCCATTATAGTTGGGTCTGCATTTATGCACACTCAATTTCCTCTACCATTTCTTCTTCCCCCATCTTTACACAAGTCCTCTGTAGTTGTAGGTCGGATCCTTAGTCTGACACCCCACAAAAAATCTTCAACAGGACTTCGCAAACTTTGACGATCTCTCATGGAATGAATCTCGCTCTGATACCAATTTGGTGCAGTCACGGTAGGAGGGTCCTCAAAGAGAACTATCCAGATCATGCAACAAGAGTTACACAATAGAAGCAACACAAAATATGGAGGCAAATGCAGATTAAAACATTCTTATTGTCATAAATTTTGATTACATACAGTTTGCCACATCCGGGCTTACAGATTCGGCTCATAGGCCTAATATAACATGCTCAAAATACAATATTCCTATATGCTCCTTAATGTAAGCTGGAATCTTACATATCAAATCTCAAATCTACTTAATCTACTTCCTAATGATTGGTTACAATGATTTATATCACATCCAGGGGTCTAGAATCATCCGCGTCGGCCAAAGATCATTACAATCTTCGCTGAAGAAAATGTAACATGTGCATGAAATAGGTTGGCCTTCAATTTGAATTTCTCCTTGGCGGGTGCATATGATGAAGTGTGGACCTAAAATTAAGGTTGGGGACACTCCACAAAACAATTGAAATCACACCTCAAGGATCCACAAGTTACGGGAAGGATCCACAAGAGATCAAACTAGCTGTTAGGCTTGAAACAATTCCGGTGTCAGTTCAAGAAATTGCCACTTATTCCGAAAGTGATAACTTGCCAGAAAAAGATCTAATCATGCTGAAATCTTGGAATATGGAAAATGAACATTTCCACGATGAAAACATATATCCACATGATTTGGTGAGAAAATATGATGAAATATCGAATCTGCCAACTTGAACTGGACAAGAACAAGAACAAAACTGAAAGAAAATATTTTTGGTTGATGCAGGATTGCAAAGAACCAAGGATGCTCCTGCATCAAAGGGAAGAAGTTAAGAGACTAGAATTATGGACAACATATACAATGAATTGGGATATTATATAAGGAAACAACTAATCCATTGAGTGGAGTACTGTGGAAGAGAAGAACAACTGCCAAAGAACAGAGAGTGATACCAAAACTAGTTCTATATTTAGCAAGCAAAGTAGTAGTACCACAAGCCCAAAATAAATTTCATCAAAATAATATATGACTACAATGAAGAAAATGCCAATCTTTGAGAGGGATAGTAGTAATGTCGAAGAACATATCTTCTTGTTAGAAACTATATGGCAGAGCTAGAACGAACATAGAGATAGTATAAAGTTGTTTGACTTCATCAGTTCCTTAAGAGAATAATTGCTAAAACGGTACCAAAAATCATACCCCTAAAACAATAAATTCTAGGACACTAGAAAATTTTGATAGTCTAGAACTCCCAATGGAGGGAGTAAGAAAGTTAAGAGAATTATCCTAGAGGGATGATGAATCTATTTTGGAGTTTGATAAAAGGTTCAAGGAGGTGGTCAGGCAACTAGATGAACCATTGAACGATAAACCAAAAAGAGAATGGTTACTTTCAACTATAACTCTATAACTTAGAATGGCTCTAGATGGGAGAAATTTTAGTTCATACTCTGAATTAGGGGTATTGGCATATCGAATAGAAGGACAGTCCTACAGGAAAAAAAAAGAAAATGGAAAGATTGTAGTTGGAAATGGACTAGTTATGACTAAGGCAATAACTCATGAAGTAGGAAATTGGTCTGTAAAGGCCTAATATCTAGTTTTCCTATTGTGGTAGAGAAGGACATATCCGAAATGAATTTCTGATGGAAATAGGGGAAAAGAAGGAAAACACTTTAACGGTAGACCTCCACATAGTTAGAAAACCCAAATTGGTCTATTGTGGGGTGTACAGAGAATGGGACAACCATGAAACATCAAAATTCCTATCACATAAGTTCCAGGTAAAGAAATAATTGAACTACGACCGGGAAATGGCATATGTAAAAGGACTACAATAAGGGCCTTTATACGCACAAGACCATGGATATAGGGTCCCACCATGGAAGAGAAAAAGAAATTCCATCTAAGGACCAAGAATATATGGTGATAATGACCCATACCAAGGAGGAAGAGGTCATGAATGAGGGAGAGGAAGAAGAGTGAATGCTACTTGTTTCAATTATGGAAAATTGGGACACTTCGCCATAGAATGTTGGGGAAAAAAGAAGAAAAAATGTGTATTTTATGGGGAATACCATGATGCATTTCACTATGAGAAAGCATGTCAACACTATGCACAACCTCAAAAAGACAAGCAATAGGACTCAAGTAATACAAGAGGAGCCAGACTCCTCCACAAAACATCCAAGGACCTAGAAGAAAGAATTAAACAATGTTAGAAAGTAGGAAAAGAGGAGGAATACATAATGGAAGAAGATAACACTAAGAATGAATACCAAGAAAAACCAGATGTAGAAAAAAGGGAAAGATTATTGTCGTGACTAGGAGCGACACACATACCAGAAGAATGGATGCACCAACTTCAAAAGAAGAAGAAAGCTTCGGTGGAGAGCAGGAATTCCACCCCATGAAAGAAAAACATGACAAAGTAGTGAAACATCCAAAAGAATTCTAGATAAAATATAAAATGGAGAAAGGATGGAGAATAGCTATTTTACATAACCAGAAGTAAAGGTCCTCAAACAATTTGCAAGATTGGCAGGACAACAAGATCTACTCACCAAACTAAGACATCTGGGTAAATATTGGAATAAGAAAAACATACCACAAATTAGAATTGTAGGAAAACATTGGAAAATGAGACCAATCATGATTGAACTCTAGATCCACCAGAAAAGGATCCCCCAAAGTAATGGTTGACCTAGGTTAAAATGTCAATCTAATTCCTAAAAGAATATGGGAATACTTGGAAAAATCAACATTAGAACCTACACCCTACAACATCAGCTTGGCAGATGGTACCAAAATGAAAATTATGGGTACCTATAAGAGCACAAAAGCTAATGTAAAATGAGTGAAACAATCTATAGATTTTGAGGTGGTCACTATGAAGGATACATTCAATTCATTTGATGCATTACTAGGGCTCAGATGCTTTGTAGATTCCAAGGGAATTATAGATGCTTGAAAGGAAGAAATATCCTTTGTAGATGATAGAAGGGTGGTCCATATTCCCATAGGGAAAAAACTCGAAGGACCCTATGTAGAAGAAGTGAATGTCGAAGAAGATAAAGATAATGGCTGGACCATAAACACTATAACCATATCGACCATGAAAGTCAAGAAGAACCAAATTCAGAAGGAGAATTGGAAATAGAAGATACTAAAGGTATCATGGACAATGAAGTAGTATTAGAAGCATGGATACAAGAAAATAAAGAGGTGTATTCTCGAAAACTCTCTGGTTCTTGAAGAATATTCATGATAAGAAAACACAACTAAAACAAAGTAGTGTAGCGCATGACATGTTTGGTTCTTCTATGAAGGAAGAAAAGGAATGCAAAAGAGACTCTCGTATGGTTGGTCATATTTTCCAAAATATATTTAAGTAGAACCCAAATACTTTGGAGTAGGTGAGCTAATACCTTACATAACCCAAATTGAGATAACCCTCCCTAAGGAAGCAGATAGGCTGGTTGGACTACCACATACCCTTACCTACACTACCGAATGTTGGTATAATAATCATAAACAAAGTATAAAGAAATGGGATACATTTAAAACCCTAGAAAAATAAATATTCCTATTGGAAGTAGGGGATTATGAGGACATACCACCCTATGAAGGTGACATCCCATTGAAGAAGCACTTAGAGATATGCATATATTATGAGGAATATAACTATGAATATGATGACCGACTATACATTCAATTGATATATTGGATGTTATGCCTGGTAGCACAAACTTGGTATATTGACTAAGAGAGAAGGGAAAAAACTGAAACATGGATAAAATTAACTAGTGATTCCATCTGGACCTTTTCATTTTACAGTAAATTCCCTCATATACAAACCATACTAAAAAAAGAAGAAGGAATTATCTTTAATTCACTTGAAGATGAAGATGCATGAGTACCAGAATCCCATTCCAAACCATCAAAACATATATGCAAACACAAGGATTGGATAGAATGGAAGATGTTCGGATTAGAAAAACATGATTGGGAAATATAGGACGATAAAGAAGAAAAACTATCAGACATAGAAATCAGTTAGTGGGAGAGAGAGATAGAAGAAACTACTGACCCAAAACAAAAATACTACAATGAACCAATCAAAATAAAAGAAACAAACGTTACGATAGAAGGCGACCCAAAAATAGCATGCATAGGAGATTATTGGGACAAAAAGGTGGTTGCACAAATAATAGAAACACTAACCATTTTGCAAGACCTATTTTCTTGAAAATTAACTAAAATGAAAGGAATCAAAGAAGTGGGAGTCGTGAAATTCAACTTAAAGCAGGCACCAAACCGGTCCAGAAAAGACCATATCAACTAAATCCTAATATGAAGAAGAAAGTGAAAAACGAAATAGACAAAATGTTGGTAGCCAAGATAATTAACTCGGTAGAAGATGCAAAGTGGATAAGCCCAATGGTAGTTCAAAATAAGAAGAGTGGGGAGATAAGGGTGTGTGTCAAATTTTGGGAACTAAACAAATCATGTATACATGACCCGTTCCCCACACCATTTATAGAGGAGAAATTAGAATCGATTGTCAAAAGAGAGATCTACTCATTTACAAATGGATTCTCTAGATACCACAAGGTGAAAATCAAGGAAGAGGATCAACGTAAAACAACCTTTGCTACTGAATGGGGATCGTATATGTCACATTCATTCCATTCAAATTAAAGATTTATCTAACAATATTCAGTCGGATTACACCTTCAAATATTTTACTCACAATTTTCTTAAAGCCTACTTAGACAACTGGACAATCTATGGCCTAGTAAAAGACCATGTATAGGTCCTTCGAATGATGTACAATAAATTTAGAAGTATGAAAATCTCACTAAACCTAAAGAAATGGACTCTTGCAATACTATATGGAACACTCCTTGGCCACATTATATGCAAAGAGGGACTTATGGTGGACCCGATGAAAGTACCTCTGATACTGAACCTATTGCCACTGAAGAACGCTCTGGAAGTCAAGATATTTTTTAGGATACACGAGATACCTCAAGAAATTCATTAAAGGATATGGGGTAACTGCAGCCCTATTGGAAGACCTCCTAAGGAGAAAAATAGGGCAAAGTATCGAATGAAATGGAGAATCCTAAAATTCCTTTGATACTTTGAAACAAAAAATAGTAGAGGCACCAATCCTAATATTTTTGGATTGGAATAATCCTTTCCATGTCCATGTAGACGCCTTGAGAATAGCAATAGGAGAAGTTATCACTCAATTGAAAGGGAATAAGGATCATTCGATAACATTTTCTAGTAGGAAACTATCTATGGTAGAAAAGAACTACACCACTATGGAAAGAGAAGCGTTAGAAATGGTATATTATTTACAGAAGTACTGACACTATCTACTATCCACTCCCTTCACTTTCTTCATAGATCATGAACCATAAAATACATATTAAACAAACTGGTAACTCATGGAAAAATATCCAAATGGTTGTTACTATTCCAAGAGTTTGACTTCAAGATAATGGTAAAACTCAGAAAGAATAAACAAGGACTATATTACCTATCCTGGATTGAAATCGGTGAAGAAATGGACATATACGGGGAAGAGTTACTTGAAACACACTTGTTTTGAATTACAATACTACCTGAAGAACTAGAAGACATTTCTATTCTTCTATCAACCAAAGAATTTCCAAAAGACCTAACACCACAAGATAGACAACCATTAGCACAAAGAGTAGCACCATATACATTAGTAGGAGAGTTACATCACAAGGGAAGAGATGACATCCTATAGAGGGTTGTCTATAAGCATGCAAGAAAATCCATTTTGTAGGAAGCACATAGTAGGATTGTCAGAGGTCACAACTCTAGAGAATCTACTGCAAGAAGGGTGAAACTAGTAGGCCTATGGTGGCCAACATTACATAAGGATGCCAAGGACTACACAAAAGGATGTGAAATATTTCAAAGAGTAGGAAAACCTATGGCTGCGAATGAGATGCCCCTCAAATAGATTAGCTTTATAGGGCCAATCGACCCACCAAAAAAAATTCAAAGGCTTGATTCATTATTATCAATTTAGAGTACCTGAAAAAAAGGGCAGAGGTAGAACCAACTAGAGATTGCATCGACAAAACCGTCGCTAGGTTTCTATACAACAATATCATTACTAGATATAGATGTCCATTAAGCATAGTTAGCGATCAAGGAAAACATTTTGTAAGCAACATGATAAGGGAATTATTATAGAATTTCATGATAACACACAATAAGAGCTTGCCATATCACCCGCAAGCCAATAGAGCTAGTGAAGCTCTAAACAAGATCATTGGCAAAATGTTGGAAAAAATGTACGAGGGAAACTTAATGGATTGGAATGTTGAAGTATTAACAATACTATAGGCATACCATACCTCCTATAAATGAACAAGTAAATTTACACCCTTTCAGTTAGTATATGGCCTTAATGCAATAGTACCCATAAACTTCATAATTTTGAAAATGCACATCGCTCTAACTTTGTGACTCAAGGATGATGAATCCTTAAAGACATGAACAGAAGAATTAGAAAAATTGGATGAATTTCAGTAAGTTTCTATGTACAACTAATAGTTAGAACAACAAAGGTAGAAGGTATGACATGATTGGAACCTCTGACTAAAAAATTTCCAAATAGGGGATCTAGTGTTAATATATGATAGAAAATTTATGAAATAGAGGAAATGAAAAATTAAATGGTTAGGATAATTCTACATCCATCACATCAATGAATTTGGAATTGTTAAACTACGACAACTAGATGACATAATATTAGCAAGGTATATTAATGGCACATGATTGAAGCACTATTAGCTCTCACCAGAATGAAATGCATCAAATCCACCAAAGATACATTGTACAATAGCTCGACTAACAATAAATTAACCCACCATCATACTACTGACATCCATCAAATCACACCAAAATGAATCAAAAAAATTGCAAAATGGGTAGAGCATCAAAAGCTTAGCTACCACCAACTACAACTCATATCCCACTACTCGAAAATATATAAAAACTTGAATTCCTTTTCCAATTCCTCACACCTATTGTTACAAAATTAGAGTTCCCTCAACAACCACTGTGCAAGATTAACACATTCCTCAAAGAGCTCTAAGCAAGATGGAAATATCCCAAGAAACACTCCCTAGAATGGCTATCCCCATAGTCAGCCCCATATCCGAGAAGCCCATACAAACGTTTAAACGACTCCCATTCAAGGCAAGGCTCACAGATAAAGACAAATTTCTCATCAATTTCACACAACGTAGTCCATCTGGAGGACGTGAGAAAATACAACCATGAACCCATTGTGAAACTCAACCATACTAAGCTAGAATATCTCCACCAAAAATTACTAATTGAGGATTGGAAAAAATTTAAACTAGAGTATATGGAGATTGGGCGAAATAGCCTAGATGAATGGAAAGACTACACATGATTTTGCATGAATGAAGAATGGGTATGAATTATCCTGAGCTAAATACATGATGAATTTTTCTACCTCAACAAGCCTCATAGAATCACAAAGGAATTCATCCATGTCATGACTGGGTTGAGAATGGTCAGAGGGATCTCAACCAAAAAGGCCATAAAAAATAGTGAAGTCGAGAAATTGACCAAAGCTACGTTTGACGGTAGAAATATGAGATTGAAAACAATTACAAATTCAGTGGTCAAGAATGCATCAATGGGTATAGCTTATAAATTATACTACGCCAACCAGGAAGACTTTGTAGCTTCCACCTCTATCCACACCGCATACCAGATGCTGGTTGAGGGTAAATATTTTAATTTATGTGAGGTTCTACATGAGAAACCAATGGAGAACTTGCAAAAGATCAAGAATACCAAGTATTATTCCTCGTATGACACTCTCATTATGAATTACCAGGTTTCAAAGGTAAATTTTGGAAAATAGACCAAACCATAGTGACCTAGATTAGGGACCACACCCACCAATTTGAGAAATTTCAAGCTAAACAAACAACCCATTGGGGATTTTTCAAATACTTCCAAGAACAAATACAATTTAGGGAATGAGTTCCCTATTTGTCAGCCAAACAATATGAAAATACCATTACATTCCTAGATAAATGTTTTACATATATGGAGGTGGTTGAACCCCACATAGTATGGATTCTAGCACTCCCCTATGAAATCACAACTCATGAAATAGATGCCTTAGTAGTAGCTCTACTCTAGAACCCAGGGAACCCTACCACTTCACAGTTCGAGACATACCAAGAGGTCATGAGCAGAAAAATGGACCAAGAAGCTCATGAGGATGAAGAAAAGAAGAAGAAGAAGAAGAAATCACAAAAACACGAAGGCAAAAAGGAGGGACCACAACCTGAAGTAGCCACCCCAACACACTTTAAACCTTTTGAAAGAAGGACCACTAGGTGTCATAGTCTACCCATATGGGATTATTGGAAATCCCTACAACATCAACATCGATAGCTCGTCATTCGGTTCAATCATCACACAATATGAAAAGAACTCGAAATGCAAGACTAAAGCAAAAAGCTAATAAACCAAAACTAGAATTTGAGGATCCTAGGGTCAAAGAGATTTTTAAGGAAGAAGAGGTGGAGCAACCTCTGCAAAGAAAGAAAATAACCAGAATGACCCCAAGGATTGTGCTAGTCAAACAAGAGCCCCAAGAGAAAGCAAAATAGAAGGAAAAATTGGAACAAAACCTTTGGCACTTTCAACGGATCCAATAAATGTGCTTGAGAAATTCAATACAATTGTTAGCCACATGATGCTACCCAGATCCTAAAGATGTATCAGGGGTATGACAAAGAAAATAAAGATAGAATAATTCAGAGTTTGATGAGATATGTCAATTACTTGAACAAAAGTCTTGAAGAAGCCATGTAGGGATTCCTTGATGTGATTTTCACAACTATAATGGCAAAAAGAGTTAAATCCTTGGCCCAGGATGAAGAAATCAAAGAGTGGACCATATCAGTAGTTAGCACCTAGATGACCAAGGAAAAAAAACAAGCTTTGGCACATGTACAAGAACAAGAGCTTCAGACAAAATAACATGTTGATAGATTGATGCTAGATGATCTAGATGACACAAAAGCTATCCAAAAAGAAATAGAGGAAGCCACCCAGAAGTTGTATGAGGAAATGACGAAGAACCTGGAGCAAGGCCTCACACAAGAAGAAAATGTTGAGGAAGAAAATATTTCTCATGAAGTCAAAGAAGAAGAAAATTTTGTTCAAGAAAATTGAGGCCATGAGAATGTTCCTACAGAAACCGGAACATATGAGAAAACAAAGGAACATAAAGAAGATGTAAAAGAATTTGGGGAAGACACGTAAAAGGAGAAAGATGAATTTAGGGAAGCATCCAACCCCTTAGATACCATCTTCATAGTTAAAATATTCTTGGCTCAACAATAACAAACCCAACCAGTCCTGTCTCCCCAATTACTTCGAGTACCACTAGTAGGATCGTAAGTGAACCTCTCCAAAATGTCACAAATTCAAAAAATACAATTGGGAGGCATCTTCCATGTGACCGCCAAAGAGGAACTCCTATAGGAACATGTACAACAAACCAAGCAACTCCAAGAATCCATAGATACATTGTAAAATTCTATTCCTCATGTTTCCAAAGATCAATCCCTCCCTTTGCCACAACAGTTACAAAAATTGGTCACTGGCATACAAACTGATTTGATATCTTAGAAAGATAGCATAAGAAAAGAAGCTCAGTACGAGCTTATCCAACAAAACACCTAGAATTTCATTAAGATATGTTTGTCTGCACAAACCCAACTGGAAGTGCAAATTCAACAAATTGCGAATAGTATCAAGGTTGTTGGAGTACTCTACCATTTCTATTTACAGTGGCCCAACACAACAAAGAACCTTTGAGACCAAAACACACAAGAAGAAGAGCAGATAGCACATATAAGTTATGATCCCTTATAGGACTCAACCGACACAACAAGGGACAACATATAACACCTTCACATCCAACTCCAATAGCTCCACACACACAGATAACTGCTCAAGGAAAAACTACAAAAACTAAGGGAGAAAAACAACAATGATTTGAAAGTGCCTGTCGATTTTTTAATGGTGTTGAGCAGGAAAAAATGGGAAAATTTGCATTTGAATGGCGCTGTTGATTTTGGAAAGGACGCGGTGGATGTTCCTTTACCTGATGTTGGCATGGGCCTAGCGTGTGCTGCTGGGGGGGTGACTAGTGGGGTCCCTTCCCCCGCTAGTTTCCCTCGGTCTATTCCCTGCGCGAACCCTCTATGCTCCGGTGGGGATTTGGATCCTATGTTCTGTGAAGTGCGAGCCTATGGGGGCCCTCCCTCTCTTGGTGTGTGGGTTGTCCCTCCTGTTGCTGCTTCTTTGATGGTTGATGCCTTTGTGAGCTCTGCTCCTGGTGTGTTTCCTATTGTTGGGGGTTCTTCTGGCTAGGTTAAGTCCTTCTTCGAGGCTGCTAAGGTGGGTGCTCGTCCTCCTGCTCAAGCTCACCAACTTCTGCTCTGTGCCATGGATTCCCTTGTTGTGGTTTGTGGTTCTGAGGTAGTTGAAAATGAGGATTATTATTTGAAGTTGGGTGTGGTCTACAAGTTCAATGGTCTGTGTGCTTCCCTCCTTGATCTCGATAATTGGGTGTCAATCTCCTAGAATCCGTTGGTCTCTAGGGAAATCGAGCTCTACCCTAGTTCTAGGGGTTTTTTCATTGCTACCTTTGCCTCAATTGCGGCGTGAAACTGTGTGCTGGATAGGGGGTGGATGTGGGGAATTCATTCTCTGTCCATCAAGCCTTGGTCTTATGCTTTCAATCCCCTTATGGAGCCGTTGAACACTAGACCAGTCTGGGTCCGTTTGCCAAACCTCCCTCTCTAGTTTTGAGAAGAATCTTGTTATGAAGCTATTGGCAATACCATTGGACAGTTCTTAATTGTCGATTCTACGACTAGGGAGGTTGGGCATACTATGGTGGCTCGATTGTTGGTTGATTTGGACATCTCTAAACCTCTCCATGGTGATGTTGTCTTACTGGTGGAGGACAGACCTTGGAAGAAACTCTTGGACTATGAGGGTCTCCCCTTTCGGTGTAGGAATTTCTTCTCGGTGGGTCACTTGGCCTCTGCTTGCCCTCTTGCCCGTCGCAAGGGTGTCATGATTTGGTGGAAGGATGCTCTCTCAGACCATCTCACGGTGGGTTCTCCTCCTTTGGGAGTTTCTTCTATGGAGGTTGACCTATCATTTCTTCTCAGGAATTTATCCCTGCTCCTCTTCTACTGGTCCCTCCCGTGGAGGCACTATTGTTTTTTTTCTGATGCTATATTGTTTGTGCTTGCTGATGTCTCTGTGCCATCAAAACCTTTTGCTGTCATTTCTACATTAGACCCTGCCAGTCCTTCGTTATTCGACTCTATTGGACCTTTGTTAGCTCATGTCTCCACTGCTTCACTATCGACTCCCTCGTTGTGTGGTGGCTTCTCTCCTAAGGTGGTTGTTGTGGATCCGCTCCCCTTGCCTCGCTCATTGGTTCTCGAGTCTGAGCCTTCCTGGTTGGTTGTGCTGCGTAAGAAGAAGGGCCTCCCCAAATCTGATGCCTCTTCTAGGCCCCGAGTTCAGGGAGTTAGTTTAGACCCCTTTGTTTCAAAGGTTGTCTAATTTTTGTTTTTCTACAGTTGTTGGTCATTTGTTTTTGTTTGTTCTTCTAGTTCAAGTTTTGTTTGAACTATGCTTTCCTTTGCCCTTCTGGGCTTTCTGTGTAAAGGGTACATCACCCTATAAATGTTGCTTATCTTATCAAAACAATAATGATTTGAGGCTCCTCCAATTTATTTTGAAAGAATCCAAACAAATAGCCAACACTATTTCAATTTCTAACACAGATATTAGAGGCCAAATGGATGCTAGCACAAATTGGTACACTCTTTTAGGCATAGGCACAGTGGGCAGCTGCATTGGTACAACTCAAGCTAGAATACCATAACATCCTTCCTTGAATGACATGTCTTGAGGACAAAACATCATTTTAAGAGGGTGGAATGATGTTAGTAGGTTAAAGGGGAAAAATAGAGCATATTGACAGAAGAACGTGATACTAGTAAAGACCTCTGCCACAAAGGAGTCACACACATTCAAGGAAATGAATGTATATATGTAATAGATAGAAAGAAGGATATATATGTATGTACAAGAGAAGATATATGTAATAGTCCATATAGTGAGAATAGACTAACAGAGTAGAGCTTAGACCTGACCCTTTTGTACATATATATATACCAAAGGTGTTATAACAAGACATGTGTATTGTGCATATCTAAAAAATTTCTTTGACTAGTATACTATTTGTATGTTATGGATGCCTTATAGATTCCTATCACATGCATGTTTCTCTTATTGCTTCCTCTGGGGTATAAACTGACTACTCAGGGAATATCAGGGTACAGATTCTTTAGACTATACTATCCTCATTTCTCTTGTCAACAATTCCAGACTTAATGAAAATTCTCAAGCAACTAGATCTTGCCTTGTCCAAATCTCTTTGCCCTTACATTCAAGTTATCATAATTCAAACCTGCACAAAAGGACAATAGAGAAACTAAAAAGAAAATATATATAAAATGATAAAATGAAATTTAAAAAGGGGAAACCTATATGGTGTGCCCTTGTTGGGGTGTGACCCTCTACAGATTGTTGCCTGCTTGAAGAGTATCAGACCCTTACTCCAAACACAACACTCATTGCATGAGGTGCCATCATGCCACTTTGATGACTAGAGATCCAATGATAGCTAGTCGTCATCTCTCCCCTTACCTACTCGCCATGTTTTCTACATGAAGTAAAACAAAAATAATATGAAATAAAAGATAATGAATATTGAAGCAGTGATCCCCACATGGACTTTACGCCTCCATGGGGTTGCAACCTAGATTCATTTGATCCTCACATGCCTTAGTTTTGAGGCTTAAACTAGCTTACAAAAATAATAAAGAAAAAAAAAAACTAAAATAATAGAACAATGGAAAACTACATTGCCCCTCTAAAGTTTCTTTTAGCCTACACATGCTTAAGAAAAGAAAAAAGATGAAGTAGAGAAGGCTCAAGTTAGGGTTACTAACAACAAATTTAGGATTTTCTTGACTGAGCTCCATCACTTTAATATTGAATGAATGAATAGGAATTTTAATGACGTCCACGAGACCAAGTGATCTAAGGGACCTAGAAGACCAACACTAACAACTTTTCAAGCTCTTCTTAATCATCCCTTCTATTATAAATCTTGATCAAAAAAATTGTCATCTTGTGAAGCCTCGCCTCCTCAAATATCTCATTCAAAATACCCACTTTCAAATTATCTTTGAATTGGATACAAATATCCTCATACATTGCACAATGAAGGATGAAGTGCCTCAGTCTCAATCACCCCGTTGGTGTAGAAATACAATTTATTTTTTCCCATTCTTCCTTGGGTACCTTCCATTTGCCCGTATCACATCTAAGATGAGGAGATTTGGTCCTCAATTACGCCACTAATATTTTAGTTTTTCCCTTAATTGCATCCTTCAAATAAGCTTTTTCATTGTGTTTCCATTTAGGGTTGAGTTCTTTAACATAGTTTTCTTTTTGTGACCAATCTGATTTGTCCTTGTGGTAGTCTTGAATTTTTCTAAAACAATTTCTTTTATCTATTTGATAGTGTTAGGACATTCATACAATTGAATGACCGAATTGCTTAGCCACTTGTTCTGCTTCATCCAGGTCTTTTTCCTATCATTTTAACTCTTCCTCAACAACCAACTTGGGACAATGATATTTATCCATGTTATCAACCTTATTTAAATACCTTAGCAAACAAATTATTGTTGGCGTTTCCATTGGAAACATACCAACCTTAGCAAAAAGTATCTCATAGGGGATTGCTGATTTGACCTTGAGACTACTAGTAATTAATGTTTTTGGATTCTTTCCAATTTCCACTATAGACACTTAAAATCCATCCTCACAGTTATCCTATTATTCTTCTATTAACTAAGTGGATACTATTATCTATTTAATTAGTTCATTTAATACTTTCCTCTATTTATTCATTAATTCACTTAAATCATTAAAATATTATAATCATTTATCCATTCACATAATCAGTTATCCATAAATCATCCATCCATTTCATACATACTCTATTCACATAATCATTAAAGTATCCATACATTAAATTTGCATAAATCTTCATCCATTGCATATTCCATTAAATCATTTGCATTTTCATATATAAATTCATTTAATTAAATCGTTCATCTAATTCACAAATCCACTTTAATTCTAAATTCCTAAACATCCATCATATCATAAACTCTCCCATTTATTTCTTTCATTCCCATCAATTACACTTAATCAAATGATATGGGATAAATATCCATTTCTCCATTTCGCTCTTTTAACCCCACATTTCTCCCATAACCTGGATCTTTCTTGTGAGGACATCTATATTAGTCCTCTCTCTTCTCTCCATGAGACATATTCAATTTCGATTACAAAATTTTTATATCCATTCATCATAGCTTTTTGATACATTTGTGCTTATAAAAATCTGAGAGCATCAAATGTGTAATCCAAGATCTTGATGATAAGAAACAATGGAATTATTTTTCTTTTGAATGCTTATGTTTGGTTCTTCGTAGTTTAATATTACATTTTTGCATTTGTATTCATTAAGCGAAACTTCATTGATGTGATGTTGAAAATATTTTGATTCTAATTTATAGACTCATTTATTTTTCTCATTTTTAGCATCAACAGAATGGTGAATCCGATGTGAAGTTATTCTTGGAGTCAAATTTGCAAGTTCTTGTGTCACGGGCAGAGTAGAGGATTGGTTCCTTGCAATTAAATAAACCCTGATGTATATCCCAAACAACTCTCTCTCTATTTTCAAATACTTAGGCAACTCATGCGGTAGAAGTAGCAGCCCATATTTCTTGCCAATACGCAGCAGTGGACGAGCTCATATGTGCAAAAAGTTGTCTAAATTGTAACAGGAAAATGACTTTTATTGCCCCTGTCGATTCCTGTGTAGTGGGCGGCCTACAAACTTATGGTGGTTCCCATTCTTTTTTATGACAAGTATTCTCATTTCTTGAAATAGTGAGGTTTCCTTTATCTGAGCTGTGGGGGTTATTTTTGTCTAGAGTCGGATTTCATCTTGGAGACTTTGTAACCGTTGATTCTTTGCATGATATCGACACTTTGTGTGGGCAATTAAAATCTTTTCAGTAATAGGGGCGGCTCATAATAGCTGTCGAGCTCTTATGGAATTTTTTTTTGCAGCATGTTCAATGACTCAGTCTGGCCCAAATATTCATTGCTATTTGACGTCTCTTTTTTTGGTATTACACAGTATTGATGGGGGTGTAAGTTTCTACATAATTCATTATTTCTCAAAAATGTTAGTGCAATGATATTCCTTCTTATCATAGCGATATCATCAATGGTGTGGGTTTTGTGCAGAAACGACTGTAGTAATTTATGTGGTTTCCTGAAAATAGCATGTTTGCCTCTGATAAAAACGACTTCTTTATATTGATTCTGGATGAAATTGGCAGATGTCTTCTGAATAAAATTAATTTTAGTTTTGATTTAGATTAATTTAGATTAATTAGTATAAGTTTTTTTTTTAAGTAATTAATTTTTCTAGTTTAGATTAATTTTAGTTTTAATTTAGATTAATTAAATTAAGTTGATTTTTGTTAATTAGATTAATGTTATTTTAATTAATTTTTGTTAGTTAGATTAATGTTAGTTTCTTTTTTAGTTTAGTTTTAATTTTGTGGCTAATTCTTGTTGACTTGGCTTTGTGCAGGTTCGCATGTCAAAGATTGGAAATTGAAAATTCATGTTCGCTTGTCGAAGACTGGAAATTCAAACTACTAATAGTGGTTTTGCAGGGATTTCCTTGATTAAATGTCTTTTTTCAAATGTTTGTTTACACATAGATTAACTAGGGGGTTAATTAATCACTGTTTGATGTGTTTGTAAGGTGGTAGGTGTATGCTCTCACCTTGTGCAAACTCGATGATTAGAATCCAGACCCATCATTTTTTTATGTTTAATCCCTTAGAGGGCCTATCTACCAACTTGTGAGAGGGAATGACCCAAGCGGTATTTTTGTTTCGGTCCACTATATAAATAATGTGGTTGTGATGAAAGTCATCAATCACCTGGTGTGGATGTCCTATACCAACAGAAGTCTCCCTCAGTATCCTTGAGATGCGCCAAAACCCTTTCTAAGGAAAGGACTGTGAGGCCTCTTAATTGAGTGAACCGCTACATGTATAGGTACCCGTATATCCCAAAACACTGATTAAGAACTACTTGTTGTAGAGGCCAACAACCTTTTTTGCTTGTTGGTGTAGGAGGTTGGACCTCTGAAGTTGCCCTACACGTACTATTCATGGTAGAAACAAAAAATCCCTTGGTTCATAACATCTTCGGATCTTTGGGGTAAGAGATTTGGTGTTTACGTGTCATGGTGGGGGAGCCAGTGTCACCAATATCTCTAGATGTTTGGCTTGTCTCAGTATATGGAGTAATCCAAGTAGGGACTCAACAAGTAGTATCCTCTTTCCAACCTAGGTTGTGCATGCTTACAAGTGTTTTCAAACTTGTCGAGACCAGTGAAATTTTTTGGGGCTAATCTAGGCACCCATTCAGACTTTTACTCTGATTTTGTGTCAGAGTCACCCAAAACATTTTGTCTGTCGTGTTTTGTGTGTGTGCTCAAAACAAACATTTCCAATCGCAATCAAACATCACACATTGAAAACCTTGCAAATATCATAAGCTTGCTCAAACAACAAAAACGTCTGCATGCACTCTTGCAAAATCAAAATCCCTAAGCGGAGATCCACATTCTTCTTTTTCAAATATAGACATCGTAACTCTTGGTCTATTAGAAAATGCATATTGAAGAACTATCACAACCGAGACATATTGCTAAGAAATTTTTATCAATGCCCTTTGAGGAATGAACCAGACTTACATATCCAAAACGAGCCTAGCATTTAATTGCTTGGGGCATCATTCTTCAGTTATGATCTTTCAATCTTGCATATCTAGATCATTCCACCTAATCCTTTCATATTCTGTCATGTCCTCGGTCCTTTCATATCCCTTGTTAGTAAAACAAAACTTTTAGCTTGCACTTGAGTTACTCTCCTTAGGTCTTGAATCAAACATTGGCTATTAATCACCCATATCACTTGAGGTTCATCATCCTCAAGTTAGGGAGTATTTAAACCATCATCTTTAAGTAGGGAAATCTTCTTGGAGTTCATCATCTCCTATTTTAGGATTCCCTCTCTTGATCACTTATCCTTGTGTCTATCCATCATAGCACAGGTAAAGCCTTGCATCATAATTAGCTTCAGACCTAGATTTGCCTTGAGTTCTTGCATTTTTATCATATCAAGCTTGTCATTTGAAGATTCATACCATTCCATTCCCATATCTTATCTTAGGGTCATATAAGTTTGCATTGCATCCTAATCTTGAGTCTCATACATTGTCTAGTCCTAGGTCAAGGATTAGAACAATAACCTATGACTCCTAAAACAAGAATAATAATGTTTCAAGAGGAAGGGAACCCTTAGGGAAATTAATTTGATGGGGAAGATCACATTAGTTTTGCAACTAGTGAAACAAATGAAACTGATAACGAAGAAGTAACCCAATCCCATATAGAAGAAGCACTTCATGATCATAGATTCACTAAACTGCTTACAAAGGTGGTCAAACATAATCCGCAACAATACTTCAAGGCCCTTACTAATGAAGGAATCAAACTGCCTCCTGATTTTGACATATCATTACTCACGATGAATGAGAAACATGAATCTAGTGAATCTAAGCATACCACAAAAAACAACGATGATCTAGAATCAAATATCATAAACCCTTTTATTTACAACCTGGTTACAAGAGATATTCAAAGATGTCAAAGCCTACACCTACAAATAATCCTATTTTGGATGAGCTTAGAGCATTGAGATAGGAATTGGATACTCTTAATAACAATAAAATATCATCCCACAAGTTTTCCATTGACCATCACATCTTTTCAAGAACTGGATGATAAATTTGTCTCACATTATAGTTACGACTGTGAACTTAAAGTGACCATGACAAACCTTTTTAACACCAAGAAAAAAAAAGCAAAATATTTTGTGTCATTTTTACAAAGATGGAGACATTTGACAAAATGAGTACCTTATAACATTCTAGACAAAGAATTGGTTGACCTCTTTTGTCAAAATTTGAACAAGGAAATGGGAAAGGAACTTCGTCTCAAATGCTTGGATTCCTTTGATGAAGTCATAGAAATGGGATTTTGAATCGAACAAACTCTCATTGATGATGGAACTATTAAACTTAATAATGATAAAGATAAAAAATTAGGCTCGAGAAACAAGACACCTTTTTGGGTTAAGATCAAGAATGTGGTCAATGGCGGAGTTGTTGATGCGAAAATGAGTAAAACATCATCACCTATTTACAACCTTAAAGGTTCATCTTCAGACAAAGGAAAAGAAAAACAAAGAAGCTTCCCTAAACGAAATTTTACACCATTGGGACAATCGCTTGAATCAGCAATAAATTAACTCCTTGAAAATAATCTTATAATGCTACTTGAGATGAGAATATAATCCACAAGTCAAACCCCCATGGTGGAATGATGATCACTTTTACGAATATCATAGGCACAAAGGACATAAGACTAATAGTTGCTATAAACTTCGACATGTGATACAAGCCCTTATCGATGACGTTGGTAAGATAACAGTTGACAGACACACTCCTTATGGTAACTTTGATTGTGATATGTTTAAAAACCCTTTCCCTAAGCATGACAAGGATAAAGGAAAGGCCCATGAACTCGGTGATGGTGTAAACTATATTGTTGCTAAGTATTACTATATCATAACTAACATCAAGGAGGTTGATAATCATGTGAAAACTTTCATTATAAAAGGAAAAGAACTTGATTGCAATGTTACTACCTGCAGAGGCACAATTACCCTTAGAGGTCCTAATTTGAAATCCATTGCACTAGCTTCACAATACAACCTCATAGAGGATTTAGGTAAAACGCCTGCACAAATTATTTCCATATTTGAGCTGCTACACCTATCTCCTAAACATAAATATATCCTAGATAAAGAGCTTGCTACTGCTATAGTGCCTACAGACTCGCATGTAGATCAATTCCAAGCTATGGTGGGACACATAACCTCTCCTCACACTCTCATTTTTACTGAGAATGATGATATGTCCATTCAACAACCACATAATACACCTTTACACATTGAAGTTCTTGTCCATGAATTCAAGATCAAGCGAGTTCTGATAGATGGAGGAGCGGGTCTTAATATTTGTATTCATAAATTAATCATAGAATTAAGGTTCTTTGAAAGTGCAATTGATCCAAAGAAAAAGGTTACCATAAAGGCATATGATGAAGAGGAATGCTCATCTAAAGGATCAATTACTTTACCAATCAAGGTTGGGGCTGTGACAAAGGATGTGGTTTGCCAAGTCCTTGATCTCCCTCTGACCTATAACATCCTCCTTGGAAGACCATGGATTCATGCAATGCAAGTGGTACCTTCTACATACCATTAGTGCATTGAATTCCTACACAATTGTGTCGAAATCACAATACTAGGAGATCTAGACCCTTTCATGTATTGCAATAATCTAAGCCCTAAAACAGAAATCACAATCCCTAACAATCGTGAAGCACTTCCTTGTCAAGCATATGTTGATCCTAAGTCCTTAAATTTATCCAACTCAAAATCCAATGAAGTTGAGATCAAAATACAAGTGAAAGAACAAGGAGTAGGGGAATATACCTTGAATCATGCTCTTTTTATTAGAAAGCTACCTTTATCTCCCCACACTTATGGCAAGCCACAAATGCCAAAGACCACATCATATATCGATACTACATTGGTTTGTAAATCAACTACTTTTAAAAAATGGGGATCCCTTTATGATTAAATTGAAGAAGCTGATCTCCTAAGATGGGTGTACAAAGATGAGGATACAAAAAAAGAAAAAAAATAAAAATTAGAGATAAAGATACCTATTGAACAATACGGAAAAGGATTTGATCTTATGAAACAAATGTGGTATGATGGTAAAAGTCCTCTAGGTTTACAAAAACAAGGTATCTTGGAACCAATACAACCTACTTGTATGCTTAAAGTCCTTGGTTTAGGATATGGCGCACAAAAAGATAAGACCTTGAGTACTGTGTGTACTTCAAGTAAGGAAGTTGAGTCCTCTAATTCTACACATACAAATGAGGAAAGTGCCATTGATGACTTCATTGAAATTTATGACTATGATAGTGTCTTTACCCTTGAACCCGATCATAACATTTGTACCCTTGAATCCATTCAAAATCTTGACTCAAATCATGACCTTTTACCCCTAGTTCACCCCCACCTTATTGATTGGGATCATAAGGGACCACCTTAACTAAATATGTTTCAAAATGATGAGGCAATCATAAACTTTCTGGGAGCATGAGAAGACACACCTCCTGGGGATCATAAAGTAGGTTTCGTCATAGAACTCAATAGCGCGGCTTACTTTGGAGAAGGTGCCAAGCCTTTCAGTCACAAAATTATTGAAACTATAAATAGGTCTTCTAGTGAAAACCATTCTGCAGTGCTATTAGACCCAAAACAAAGTAAAAATAAAGGAAGTATCCAAGGGTAAAAACCTCTTTGAGGCACCCGAGGATGGACAGCTTGACACACTTCCCCTAGCATTATATCATGAAAAATAATCTATGTTGGTGGAGAAGATAATACCAACAAATCTGGGCACAAAAGAAAAACCAAGGATAATTCATTTGGAAAAATCATTAACACCTGAAGAGAGAATAGAGCATATATAGTTTTACAAGGAAAGAAGAGTCAAATGTGCATGGTCCTATGCAAACCTGCCAGAACTTGATCCAAATTTAGTAATGCATCACTTGTCTTTTCCACCGGGGGCAAAACTCGTTAAACAAAAGTTGAGAAAGATGCACGCGCATGTCACTCTATTGGTAAAAGTTGAATTACAAAAGTTGCTAGATGTGGGATTTATAAGACCTGTTGACTATGTTGAATGGATTTCAAACTTAGTACCAGTTTCAAAACCTGATGGGAGTGTCCATGTTTGCACAAATTTCAGAGATTTAAACAAAGATTGTCTCAAAGATGCCTTCCCACTTCCACACATTGACATGATAGTGGATTTGATGGCAAGGAATGAAATGATATCCCTCATGGACGGTTTCTTAGGCTACAATCAGATTCAAATTGATCTTGAACATCAAATAAAGATAGCATTCACTTGTCCTTGAGGAACCTTCTGTTGGAATTTCATGCCCTTTGGGTTGAAAAATGTTAGAGCTACATACCAACATGCAATGACCACTATCTTTCATGACATGATGCATACCTATTTGGAAGATTATGTAGATGATTTATTGGGAAAATCCTACACTAGATCTGGACATCTAGAGATCATGGACACAATTTTCAGAAGATTAGAATAATACAATGTTCGATTGAATCCAAAGAAATGTGTCTTTGAGGTAACCTCTAGGAAATTCCTTGGATACATTGTCTCATCTAAAGGAATTGAAGTTGATCCTGCAAAAGTAAAGGATGTACTTGAAATGCCTCCACCTAAGAATATCAGTCAATTGCAATTCAATTGAAAGGAAACCTTCAATCTATCCATAATTTTATAGCACTTGTAGATAAATTTCAACCTTTTCAACACCTATTACGCAAGAATGTTCCATTCAGATGGGATGACAAGTGTGAACAAGGTTTTTCAGAAAATCAAAGAATATCTGATGACACCACTAGTATTAGTACCTCCTACAAATGACAAGCCTTTACTCCTTTATATATCCACAACTACCACAACATTGGGGGCACTTTTGGTACAACATGACTGAAGGAAAGGAACGTGAAATCTATTACATCAGTCGTACTCTAGTGGGATATGAGATCAATTACAGTTCTATCAAAACAGTGTGTCTTGCCATAGTTTTTGCCTCACAGAAGTTGTGCCATTACATGCTTACACACCAGACAAAACTCATCGCAAAAATTGATCCTCTTAAGCACCTCTTGACCAATGCAACACTCACAGGACGATTGGCTAAATGGGTTATGGTTTTTAGCGAGTTTGATATTAAGTACGTGGAAAGAAAAGTAATCAAAGGACAAACTATAGCAGATCAACTCGTTGATTCTCCTATGATAGATGATCATCCTCTTATTGCAATGTTCCCTAATGAATCAATCTTCAACATGGAATCTACACATCTTTGGACTTTATATTTTGATCTAGCTCCTTCACACAAAGTGGTCCTAGCACTAGCATTCTCTTTGTCACACCACAAGGGGATTGTATACCTAAAGCTTATAAGATATAGTTTCCATGTACCAACAATATTGCAAAATATGAGGCATTACTTTCTGGGCTCCATATGGTTGTGCAATGGAAAATCCTAGAGTTGCATGTCCTTGGTGACTCTCAGCTAGTGATCAGACAAGTTAATGATGATTATAAAATAAAAGATGAAAATTGATGCCTTACAAAAAATAGTGGATGATTTCAAGGCCTATTTCACATCAATTTCTTTTGTGCAGATCTCCTGAGATACTAACAATTAAGTTGATGCAATGGAAACAATTGGTTCACTTGTGGAAATGCCAAGCAATGTCGCCTACTATGAGTTCTTGGTAGAGCCTCTTTTGGAACATGCTTACAATGTCCCACAATCTGAAATGATCTATCTTATTGTTGGTCCTAGTTCTCAATGGTATGGGGATATTTATACCTATCCCCATGATAACATCTTGCCATAAGACCTATCCAATAAATCTCGTAAAACCTTTATCCATTAAGCCTCTTGTTATGTATTCTTAGTCAATACCCTATACCATCGAGGTCTTCATGGTACTTTACTTCGATGTCTTGAGCATGATGAGGTCAAAACTGCTTTACGAGAAATACATGAAGGTATATGTGGGGCACATTCTAGTAGTCCTACCTTAGCCAATAACCTCTAGACGCTTATACTAATTTGCGACATAATAAGCTCTATGATGATAAAGAACTATGTAAGGCACACAAAGTTTCATCACCTTCATTTCCTTCATATCCCTTTTCATCCATCATCCATTTCCTTCATCATTTCATTTTTCTTCATGCTCCTTATCTCAAAGATCAATTAATCACTTTATCCAACTGATACCTATCTTCTAATCTAACTATCAAATCAATCAACTTGCTTTTTAGCATGGGACTCCAATGCTCCCTGATCACTCAATCTATTAATCAATCATTGGTTTGCGCTAGCATCAATCTCAATCAGCTTAATCAGCTTATTAACCAGGCTATATTGAGCATTTCCATCAATTGTTCAGTTACACCCATCAATTGTGCATTTTCATCAAATGTACATATTTGCTTATCAGTTTGCCTTTTCATCAAATTTGCATCTCCACTTAATCACTCATGTAATATCAATTATCAAATCTTCTCCCATGATCTATCGAGAGATTAATCTTATCACAGCTTGTTTGATCAATCTCTCAAGGGGTCATATCATCCTTATGATCATCCTTACTAGGATATACTTGGGGCATGTATCAGTTAATCAATTCTTTTCTTTGAAAGAATACGACAAGTTGCATTGTCTCAAAGAAAGGAAAAATGTAGACACTTAAAATCTATCCTCACAATCATCCTATTATTATTCTATTAACTAAATGGGTATTATTATCTATTTAATTAATTCATTTAATACTTTCCTCTATTTACTCATTAATTCACTTAAATCATTAAAATATTATAATCCTTTATCCATTCACATAATTAGTTATCCATAAATCATCTATCCATTTCATACATACTCTATTCATATAATCATTAAAGTATCTATACATTAAATTTGCATAAATCTTCATCCATTGCATATTTCATTAAATCATTTGCATTTTCATATATAAATTCATTTAATTAAATCATTCATATAATTTGCAAATCCACTTTAATTCTAAATTCCTAAACCTCCATCATATCATAAAATATCCCATTTATTTTTTTCATTCCCATCAATTACACTTAATCAAACAATATGGGATAAATATCCATTTCTCCATTTCACTCTTTTAATCCCACATTTCTCCCATTATCCGGATCTTTCCTGTGAGGATATCTATATAAGCCCTCCTCTTCTCTCCATGAAGCATATTCGATTTCGATCACATAACTTTTACATCTATTCATCATAGCTTCTTGATACATTTGTTCTTATAAAAATCTAATAGCATCAAATGTGTAATCCAAGATCTTGATGATAGGAAACAATGGAGTTATTTTTCTTTTGAATGCTTATGTTTGGTTCTTCGTAGTTTAGTATTGCATTTTTGTATTTGTATTCATTTAGGAGAAACTTCATTGATGTGATGTTGAAAATATTTTAATTTTGGTTTATAGATTCATTTAGTTTTCTCACTTTCAACATCAATAGCCACCACTTTTGGGTGAACATACTCCCCCAAACCTCATTGCCATAGAGGACAACCGACACAACCAACAACCCAAAAATGACTTTCTTTGTTTTCCAACCCCATCTCTACTTTTCTGCACCTATTTTGGAGTAGGAAAGAGGCTCTCCCCCCTCCCTGAATCCTTTTTGTTCTACACATCACCTAACTAAGCCTATTGTGAAAATCAATCCCTAAGTACTTGTATTCTTCCACTATCTCCAACAAACTTCCCTCAAAGATAAAGTTAAACTATTGCTTCTTCCTTTTCAAAGAAAAAATCATGACTTTGGTCTTGCTTTTGTTCACCTGCATCCCAACCTCTTGGCAAAAACATTCAAGAGCCTTCAAATTCCCACTCAAACCATGGGTAGTTCTTGCAATATCATTTTCATATAAAAGTAACTTCACCACATTCCTTGTCGGTTAGATCCCTTCCCCAATAGATTTGTTTGACCATTCTTTGAGTTAATCAATATATAAACCAAACAAAGTGGGGGAAAGAGGACAACCCTGCTTGACCCAAATGTCACTACCAAAGCACTCAAACATACCCTCTTTAGTTTTGATTTTAGCTCTCACATGCTCATATAACTTATGGACATCTGCTCTATACACCTTAGGAATTCCAAGCTCCTCTATTCTTCTCCAGATTTTGTTGCTAGGAATAGTGTCAAAGGCTTTTTGAAATCTACAAAGAAACAAAAGGCTTCACGACCATGGGTGTCCCAAACCTTCTCAATGAAGTTTCTAAGAGTGATGCAATGATCAATGGTAGAATGCTTCAGTCTAAAGCCAGCCTACCCCTTCACTTTCTTTCCCTCTTTTTCTACCCACTTGTTGATTTTGTGCTCTATCATGCTCCCAAAAATATTTCCAAGAAGAGGATTGACCATAATCATACAGTAATTGGAAGGGTTATTAATATCACTGCTTTTGAAAAGTGTGATAACAACACTAGTGGTCCACTCACTTGGAAAATTGTGTTGACTAACGCTGTTAAAGATACCTTTGATATGTAGAGCAAGTGAATCAACTCCCCATTTAAAAAAAAATTCCAGCAGCCCATCAATGTCTTGAGCTTTACCACTTGCCAAATTCTTTATGCCTTGTTTGATATCTTCCACTGAAAAGAGTTTCATTAATGTGTCAGTTATCGGAGAAACATGTCTTCTTGACATAACATATTTCTTCAATCCTTGTGTCTTCTTGTGATCCTTTCAAGAGTAACATGTGGTTTAGAAATACAAATATTTGTTAACATGGGGTGGCCATTCTCTTACTTCAAATCGCCCCTCCTTTATTAAAATTGTGCGACCCAATTTACAACTTAAATCACCCTTATTAAAGTGGGGCGACCATAATATAAGTTTAAATAAATCTAAAATAAAGTTTCAACCAATAAAATAGTATTACCATTGCCAACAACATGAATCTAGTGTAACCTTATGCGTAACAATATGAACATTGATTAACAATGATAGTTAAGGTTAATGTTAATCTTATTATATCAAGAAGAGAATTGCCAATATTTATAGAAATGGTAATATTAATATTAATAAATAATAATAATAATAATAATAATAATACGTAATGTTAGTATTAAGAAATATTATTAATGTTAACAAGGAATAGTAATATTGCAAGTTATCATAGTAATTTAGCAATAAACATAGTACTAAAGGTAATACAAAGAATAATAATCATCATGGATAACATTACTCATTAGTAATACTAACATCATTAATAAGATTTGTGCCAATCTCAAGAGAAATGTTAACCATATTATTATTGATTCTGAGAAATAATATTACTAAGAATAAGTAATCAAACAAATAATATTAATAATAAACAATAATAGTAGCTTATAGGGTATTATCTATAATAATAATAAGTGGCATCAACGTAAATACTCAAATTTGGATTATCTTTCCTCGAATAGCATTTATCACCTCGATACTAACATGATATATAATCCGAATGGCATGCATATCAATTTGAGAGAGAACATTAATGTTGAGATAAATAGGGTTTGTGATAATTATATTAGGCTAAAGCAAATTAATGATAAAGTTGTTATGATTAATAATAGTAATAAACATTATAAATTAAACAAGTTAACTTCATGGTATATTATTAATATTTTCATTTTAATGCAAAGATCATCATTATTGTTGAGGTAGGCAAGCATTAGCACCTAGCATTGTGTAGATCCTAGCATAACAGTCACCTAAATCTTAAAGTCGGCTTGATGTATGTTTAAGGGTGTGCACGATGGACTCCACACACCCGACCTCTTTATCCCCACATCCCCACTCTTGGGCAATGTGTTGATGGTGATGCGATACAAACATCATAATTTGATGTGTATAGTTTGCTACCATGTGCGTACATGGTTGATAGTTGATAGTGTTTTTACAACATTGTAAATAAAAAATTGATGGTTGTTTTTTCCCAAGTGCAAGTTTAGAGCATATGTCTAATGTTCCAACCAAAACCGTGTAAGTGAAGATGATGGAAAGTATTTTTAGGCATGGCGATGTGGCATGGATAGCACAGTGTTTGATCTCATCTAAGACCCCTACTGACGATGGTAATATGTCTTGTAGACATTCAACCGGCGTTGGATAATCATAGTTTGATATTTAGTAAGATTCCTCTAGAGAGACTTCCAAATAGAGGGTTTGATCATGTCATTGAGTTGGAGGAGGGCTCCAAGCCCATCATCACTACTTGTAGGCACTCTGAGAAGTTTAAGGAGATAGAGAAGGCCATTACAGAGTGACTAGATGGGCACATTAGACCCGGTTTGAGTCCTTTTGCTTCTTTTGTTATCTTGGTGAAGAAGGATGGGACCATGAGGATGTGCATAGATTATCGAACCCTCAACAAAAAGACTATTAAAAATCAATACCCTATCCCCCATATCGATGAGTTGTTGGATGAGTTGCACTAGGTAGTGTACTTCTTGAAGATTGATCTTCGATCAGGGTATCATCAGATCAGAGTGAGAGAGGATATTAATAAGATTGCATTCAAGTGTCACTACAAGCACTATGAGTTTCTAGTTATTCCTTTTGGTTTCACTAATGCTTCCGCCACCTTTTAGTCTTGTATGAATCATATTTTTAATAAGCAATTGAGGAAGTTCATCTTGGTGTTCTTCGATGAAATTCATATACAGCAAAAATTGGGAGGAACACTTGAAGCATCTTGATGAGGTTCTAAGTATAATGGAGGTACAATATTTGTATGCTAAGGCATCTAAGTGCAAGTTTTAGATGAAAAAAATCCTTTACTTGAGACATGTGATCAGTGTTCAAGGTGTCCAGGTTCATCATGAAAAAATAGAGGCAATTCGTGATTGGCCACCATCGAGATCATTGACAAAGTTGCTAGGTTTCTTTGGTTTGTGCAAAAGATTCGTTAAGGATTTTTCACAGATAGGTGCACCACTAACAAACCTCACTAAGAAAGGGGCTTTCAGATGGGCGAATGAGGCTCAACGAGTCTTTAATAAACTTAAGGAGGTGATGAGTTCTTATCCCATGTTGGCGCTACCATATTTTACTCAAGCCTTTGTACTTGAGTGTGATGCTTTCAAAGAGGTATTGGTCTAGTTTTAATGCAGAATAGACACCCTATTGCCTTTGAGAGCCGAAATATCAAAGATAATGAGAGGCTCTATTCCATCTACGACAAGGATATTTCGCCATGATGCATGCATTAGCAAAGTTTCGACAGTACTTGGTAGGTGGGAGGTTTGTGGTCAAAATGAACCATAACAATTTGAGATATTTTTTGGAACAAAAAGATTTAAATGAGAGGCAAAAAATTTGGATTGCAAGATACAAGCGTATGATTTTGATATAGAATAGGTTAGGGAAAAAAATGTTGTTGATTCTCTTTCTAGGAAACTAGTTGTTTGTTCTCTAACAGAGATCTCAACTAATTGGAAGGCTCACTTTTTGGTGGATTATTCCAAAAACACATTTGCATGCAAGATCATGGATGGGAAAACTCATGATGACAGATACATGGTAGTAGATGATATTATTTACTACAAGGACAAATTTTACTTGGTTCCTGAGTCAAAACTTAAGGATAAAATTTTGAGATCCATCCATGATACACCATTGACAAGACATCCAAGATATCTGAAAACTTACAGGAAAGTGAGAGAGAGGTTTTCATAGAAAGGCCTCAATGAGAATGACTTGTGACATGTATGAGAATGTATGACTTATCAACAAAACAAGTTAGAACACACTTTTCCAATTGGATTGCTTTAGTCATTGCCCATTCCAGAGTAGAAATGGGAAAGTGTATCTTTGGACTTCATTACTAGTCCATCAAAGGTACAAGGCAAAGATTGTATTTTTCTGGTAGTTGATCGGTTGACCAAGTTTGCACACTTTTTCGCTATCTTCAAAGTATAAGGCACCACAGGGTTGCATAACTATTTTTTAGGGAGGTGTTCAAACTCCATGGATTGCTGAGAAATATAATCAATGACAAGGAGAGTCGATTCCTCAGTCCATTTTGGTAGGAGCTATTCAAATTAGCTAACACCAAGCTAACTGCCAACACCAATTACCACCCTCAAATGGATAGCCAAAAAACGATTGTAAACAGATGGGTTGAGGAATATTTGCATAACTATGTGGCGCGGCAGCAAAGGGCTTAGATCGAGTGGTTGCATTCAGGCAAGCATTGTTACAACACCACCTATCACATGTCAATCAAGATGACTCTTTTTCAAGCCTTATATGTATATGATGTTCCATCATTTTTGGACTTAGCTTTCAGTGATAGCAAGGCTCCTAAGGCTAAGGATTGGATATAGGAGAGTCAAGATATCCTTAAGTCACTTAAGGATAATCTTCAAAGTGCCCAGAACTAGCAGAAAATATATGCAAATAGGCACAAAGTAGAGAGAAGCTTTGAGGTGGGGGGCCTGATTTTCTTGTGTCTACAACCATATAGATAGTCTTCCTTGAAGAAAAGTGGTGCGGAAAAATTAAAACCTCTCTTCTATGGTCCCTATAGAATTGTTCAAAGAGTAGGGGAAGTGGCGTATGAGCTTGAGCTTACAAAGAATAGCAAGATCCATAATGTATTTCATGTATCATGCCTTAAAAAGGTTTTTAGGGCAGCATATTACATTGTCACCTGAGCTTCCACCCTAGGATGAGGAATGTAGATTGGTTTTGGTGCTTGATGAGATTGTGGATGCCAAGGAAAGAAGATTGAGGAGCAAAATAATCAAGGATTATCTAATCAGATGGGGAGACTTGCTCGTGGAGGATGCTACTTGGAAGGGTGTGCAGATTTTTTAGCATCCTAATCCGCAATTGCTTGAGGGAAAGTAATTTCGAGAAGGGAAGACTGTAATGGCCCCTTTCACGAATAATATGGAGGAGCAATTAGCCTATCTTATTCTTGTAGGCTAAAGTCAAGGAACAAGGTGTGTTTTTTTTAATTAATTAATATGGTATGACTAAGCATATTTTATGGGTAATATTAATTAATTAATCTAATGAGTCTCATAAAGTAAATTTAGTGGCATATTTAATGAAGTATAATAAGTCACTTATTTTCTAGAGTTTAAATAAAATATTAAAGTATAAGAATTTAAAAAGTCATTCTAGTGTTTTCAAAGAGGGATACAAAAGTGCTTGGGAAACTCATCTTTATTATGCTTGATTATTTATCGATGAAATTAGAGAGTTTAGAGAACACAAAACCCTTGGATGAAAACCTAAGGGATGTTGGTTTTGGTAGTGCAAGATTCTACCCTAACTTGTTGTTGAAGGAATCATACATGTTTCTTGCTTTGGTTACAATGAATGTAATTTCCAAAATTTGCGAAGTCTTGTTCAAAGACGAATTTCGAAGTTTGAAATGAACAAGAATAAAAGGTTGAATTATTTGGGTAAAATATATCCATCTGTATCACTAGCAGTCATACCTTTATTTGCTTGTAGCTGCTTGGTAATTGTTGTTCGTACTACTTGAGGAGTGATCGTTGCAAATTATTAAGGCATTGCTTAGCCTTTGCAAACTTAGCACAACTTATTTCATAACCACACCCATCAAAGATGATTCACACTTTTAATGGGAATCGTACCAACAGGGTACCCCCAGGTTCACGACTTATCAGTGCCTATGGCTCATTGGTATGAGCTCATCAAACAGTGGAGGCACGATGATTTGCAGTTTTGGCAGTTATAGTT
The DNA here is from genome assembly GCA_007115665.2 of Sequoiadendron giganteum. Taxonomy (NCBI): domain Eukaryota; kingdom Viridiplantae; phylum Streptophyta; class Pinopsida; order Cupressales; family Cupressaceae; genus Sequoiadendron; species Sequoiadendron giganteum. The sequence continues at coordinate 263,237,524 of CM021105.1, forward strand.
CAATGTTTTGAGATCTGATTAGGTGAGATGGTGACCCTACCAATGGTTTTAGTGGGTCGATGATGGTAGGTACCTCAAGAAACTGCAACACGACCGCTTTTTCTTAGTTCGCACCGACTTTGTTATCATGCCCTCTTACTGGAGGAGGGTTATGCGGTAGTTTGGGGCCATTTAGACCATCCCCCCCCGTGATCCCTTCATATGCACAGGTCGTGAGGAGTGCGACATGGCCATGTGACCGTCAATCACAAACATCGTCCCTTTGGACGATGATGAGCCAGATCAAGACCAGCTATCGGCGCTCACAATCAATGACATCAACGTGACCATGGGTTTTAGGACCTGGTGGCTTACACATCACCCTGCACTATTTTTCCTGATGGATTCCCTTTCTCGGCCTTCAGGGCGACACACCACCAGTGCAAAGGTGGAGGCGAAGAGATGAAGATGGAGATAGAGAGCAACATCAGCAGCAGGAGGCGATGACAGGCACAACATGGGTGAGGCTGACGCGGCAGCGAAGGATGTCCTCTCCTCCACCTGCTACCCCAGTCTCGTTCGTAGCACCATCAGGGTGACATGCCCAACTCTTCGAGCCAGTCGTGCGTTTAAGAGCGACCTATGAGGAGGGTTAGGTGGAGCTGATACATAGGATTATTGATGCTACCATCACCCAGTCGCAAAGAGATCAGGTCTTAGCGAAGTTGTGAGTCACCCTATCCAAGCGATATGTGGTCATGACGAGAGTAGATAGTGTCGAGCAGGCACGTGACGCTCTTCAGAGCTAGCTCAATGACCTCGAAGGGCAAGCACCAACTAAGATGCCAGCATGAGACCAGCAGTTGTGGGATGCGTTGAGGCAGGCTGAGCTACAAATAGCCTCCCCTTAGGGAGAGATTAGATGGCTTCGTGCAACAGTCTCCATCTCCATATCTCACAAGATTTGCTCTGTTTCCATTGTCCAACCATTGTGCCAGTAGCCTCCAGACCTAGAGGTCTCAAGAGCCACATGCCCGGGGTATAGGGAGTCCATTTTGTATATTATTTTTGTAGTGACGATGCATATATTTTGTAGAGCATTCTTGATGTATAGACATTGATACATATATATAACAACCACTTATTTTTTTATGACAGTGGCATGATACATGTACATGACATTTGATATATTTATACATGAGATATTGATTATGATATCATGGTGTTCTTTTTTTTATGTGTATGCCTCCTTTCTTTCATGTGCGATGGATGTTGTATGTATGGACATATATTAAATTAGATGTTATCATGACTTAATAAACACACGTGGATGTATGTTAATTAAATACAATGATGATCTAATTGCCTAACCAAAAGAGGTAATGTAATGCATGGATACATAGCATAGTAAAAACACACGTATGTATGTCACACACACACACACATGGTTACATCATAACACAAAAAAAATTCATAATGTGTTAATTAAGGAATGTCAATATATGTGACACTACAACCCCAAGGGGTGAATGTTACACATGTGATATAGACACTACGCATAGTATCGATGAAGGTGCATTGCATTAACAAGTTCTTTTAGAGGCATCCCAATGATAGATGACAATACATAGGTACCAAAACCATACACAAAGATGACAATGTAAGGGCCTAACCAATTAGGACTTAACTTTCCCTTTTGATCAAGCAAGGCATTTACATTTCTCTGATTCTCGTAGAGAACCAGGTCACCTACCTTGAAAGTCCTAGGAAGAACACCTTGATTATATTGCCTAGATAACGATCGTTGATAAGCTTTAAGGTGGTCAAGGGCCTATAATCGGTGCTCATCGAGCATCTCAAGTTGATGCAAACAATTAGATTAGTAAGTCTCGTCATCAATTAACCCTTTGAGGGAAACCTGCAATGACAAAATTTTCAACTCTAAAGGCATGATAGCTTCAACACCATACACAAGGTTGTAAGGCATCGTTCCCGTCACCATACGATCACTCGTGCGATAGGCCCACAAAGCGTACGTCAATTGAATATGCCAATCCTTACCATGTTTATTCATTGTTTTCCAGAGAATGACCTCAAGAGTTTTATTAGACGCTTATGCATGGCCATTAGATTGAGGATAATACGGTGTAGAGAATCTATGTTGAATATGAAACTTCTCCAAAAATTGCTTCACATCCTTGTTTTTAAACGACATGCCATTATCAAAAATAAAGGTAGAAGGCGATCTGAAATGAGCGATGACGTTATTTAGAAGAAAGCTAAAAATAGCTTCAGCAGTTGTGGATTGAAGCGAGACAACTTCACCCACTTTGTGAAGTAATTGGTAGCGATAATGATGAAAACATGTCTTTTAGAGGAAGGAGGTGATATTTTCCCAATAATATCCAACCCCTATTTTGCAAACAACCAGGGAAAGGTCTGATTTTGTAATTCTTGAGTAGGAGCATGAATAAGACGACTATGTTGTTGACATTGCAAACACTTCTTGACAAAATCAAAGGAATCTTGTTCCATCATTTGCCAAAAGTATCCCATGTGAATCAATTTTCACACCAAGGATTTACCACCAAAATGTCTACTCCTGGAACCTGAATGGGCTTCCCTAAGGGCAAGGGGTATTTATTCTTTAGTGAGACATCGAAGGAGTAAACCATTATAAGATTTTCAATAAAGAACATCTGATAAGACAACATAATAGACTAAAGAAACTTTGTATATGAGTGTGATCGTTCTTTGTCACATCATCGAGAAAGTTTCTAGTCTTCAAATAGTTGTAGATGCTAGAATACCATTCTCCCGAGTCTACGTGGGAACACACGAGAGCATCAGATTTAGGTTGGTCGAAAACAGAAGGAGACCAAAGAATATGAACCGCAAAGTGGTATTCTTTTGTATCCTTATCTGAAGGTACCAAGGAGACTGTGCTTGCCATGGCATCTATATGTCAGCTTTCTCTCCTAGGAACACTATCTATTGTGAAAGAGGAGAATTGATTAACTAAGGACAAAGCGAGGTCTCGATACTGAGACAAATTACTTTCTTTAGCTTGATAGGTTGAGCTCAGAGTCACCATGTATACAAAGATGTTTTATATTTAATGCGATCACAACACGCAAGTCGACAATAAGGGCTTCGTACTCAGCGATGTTGGTGCAAGTGAATTCCAATCGAAAGGAGAGAGGGACTAGCTTACCTTTGGGCGAGATTAAAACTACACCCACTTTGAAGCTAGTCTGACATCGTGATCCATCGAAATACATTTCCCATACAAGTTTGTGGCTAATTGTGAAAATATCTTAATTAGGGAATAAGTCAAGACCAGGGAAGGAACGGGATGAGGAACCATTTGCCAATTGATCAGCAACCGCTTGACCCTTCATCGAATTTTGAGTTATAAACTTTATGTCGAACTCAAAAAGCAACATTACCCACTTTGCTAATCTCCCAACAAGGTCGACACTAGAAAACAAATGCTTCAGAAGATCACTTTTCACAATAACATGTGTTTCCATGAAGATAATGTCTTAACTTTTGCGTTGCAAATATGAGAGCAAGGCATTGTTTCTCCATGGAGGAATAATGGGTTTCATAATCAACTAGAACACGACTAATGTAATAGACCGCTCTCTCTCTTCTGGCATCGTCATACTAGGTGAGCAAAGTTGCCAATGTGTATGGTGATGCAGCAAGGTAAAGCAAAAAGGGTCTATCTTGCATAGCCGACATTAATACTGGAGGATTGGCTAGAAAAGTTTTAATTGAATCAAAAGCTTTCTGGGACTCCTCATCCCATATAAAGTGAACATCCTTCTTTAATAAGTGAGTAAAAGGAAGGGTATGATCAACCAATTGAGATATAAATCTATGAATTCCCTGAATCTTCCCTTGCAAACTTTGCATTTTAGAAATGTTCCTAGGTGGAGGCATGTTAACAATTATGTCAATTTTGTTCGTGTTGACTTCAATTCCACAATGAGAGACTATAAACCCCAAAAGTTTTCTTGCATCTACGTCGAAGACACACTTTAGAGGGTTAAGCCTAATCTTATAGATTTGAAGCCTTTCGAAGATAAGACAAAGATTTCCCATGTGATCTTGACGAGTTATGGACTTCGCCAAGATATCATCAACGTAGTCTTCTAAGGTTTTATGAATGAAATCATGAAAGATTAGGTTCATTGCCCGTTGGTAAGTTCTGTTTGCATTCTTTAACCCAAACAACATGACCACATAACAAAAGGCACCCCGTGGGGTAGTGAAGGTTGTCTTATACTGATCTTTTGGGTTAATACGAATTTGGTTATATCTTGAGAAGCCATCCATGAAGGATAATAAGGCATGGCCTTTAGTTGAGTCTATAATCATATCAATATTAGGCAGCAAAAAATCATCCTTAAGAGAAGCCTTATTGAGGTCACGAAAGTCAATGCATATACAGATACAACCATCAAGTTTACTAACAACAACAATATTTGAAATCCAAGGCGAATAGTCGATTGGACAAATAAAGCTTGCTTTTAATAGCTTCTCTATCTCAATCTTAAAAAACAACACAACCTTGGGATTGATCTTGCAGATTTTTTGTTTAACAGGCTTGGCATCGGGACATAGGACAATATTATGAACCGCTATAGACTCATCAATACCGAGCATGTCCTCATATGCCCAAGCAAAGATATCCGGATGAGAATGTAAAAGGTCATAGTGCTCCTTAGCTTCTTCAGAAGAAAGGCACTTCCCGACCTTAATCACCTTTTCAGAAGATTTAGGATCCATTAAAACTTTAGTAGTATCTCCCATAAAGAGGGGACAATGGTCTTTAGGATGAGGTATGGAGACACCATCACCAACATTAGATAGAGGAGCTTCCTCGTCCATATTCAAAACAGATTCTCCAAAGCATGCTTGTTTATTCAAGCAATACAAAAATCGTTGTTTATGTTGAAAGGAAGGCAAGTGAGAATAAGCACCTAAGAATTTTTCCAACGCTTCTTCCAAGGAAAAGACATCTAGAGGAACTTCATTAGGTTTTACTTTATCCTCCATCAGTTCAAGATGAACTAGGTTGAGAGGTTCAACCAAAACCATGTTAACACTCCACCATGGTTTTTGTCTAGATTTCTCAATAAAGCATCCCAAACCCAAATGACGATTGTGAGGCTTAAATTGGATAGGGACTTGAATTCCTTGTTCAATACACCCAAGACCTTTACGCCCATAACCATACTTGGAAACGAGCCTATATCCAGGGCCATACCACGTCTGCAAAGTCTTAGAAGGAGGTGGTTCCACATAGAGAGCGTCATTCCACCAATGAGTGTCAAACGTGTCTACGAGAGCACAACCATCCTCAGCAAAATCACAAATGTTAACCTCCCCAACAGAATTTTGATCATCCTCGTTATCGAGGGAAGAGTCGGGCTCCTGGATAGGATCACAACTTTCCTTCTCGATAAGAGGTCAATCAACTTTCTTAGCAAAGGTATTTGAAGTTATTGGAAGATCGAGGTGGATGAGATTCACTTTGTATTCTCCAATGAAGAATTCAAAGAATTCTAAGGACCCCCAATCATCACCAAGAAATGTGTTTGATTCAGAAGTAAATAGGGAAGACTTAGGATTTTTTGCTTTAGGTTGCTCCTCTTTAGTGGCATTCGCTTCAGGGACAATCTCCATAGATGGCATCGCCCAGGAACATGTCATTGCATCAGAGGTTAAAGACAATACAATTCATAAGAGTGGAAACAACCGAAGCCCGCCAACAACCACCAGTTCACAAAGATGAACTACCTTCGGGTCAGCTTTGACTGTGACCACTTAATTGTTTGCTACAAATTTCAAAGAACGATGTAGAGTAGATGTCAAAGCACCCATAACATGAATCCAGGGTCTCCCCAAAAGGAGATATTAAGGTAAGGGGCCAGGCATCACATAAACCAAGGTGGGTAAGGTAACGGGTCCTAGCCGCAAAGGCAAGATTAGTATGCCTAAGGCTTGTCGACCAACATTATCATACCCACAAATGTACAAAGAAGTACCTAAGGAAGAAGAATCAACTTTAATTTTAGGTAGTAGATATATACCACAAATGTTGAGGGCCGAACCGGTATCAACGAGGGTGCATCTAATACCAATGCTATTAACATTAATTATGATCATTAATGGGTCCACTTGCTTCTGCACATCCGGGGGCGAAAGTTCCTCTGGATAGAATGCGATATTCGACGAATCTGCACGAATATGAGTCATCAATGCATTAACATCCACTGGCCTAGCGGAGGCAAGCAAGAGGATCTTTTGCAAGGCTTCCTAAAGCATACCTTGATAAACCAGAGCAATTTGAAGAAAGTCCCAAAGCGAGATCTTAGCCGGAGTAACACGAAGGGGGATTCGCTACTCATGAGTCTCTTCGTTCTCAAGAGAATCCCAAGGAGCAAACTACCCTTAACCACCTCAAACGTTGTTGAATGAAGAAAGTGGAAATAAGATCGTATACAAACTAATTATCCAAGAAGACTGCTTCAGAATCCGAAAGAGCAGGGTTTCAAGATTTTTGCCTCAAAAGAAATAGCTCTCGGCCAAAGGATAGCAACGCGGTATCAGGAAGCCAGCATGACGTGTTGGAGTCCAAAGGATGTGATGGCATCCAAGGCAAACAGAGAACCAGAACCTTAGACAAAAAAACCAAAATCCTACTATCGTACACAAATTCGAGGTCTGTTCAACAAAATAAATGAACAAAAAGCAAGAAACAATGTAAAACACAATTAGCCAAGAGAGAACGTATAAATGGCTGAGCACTTGAAATCTTTCTTTAAGCCCCACTGCAACAACCTACACACAATACAAACGAGGAAAAATGTTGGGGTTATTTTGGGTCTTGCCGCAGTCAAACCCTCGTTTTGGTGTTCCCACCTCCACGGATAGCCAGAGAGATAGAGTTAACAAAGTAAACAAATAAAGAGGTGTGAAAACAATCCCCACTTGAGGAGGAGAACCTGCACCACCAAATAGTAAGCAAAGTAATGTATTCGCAAATAGATAAGAACAAGAGAGTTACCAAAAGTCCTCGACCCCCTCTTGAACGCATGGACGCACCATTGAATGCTTGGAAGAGAGCTTTGGTTGTTGTAGGGACCTTAGTCCTGTAGAGCTTCACTCGTAGAAGTGATATTGCAAGAAGGAAAAGCAAAGAATAGAGTGAGATTGAGGGAGTGAAGGGTTAGAATGAGAGAGAACCCCCAAAATGAGAGCAAGAAAGGGAGTTTTGTTGTTGCAAGGGCGAGAGGAGCCGTTACACTTGAAAATCTAATTGCAGGGGCGCCTGTCATAAGTCAAGATTTCGAAATTCCTCGTTTCAAACATGGAAAACCGCTAGGATGCTAGCATGTCGTGCAGATGTTCGCATGCTACACAGGCATCCAACACACCAATTTTTGGGAAACAAGGTGGCAAACTATTGTCGCTTCATCATTGGACCTCGTGGAATTGGAATTGCGAAATTCCGACCCATGAGGCTCTTATCATAAATACGTTTTAGTCTAATAAATGCCACACAAAGTGCTAAAATGTGAAATTGCTCCTAAGGTGCAATTTCACAACATTACAAGTATATATATATATACAAACAAACCCCTCTCTCCTGTCCCTTCGGCCCCCCTCACCCTCCCGCACCCCCCTTTTTTGCTAAATCCACGAACCCAAATCAAGATTTGTACCAAAACAAGTAATAGAGAAAATATTTATTGAAACAAGATTTTTTTTTAGAAAAAAGAAATTATATTAATTCCTATAAGGTACTAGGGTAAAGTAACCTTAAATTATGAGTGCTAAGGATAAACTTAAGAATCCAAGAAAACAACAGATAAACTAAAATGATTAAACCTTGAATTATAAAAGCTATATAAGTGTATCTTGTGTGAGTCAATATGTTCAAAGAAGCATGTAGCTCACCCCTCAATGAAGTATGTAGCTGACAAAAACAAAAGCAAGATACCGTGAGAAGAGGCTAGTGTCATATGTCATATATGTACAGCAAAGTTCAGGCCCTTAGAACAATCACAATCATCATCTACCACAACAAAAGGCCAATGCCCAAAATAATACCATTTAATTCAAAACTTAGTAGGCATACTCTTGATGTAATAAATGTTATTATTGTGCTTTCCTTCTTATATTTAAGATTTGACTTTAACTCGGATACAAAGGGACATATCCTCGCCCCCAGCCCAACATCCCATCCCCTTTCATCCCTGTATTTGTAAGATTTGACTTCAAAAAATTTAACGTCCATATAAAAATCACTTTGAATACAGGCTTCACTATATTGTATCAAGGTACCACAGCTATATAGCTCTCATTAACTAATGTTTGGTACTCATCAATGAGAAAATGCAAAGCTTGCAAATCATACATAAAGATATTAGAAAATGACTGTTTAGATCAAAATTTAACATTTCACCTAACACGTGAATTCAGCTTTTACATTACCACATCTTTCAATTTCCTGCTGAATTGAATGATATTTACATAATATCCCTCTGATTTGGGCACTATTCACTCACAGAAAAAAGCTGGATATGAGACTTCATTGTTGGTTTTTATTTACTTCACTACTACACTTCTATACTGAAGCCATATTTCTTCCAATGGCCACACAACCAGGAATTATTTCTTTCTTTTTAAGTCATCCCACAAAGTGCATTTACAAGCACCACAGCTCTGCAAATCTATATAAACATGCTCAATAAACATAACCTCACAGATAATTGAATTTAAATTGGTCAGATCATTCCACCTGCATAGTGCTTCCTCGAGAATATTTGATAAGCAGTTCGATATCTATTAGATATCCAATGTCTCCACAAAGCTGACCTAGATAGCAATTCAAAATTACCTTATTTTGCTTTCTGTGAAGCAGGATTACTCCCCATCTGCTGAAATTGTTTCTGTCTACAAATTAGAAAACTGAGGAAGAAGGCTTTTTCCCTTTCTTCTGCTGCTGTTTTAACTGAGTAAGGCCGACAGCAGTAATCTTCACGTTCCCTAACATTACTGCCACAAGCTCAGGTTCCGTAACAGCTTTCATGAGCTCCTTCTCTCTAGGTGTTGAAGCTTGCATATGAGCAAACAAGTTCATTGCAGTTTTAGCTCCTGCACATGCACAGAATAATTAGGAAATAGGAGCTAATTATGTACTTGATACTATACGTTCCTGGCTATGAGCAGATAGTTAAACCAAAAAGGAATTTATGCAAATAGATCATTAGCAACCACATTCCAATATATGTAGCACTTCTCTATTTGTTTACAATAACATTGAAAAGGTTTGAATCTTAATGTGTCTTCATATTATAATGGGATTTTAAATACTAACTGATCTGGATCCCATGAGATACCCAGTGGAAAGCACTCTTAAATGGCTAGAATTTGGATGTGTTATACCAGGAAACAACTGTAAACAAGAATGAAATTATCTTCCCCATCTAATTCAATATATGTATGTACATATGCAATTGCTGATACAAGATGCATTGGAGTTGTTATGGAATGTGAACAACTTCTACACATGAACCTAATGATTATAGATGAGTTACACCAAGTAACAATTGACCTTAGCCTGCAGGCCCTACCTCTCAACCCCACTAAGGGAACCCCTCAATTCATATGGGTAGCTCCACCCCACAAGGTATGGGATAAAGCTGAGACAGGAGATAAACCATCTGTGTTATAGTGTGCCAATGGAAATTTCGATTCAGCATGGACACAAGACCATACAGATCTCAACTATTAGGGGAGTTGGTTCTGGTGTAGATGTCAACCATAAGTTTAGAATTGCCACCTAGACTGCTTCCAGAACAATATTCCCCATCATGCCAGGTCTTGCAAGCAAGTGTAGCAGTGGCAGTATCTTCCATTCAATCTCTAGTGAACTTATTCACTTGGTGAGGAAGTTGACCTACTTTGGCAATCACGTAGACTGGCATGGATTGATTTGTGTATGCCATGATTCAAGAATCTGATCTACTTATAATTTTTGGAGTTGTTCATACTATAGCAGAAAAAATATTTCTCAGGAATAACTCAAAACAAAAAAGTAAAGATCTTTTCAATTTATTGGGATTAAATCAGGAAAATTTGGGTTAGAGTTAAGGTAAGGGAAAATATCAGAAAATTAAAAGAATAAAAAATAAATTTCAAAAACACCCTAGGCCTAGATATTTTTGATAAAAGATCATGATTTAATTGCAAAATTTTCACAAATTGAAATTTTTGGTCAAAAAACTGTCTTGACTGATTTTATGCAGAAACTCAATATTTTTCAGGGAAAAAAACTTGGCATGGGGGCATGAGAAAATTTAAATCATGATTTATCACTAGTTTTAAAATATTTTCACTTCTATGGCTTAAAGATTAAGATATCAAAGAACGGGTAATAGTTTTCCTCTGCCTTAGTGTAGCACTTTTTGAAACAGGGAGTGCTTCGAACATGTTATAATATTTATCTCACATTAATGATGACACTCCATCATCAAAGTATGTCCAAGAGGAACATGACAAATTCTCATCATTGCTCTGTCAAAAACCATCTCATCTCTGGAAAGTTGTATGGCATAAGGCAATTGGCATTATTTGAAGACATGTATCCTTTTACATGGGACAAGTTGCTCAAGTCTATGGCTCAGGATGTGACATCACAGGCAAATTGAAATTCTTACATCTTGAGTATGTTTGGTGACACCAAACTCTTGGTTCCTGATATCAACAATGAAATACAATCCACATTTAAAAGATGCTGTGCATCCTCTTCATTAAGGTTAGGTGTCAATGGCGTTGCTTTTATTGTCACACCACTATAAGGATCTGCATCAATAATTGGTTTCTCTAGTGATGTGGCAGGTTGCTCGGTGTATATTATTGAATCACTAATGCTTTTAATGAGTTACACACAACATCTGAATGAGACAATATAATGCTTCTTGTACCTCTTACTCTTCTAGGATGATTGTGGTTCAAAAGAGGATTTCTTAGCACTTTTTTTTTTATTCTTTCCCTTTTATCTTGGGGTTTTCATTGATGGTAGGAGCATTTCAATATGCTTCTCCCATAGTTTTAACCTTCAACAATGAACTTAAACCCTATTTGGATATGAACATGAATTATTGTCAGTGTTACCCCGAGTTTCCGGGATAGGGATGGCAGGGGACAGTGGGACAAGTCCCCGATTTTTCAAGCCAATTTTGGGGATGGCTAGGGGATGGCTATATAAAGTATAGGAAAAAAATTAAAATATATAAGGAAATTTTAAATATTCATATGAATACATGGATAAAGCATGCATGTATACATTATAGAAACTTAGCATATAACATTTGTGTTAAGAATTCATTGTCAATACTCAATATGCATTCAAAATTCAGAATTCATTGTCAATATGCATGTGATATTAAACAATAACATACAAGTTATAAACGTATAACAAAATGCCCAAAGGCTACATTTCTGCCATATAGTTTTTTTTTTCAATTATGATATGAAAATCAAAATAAAAAACACATAGTACATTGTTGTCGTCCCTTGGCCATCCCTTGTCCCCGGGACGTCCCCAGGACGGGGACGGGGGGATTTAGACCCGGGGACGCGTCGCCGGTTAACACTGATTATTGTGGTTATCAAGAAAATTATAATACTCAGGTTCACATATGCTCAATTTTGTAGAGGTCATGGAATCATTTTGTAGTTGTGAACTGATTGATCATGCTCTTGAAGCAATCATTGCCATAATATACTAGCCTTCACAAACATCTTAGGGAATAATATCATCCTTGAAGGAATCTACAAGGTGCTGGAAATTTTCTTCTAGATCATACTACTTTATCTCTATACCAAAGACTAGAAATTCCACCATTCGTTGGTAGATGAAGAAACTTTCAAAAGTGCAATTTTTATTTTATGTCTAGTACAAGTATTTGTGGAAATATATGATTCCATTTGCTACAACTAATTATCTACTACATCATCACCAATCTCTAATTCAAATATAAGGTCATCCAAAATAGCCCGAAAAGTATTTGGCCTCCAAATAATTGGTGCAGTCAAGGTTGGAGGGTCCAGGAATAGGACTGTCCAACCTTGCAACAAGAGTAAACACAACGGAAACTCAAAGAATTAGAATGGCAACCACACATAAATATATAGGAATGATCAATCAATTATTCACTGGCAACATGCCTTGCCTTTCGGCTTACAAATACAGAAAGATTCGGCGCTAAGCCCAGACATACATGCGGGTCGAAACCCTTATTTATGATCTACTACTACTAAATGCGATGATGAACTCTCACTCCACCGATGCAACTACACAATATATATATATACCAGTTCCCAGCTCCAGAAAAGGTCCGCGTCGGCCCAAGAGGTTCCAAACCCCGAATTTGATGCAACGTGCAAGTGTCGGCCAAAACATGAAATCGAGACTAGTCCGGTAATCTAAGCAAGAACATGGAATGCAAATGTTTTTGGTTGATGCAAGATTGATTGCAACCGGGGATGCTCCTGCATTAGACACCTGAGGTTGAAGAAAAGTGAGCCTCTCACTTTCCGGGGGCTAGAGGAAAACCAATGCGGTCTGCCTCAGCCTAAGAAATCCATGAGTCTTCCTCCGCTCTTCCTTTCCATTTGACTAGATACTCTTTGTACTGCTTTCCTCTAGTGCTACATCCAATTCTATTTTCTAGAACTTTCTCAATTTCCTCTGGATGATGTGCTACCTGGTCCGGTAAACCAACTTCTTTGTCCTCCGATGATCCTCCTTCATGGTACTGGTATAGGTCTACAATGTTGAATATAGGTGATATGCCAAATTCCTCCGGTAGCTCTACTTCGTATGCATTTCCAAAGTCAAACTTCCTGATGATTTTACAAGTTCCAAACTTCTTCATCTTCAACTTGTTATATGTTCCAACCGGAAATCTCTCCTTCCTTAGATATACCATTACTTCTTCTCCTACTGCAAACTCCTTATGTCTCCTCTTCTCATCTGCTCTTGCCTTATATGTCTTGTTCATTTTCTCCAGATGCTCCCTGACTTGAGTATGCGTTGTTTCCATGAAGCTTGTTTATTCTTCTACCTCCGCACTCCTTTTATTCTACATACTGATATCTCTCAATTCTGCTACTCCTCTGGGTTGTTGTCTTGTCACAATTTTGAATGGTGTCCTTCCGGTGCTTCAGTTTGCTGAATTGTTATATGCAAATTCTGCTTGAGGTAATATCAAGTCCCAATAACCTGCTTTACCTTTAGTCAAACATCTCAACAAGTTTCTCAAACTCCTATTTACCACTTTCGTCTGTCCATCTATCTGTGGGTGAAATGCTGAACTATACTTCAAATTTGTCTTCATCTTCTTCTACAATGTCTTCTAGAAATAGCCAATGAGCTTAGTGTCCTTGTCGGATACTATACTCTTTGGTAGTCCATGTAATCTCACAATCTCCTTACCTACATGTACTATATCACTGGTCTTCTTACAAGGTATGACATGTGCCATTTTAGAAAATCTACCCACAACCACAAATATAGAATTGAATCCTCTCAGTGTCTTAGGTAGTCCCAACACAAAATCCATGCTGATATCTTCCCATGGTCTCTCCGGTATTGTCAATGGTGTAAACATTCTAGTGTTCTGACTATTTCCTTTTGCAACTTGGTAAATTCTGCAATTTTGAACATACTTCTTGACATCCTTATACAACTGTGGCCAAAAATAGTTCTCACTCACCTATGCCATGGTCTTATCAATTCCAAAATGTCCTGCTAATCCTCCACAATGCTTTTCCTTTATCAAATTCTCTCTCATTGAACTCCTAGGAATACATAACTGGTTGTTCTTGAACAACATACCTTTCTGAATGAAATAATCCAACCATTTGCTTCTATTTGTCTCTACCGGTGCCTTGCAAGCCTTCCATGCCTCAACAAAATCAATGTCATCCTCATACATATGTTTCAGTTCTTCAAAACCCAATACTTCAATTCTCAATTCTACCAACAAGCTCCTTCTCTTGCTCAATTCATCTGCAACCTTGTTTGATTTTCCACTCTGATGCTTCAATACAAATGTGTAACTCTGGAAGAATTCTACCCATCTCATGTGTCTCTAGTTCAACTTCCCTTGACTATTCAAATATTATAAAGCTTGATGATCTGTATACAACACAAATTCCTTAGATAATAGGTAATGTCTCCATTTCTTCAAGGCTTGTATTATTGCGTAGAACTCCTGATCATAAATTTAATATCTTCTCCTGGCTTTATTCAATTTCTCACTGAAATATGCTACTGGTCTCCCTTCCTGACTCAACATAGATCCTATGGCACTTCCACTAGCATCACAATCTACTTGAAATACTTTATCAAAGTCTAGTAATACCAACATAGGTTGTTATGTTACCTTTTGCTTCAACAACTCAAAACTCCTTTGTGCTCCTGATGTCCACTTGAATTCCTTTCGCTCACCTCTCATTGTTTCCGTCATAGGTTTGCATATGCCACTAACATTTCTGATGAACTTCCGGTAAAAATTTGCTAGACTATGAAATGATCTTACCTCTCCAATGTTCACAGGTGTAGGCCATTCAATTATTGCTCTGACCTTCTCAGGGTCCATCTTCAATCCTTCTGCAAATATCACAAATCCCAAGTATACCAATTCTCTTTTCATGAAACTACACTTCTTGATGTTTATCAACAACTTCTCTTCTCTTAGTCTCTGAAATAACTATTTGATATGCTCCAAATGTTCTTCCCTAGTCTTACTAAAAATCAAAATATCATCCAAATAAACAATGACAAAAATTCCCAAGAATTTCTTCAAAACTTCATTCATCAACCTCATAAATGTACTAGGTGCATTAGTTAGTCCAAATGGCATGACCAACCACTCATACAATCCCTCATTTGTCTTGAAAGCAGTCTTCCATTCATCTCCTTCCTTGATCCTGATCTGATGGTATCCACTCTTCAGGTCTATTTTGGTAAAATATTCAAACTGTCCATTATGCCATCCATCCTAGGCAATGGGAATCTATACTTCATTGTGATTTTATTGACAGCTCTTGAATTTGTACACATCCTCCATTCTCCATCTTTCTTAGGTGCAAGTGCAGTTGGTACCGCACATGGGCTCATACTTTCTCTGATCAATCCTTTCTTCAACAGTTCTTGTCTCTGTCTATTCAATTCTGCATTTTTTGTCGATGTCATCCGGTGTGCAACTTTGTTTGGCAAACTAGCTCTGGGAATAAGATCCATATGATGACTGATACTCTGGATCGGCAGTAATCCTTTTGGCATATTCTTTGATACAAGATCATGGTACTCTGTGAATAGTTCATTGACTTCCTTCTCCGGTGGTCCTTCTTCCAAATTTCCATGCTTCCTTGGAATCAAAGCAAAACACAAGTTCTCATGTCTTAATCCATCCGAAAATTTCCTTCCATCTACCAGATTGATTCTAGCTGTACCACATACTTCACTTTCAGGTTCATCTTCCAAAGGTTTCAAGGTAATTCTCCTTCCATTTGATGTTATGGTGTAGGTATTCTTTCTCCCATCATGTATAGCTTTCTTATCATACTGCCAAGGTCTACCCAACAACATATGGCATACATCCATCAGCATAATATCACACAGTACCTCATCATGATATGATCCTATCTTGAATTTCACTAGGCATTGCTCACTTACTAGTATCTTGTGCTCATCTTGAATCCAGGCAATCCTATAAGGTTTCAGATGTCTTCTCCTTTCCAAATTCAGCTTTGTCACCATTTCCTCAAAAACTAGGTTGTTTGTATACCACTATCAATGCGAACTTTGCAACACTTACCTCCTGCCTTACATCTAGTCCGAAATAAACTTTTCCTCTATGGTGCTTCCTTAGGTTCCTCCTTCTAGAACAATGCTCTCCTCATGAATAGTGATTCTCCTTTCTCAGGACTTCCTCCGGAACTTGGTGTTCTCTCTGGTTCTTCCTCTGCATATCAGGTTCTTGCATGATTTTCGATATTCTTACTTTCTTGGCGACACTCAAATGCTCTATGTCCTCCTCCACATTTAAAACAGGTTCCTCTGAAAACTCTCTTGTCATATCCTTTCTCATCTCTTCGGTATCCATCATTACGGTAGGAATTGTAACCTCCTCTATTGTGGCGATAAGAATTTATGTCATCTCTCCCCTTCAGATATGAATTGGAATCCTTTTCTTCTTTGCGGTACGAATCTTTGTCCTTGTTTTGTTCCCCATATGGTTTTTCTCCTCCGGAATGTGATCTCCCTCTCTGAAATCTACCTCCTCTTCCTCACTGTCTTTGTTCATGTCTTTTGTTTAGTTTTTCCTCCACCTTTAATGCAAACTGATATGCTTCCTCTACTAATTTCATCCTCACCAAACTCAACTCTTCTTGAATGTTCACCCTTTGCCCATTGATATACCTTGCCACTTTCTCCTTGCTTGCTTCGCTATGTCTAGTCTTGATAATGATCTTATGGAATTCTTTAGTGTACTCTTTTACAGTCTTCTCCTTTTGTCTCAAATTTTGCAATCCCTTCAACAACTCCAACTCATAGTCCGCAGGTATAAACTAGTTCTTCAATTTCGTCGCCATCCTATCCTATTTCACAATCTTTTCTTTGCCTTTTATGTTTCTTTCCAATTGAACTTCCTTCCACCAAATTACAGCATGTCCTTTCAACTTAGTCTTTGCAAATCTCACTTTCTCAGGATCTTCAATTTCTTCATACTCAAAATATTCCTGAATGTCATTTATCCAATCAATCAATTCTTCAAGGTTTAGGTTACCGGTATAGTTCGCAATCTCCATTCTAGGTCGCTTCCCTATTTTCGAAATAGCCTTCAACATTGTCACCTGATCTGATTCTTCCTCTTCTGTAGTCTCTTCAACTTGGTCCGCAGCTTGAACGTCTTCGTCATCACTTTCATCATTAGGTCTAGGGTTTATGCCATTTCTTCTATCTTCTTCGATAGCATCCAATCTTACTTTCATTGTGCGCATCATTTCCATCATCTCATCCATCTTTCCAGCAACATTAACAGTAGTATGAATTCTCCTCAGGGACATCTCTTCCTACGATTTGGTGCAACTACCTCAAATCGGCGATCTGGCTACAGGTTTGCAATTGCCTCACTGTTAGCGATCAATTGACAAACACAAGTAGGTTGTCTCAAGTCGGTGATCTATCCACATAGATATCTTACGGAATGCCTTCACTCAACTTTGCTCTTCTCTCTAGAGTTCGCAAACTCGCTCTGATACCACTTGGTGCAGTCAAGGTCGAAGGGTCCGGGAATAGGACTGTCCAACCTTGCAGCAAGAGAGAACACAACGGAAATTCAAAGAATTAGAATGACAACCGCAAATGGTTATATAGGAATGATCAATCAATTATTCATTGGTAACATGCCTTGCCTTATGGCTTACAAATACAAAAAGATTCGGCGCTAAGCCTAGACATACATGCGGGTTGAAACCCTTATTTATGATCTACTACTACTAAATGCGATGATGAACTCTCACTCCACCGATGCAACTACACAATACATATATATATCGGTTCCTAGCTCCAGAAAAGGTCTATGTTGGCCCAAGAGGTTCCAAACCCTGAATTTGATGCAACGTGCAAGTGTTGGCCAAAACGTGAAATTGAGACTGGTCCGGTAATGCAAGAAAGAACATGGAATGCAAACGTCTTTGGTTGATGCAAGATTGCTTGCAATCGGGGATGCTCCTGCATCAATAATTTGGACCTAATGCAAAGTATTGTGCTTGTTGAACGTCTACAAGATTTTAGTGAGGTGGTTTAACAAACGATTTCATTGTTTTTGAACTGCAATCTAGATTGTAGTGGCATTATTCAAGATCAGGATTGACTCACAATCCAAGAGTATAATTGCAATTATTTGAATCATAGTGGCATTAATCAAGATCAGGATTGACTCGCAAGCCAAGAGAATAATGCAATTCAATTAATTGAGGATTTAATTGGGAAAATATCAGGAAACTAAAAAATGCTGAAATTTTAATTAAAATAGAGGAGGTTGGGGGGAGGGAATATCTTTGTTATTTCAAGCCAAATAAAGGGAAAGAAATCACTGCTCTTCCCATCCGGCACAGCCCAAAACAATTTATTTTTGTAATTTTGAAAACCAGATTGAGGGTTTGGGGGTGGCAGCCCATAGTGGGCTCAAGGGGCAGTACCACAGGAACCTTCATGGCACATGCCATTTTTCACAATTTCATCATTTTAAACAAAAATCCATTCAAAAAATGTGGGCAATGAGGTCATAAAGCTGTAATTTGGCCCTAACTGAATGAGAATGTAATGGATATTCGCTGAAGAATGGGTGCCATTGAGTGTGCCCTAAGCTATCCAATGTTTGGCTACTTCAGCAAAATCCCAGTCTGCTCTAGAAAGAGTTTAAATCTGCACCATAAAAAATGAGGTTCAGACTGAAAAAGTTAAGTGTCATATTGGGAAACTGGCAGTGTAATTTTAATCATGATTCTTTTGATTTATTCACAATTAAATTGGTGTTTTAATCACTTTGGGATTTGTGCCAATGGTAGCAAGAAAAAACTGATGACCCAATCTGAATCAGATCACCAGCATGCACAAGCTGAAGTTTTTTGTGATTTCTTCTACCATGATCATGTCACAGATAGGGTCTAATATTTTCATCTCATCTGTCATACTAGACCATCTGAAGTGGAATGAAAAGCTAAAGGATCACTCTCGATTGATTAGTTGTCCTTTCCCACTAACATATCCAACTCTAATTAACCACCCAATTTACTTTCATTTCATTTCAAAGCATCCTTTCTAGTTGAGAAAGGAATGTGGAAGGTGGAGATGACAATTTTATACAAATTCCTCCAATCCTCCCAGATATGTAGGATATCAGCTTTTCAGACCCTACAGATCCTTCTCTATCATCCAATAGCCTCAAACACCATCACATTTCAGCGCCTACAAATATGAAGGCTTCTTCCAATCCAAGGATAATTTGTAGAGGTCTCTACCAATTGCAAATAATCCCAAAAAGATGGTGATGTCCAATTTCAGACTTTTGAGCTGAAGTTTTTGCTTACTAGGAGCCTGCAACTGCTAAGTAAATTCCAAATGGGACCCTGTTAGAGATTAGGATCTTAGGTTAGTAATCATTACAAATAAATATAAGGGAAATAAAATGAGAATTACAAGATACACAAATTAAACACATTACACTCTACATATATGAGGAAAATTCTTGTAGATAGAAAAACATCCTTTCATAATAAAACACTTTTAGAATGGTCTATTAAAACATAGACTGAACTTGGGGAACACTTCTCCTTACTTTCACATGGCCAATAATACATCTTGTGCATAGTGATAGAATTTGCTATAAATATTCAAATTCCTCCCTACCTCTCAATGAGAGAGAACCTCCTTAAATATAGAAGAAGGGGTGACTCAATATTTGAAGGGGTATTAGTCACACCTATTTAAAACTACCATTTACAAATAATTAATAATCTAATAATATTAGACTAAAATTATTTTAAATGGACTATGCTTAATAAAGCAGATAATATATATAAAGTTTTATAACCTTATATTATAACAATGTAAATGTTATGAGGGTATGACCCCTAATAACATTATGTTCTAACACTCCCCTTTAATGTTAATACAGACATCACTTGTCAATTTCTATTAAAGAAAACACAAAATACCCCAAATATATGTCAAAATGAATAACATGTATTCCAAACTACATGAAAGTCATCTTGTCATAATTTATAATCCCAATGTTTTAAAAATGATGCTTTATATGAAGTCAAAGCTTTTATTGGAGCCCAGGACTCCTCAAACTAGCCTCCCCCAATTTCATTACATAATGCCCGTAGGTCTTATATAATACGATGCTTTTACAAATGGGAGATTTATATAAAGAAGAATTTACAATATGTCCACAGGACATATATATATAATGCCTAGAGGTCTTATGTTATGCCTATTAGGTCTTACATCCAAATTTAGCCACTAGTTGGCATCACTGACATGTACACTCCCCCTCAATAACATCACCTAAGACCAAACATTGATTTGAATTTAGAGAATTTGGTATTGCAAAGAGGTTTGATAATAGATTTCAACCAATTTCGTCTTGATCATAGTATATCTTCCACATGATAATCAAATGAACAAAATTGAAGAGAAATTTTATGATGGAATAATTTCCCTTGTGTGAAGTCTCCATGATCTTGAATTTGTTTTTCTCTTCTTTTTTTTTGGAAATAGGAGTCTTTGGTAAGAATAAAATAGCTGTAGTTATTACATAATAAAGTGGTACTTTTACTAGCATCCAAATGAAAAACTCTTTCACTAATCTTCTAAGTCACACTAGTACTTCAAGAGCTACTTTTGTATTCATCCTTTTGGTTAAGGATCTATAGAAAGAAGCTTGTTTAAGTACTAGTCCATCCATGGGATAGCACCCACACCATTTATTTTGAAGAAATAATCTATAATAGATGTCCTATAACTAGGATCACAAACAAGTCAGTAACACAATAATCAAATACTTTTATTCTTGGTGCAGGAATAATTAAATCCATAATAGATTAACCTTTTTAATGTGCATTTTCCATTTTCAAATGTTCATATAGTATTCCACAAAAAACTAGAATTAGGTTTTAAATAAATACCAACTAGTTTGATTATATTACATTTCACATAGTATTGTGCATAATTTATTTTAAATACTAATAATTATCCTAGAATATAGTCAGTTTGAATGATGAAACAACTTGATTCACTTATAATTAGTAAGTTATTTGTATATGACATACATATAGCTTTTAGCCAAAAGATTAAGTTAATACCCCCCGAAAAATGATGATCTGTCCATCCTTATTTTACAGGATCATTAAGGTATGTGACTGTCACGGACTTAAGTAGGTATGAATTTTCATTTTTTAAGTAGGTAGTAATCTACCAAGTATATGATTAATATCTATACAAAATTCTCTAAGCAACGGGTGAGATATCATTTCTAGGCTTGCTCCCTAGATAGATTATTAGGGAAATGACCACCCATTACAAATAGGTGTATGAAGGGAAATAGTGTCCCCTTCAAGTCCTCATGTCACAGGGATGTCCCCATACTGAAAACGTGGAGATTTGGGGGGCGGTGGCGGGGGCAGAGGGGCGTGGGACACATCCCTGTGGAACACTTGATAATTTTCTATAATTTTGCAGAAAATTCTTATTAAGAAGTGAAATCTAAAATAGACAAAACGTAAATTATTAAATGAACTTTTAATCCAATGTAATTCATCATACACTCTAGGTGAAAATAAGTATTGAATATATAGCAAATCAATCATATAGACTCTGTCATCTGTATTTTCCAGAACCTCCAATATGCTTTTAAATGTAGCAATGGTTTCACACCTTCATTTCGTGTCTTGTCTATTAATGTGTATCAACTTTCTGTGGTTTTGCAGAATTTGGCAATTGATTATCCCAATTTTTACTGAATTAAAATTGCCAAAGCCGTTGCAAAAATAAACCATCCTAAGATTTTTGGGACAAGGAAAACACAACAATAATCATATTAAAATTTCAGATCAGAGGTAGCCTACAATGGCAGGAAACACAATTTTAGGAATATTATCCGAAACCATTGCATATTCTAATATAAACTATATACAACCGGAACATGTTATAAAGCTTTTTCCCCAAAGTGAAAATATAGTTATGAAAGCATTAAAAGAAGATGGAAAAATAAAAGACAATATTATCATTTGGTTAAAATGGAGATTAATGAAGAATATTTATGGAAACTTTTTTTAAATAGGAATAATTATATTTATCAAATAATAATTAAAGGTAACCTTTGTAAAAGGATGTGATGGATTGCAAATCACTCCTTAAGGCTTATATTAGGCATTTACGTGAGACTTGGAAAGGGGCATGGAGATCACTCAAGGAAGAAGAAAGCGGTTTGATGGGGCTAAGGGCATTGGAGAAGGGACACACAGGAGTGTCCAACTCAGGGTACAGAGTACACCCGAGAGTGTCCTACCCAGGGCTTTGTGTGAGTAGGCACATTGTTTGTTTTTACACATATCCTCCAAATTAAGCCATAGCAAGAACCAATGCCACTAATATCTTCCTAGGGTGAGAGTGACTTTTCCAAGAGCTATGACTCAGATAAGCATTGAATTCATTCCAAGATATTTTTAATTATAAATGAAATGAAGTTGATTTAATTAAATTCTTTAAATATGTTATTTATTCTTTTTTTATCATACTCATACTCATATTTTTGGATATCAATTTATATATTATTGATGATGTTTTTGATGTGCTTGAATCTTAAGTTAGTTAACATTGATTAATAAGCATTTTTGTGCATTTGTATCTAAATTAAATATTAAATTTATAATCTTTAAACTTAGTTATTAACACTAATAAATTTGCTGCCATATAAAATTAACTCTGATTTATTAAATTTATCCAATTTTATACTTGAAGAGAAGTAACATTACAGAACAACAATCAGTTTGGAGATTACCTGAATTTTCTTTCTGATCACATATCAAATTCACCTTTTTAACAGGTATTTCTACTACACTAAGGAGCATGAAATTACAGAGAAAAAAGAAGAAAAATAGTACCTTTTCCCTTTTTTGCTGTTCCTGGGGTTAACTTAACATGGTACTTGTATGATTGCAAGACATTGTACGGTGCACAAACAGGCACAGCATAAAGCAAAATGTCATTTGGTAGAGGATTTCCAGTCAATGTATCCAGCTCAGTCGATTTTTCTTTTTCATCTTCAGCTAACTCATGAATATCATCCTCCTCCAACATTTCTCTCTCACTCTCAGTTAATGTCTTTCTTCCTGTATTTGCTTCTGGATCAACCTTGGACATTATAGTACTATTGTGCTGGCTTGAGCTCATGAAAAGTTCATTAGCTTCTTCAATAAATCCAGGGCAATCTCGTGCAACATGACCTGACCGCTTGCATTTATAGCAAATCTTTGTAAAATCAGGCTCACCTATCAGCCATAAACAAAAAAGAAAGCAACATGTTATCTAGTGAGATATAACTAAACAATATAAAGTCCGATTACGAACATTTGGTTTTCATAGTCCATGAAATTGAGCAAAAGATTTTGGAAAACACTGAGAACAAGATTTTGCTTCCACATTTCAGATCCTACTTCATGATCCAACATTGAAATGTATGAAGTTAAGTGAAGCTTGCAGATAATAACCTTTCTATATGCAGTTTGTGTGATGCAAAAAAGAACACCTATAGGAAGGGAAAGACAAAAATTAAATGTCGCATTCAAAGTTTTTTTAGATTATTTAGGGAGGGTTGGCGACAGAGGCCCTCACCCCTTATATATACAGGGGTTCAGCTCTATCTAATGCTCACCCAGCATTCAACCCATGGAGATACCACACACAATATTTCACCTTGCCTCCAACTCTCCTAGTGGGCCTACTTTCTCCTCCAACATTCTACGAGACTAACACTTCACTCCACCATCTCCTCTTTCCTGCAGGACTACCACTTTAGTCCTCCAGCACCATTTTTTGCTCTGCTATGCTCCTCCATCATTTCCTACAGGAAACTTGGAGTACTGCAGTGAAGTAGTCCAAATCCTCCTTCCTACTTCACTGCGCTACAATTCTCCTGCATCACCTGCAAGATTATGGCACATGAAAACTGAAGTTGAAATACCACTCCACCACACCTACCAGCACTAAGATGTCCTATGGGAGATTTGATTCTTGGTCTCTAACATGAGAACCAAGTGGCCTTACAACTTAACCACAACCCTTTTGACATGTTGCATTCAATGTAGACATTAAATGAAATAATTTTAAAAATTTAATAAGCAAAATGACTTACATACTCATGGGTCTTATTTAACTAAGTTAATAATATGATGCTTAATCCCACCCCCATCTCTATTTAGATTAATAAAGTGCTTGCTAATTCAAAATCCTCCCTTAGAGATCATTTATAGTAGTTGCCCTCCACTGCTAACACTTTCCTATTTTCAAAGTGAAAACGGTGTCTAGAATTAAGTACATGTTCCGCAAATGCTGATTTACTAATATGATCAGTTTTTATGTCAGTACCATATTCATGCATCCTCATACAAATGGGATGACAAGTTTCTCTAATATGCAATAACCAATACAAACATTCAACTCTTAAAACCTGATAAATAAATAATGCTTCCCTACAATCCTTAGTGGAATTGATTAAGCTCGTTACATTTTTATATCACTTAAATGCCATTTTGATGCACTTTTTGTAAGATTTTTGAGATAAATTGAAAAACCGTAGGGCTTGAACCTATGACCACAAGGTTAACAGCCATGTATATAGTTTTTAAAAAGAGTAATGCTTCTTACTAATTATAACAGGAACCCCTAAATTCCAACGCACTTGCTATTTTAACTCTAGAATGGTGTAATTGTAATATTCTCTTCACTCTAGTAAAAGCATGACATAATATCTTTCAATCTCATGAAAATAACCATTTGAGTTATATAAGTATCATTCAATAATATTGAAAGGTATCTAGTAGAATTCAATCTAGAAAAGGCAATTGCATAGCAAATATTAGCCCAAGAATGAGTTATTTAGCAGCATAGAGATAACTAATTGCATTTTACCCTCAGAAACAATTTTCAAAAAAAATTGAACCCTCATGGGAGACGACTTAACTTAAACAATAAGTTAACCTCCTATCTATGAAAGGTTTCCCATTTATCTTAAGCTCTAGTTCCTTAGAAATTATGCACTCCTTGAATGGGCTCGTGCTGTATATGCTGTATGATAAATTTGTATAGATTTAGTGATATAATTTTCCGCTCAACAAGGACTTTCTCAAGAACTGTGAAACCAAGAAAGGATGAATACTCACAGTAAAATATATACTTTGTTTGACATATTTATGAGACAAAATATGGTTCCAGTTATTACTTTAAGAGATGCTCCAAAGAGAAAAAGCATTGTCTATTTTTGGATAGTACTCTAGAATTTCAAGCGCCTAGTGTGCTTTGAGCATGACCCTAAAGATGTTCAGTGAATAACTAAACTGTCTATTTATCTGAAACAGACTCTTCCCTTCTGATTATACTGACAGGCAGCAGTAATCTATCAATTCAACTCATATCTCCACCAAAATAGTGGTTTTTGAAAGAAAGAATAAATGTCACCTTTATGTTCATTAAATATCAACTTATAGGCTCCTTAAAATATATACAGTTAGCAATATTATAATCACGTGATGATCCTAATCCTTGTTACAAAACATTTTCTTGTTTACTAGAATGTTTTCATCACAGTGAAGAACAAGTTCTCTAGAAAGCACTAGGGACATCTATGATGCTTTTTAAGGGATGAATGAATTCAAAAAAAACTGTAGTAAAAGCAACAAAAACTACTAAAATGGGGCACCAGGTGGCTAGAAGGCTAGGACAACCTCTGGACCTGCAAAACACACCCCCAAATACAACAAACATAACTGAATTATGTGCAATGTCAGTAAAAACTAGTTATCACAATTTAACTAGGTTTTGCAGGTCTTGAAAACTACAAGTGCATCATTGAATTCTTCAATATCATAGTCATCTCCACAAGTTTTATGTCATTCATAAGTTTGATGGACAAGAGAAACACAAGCGCTAGGATCTTTCCATTGCATACAAACACTACAAAAATTGTAATTTTCCTAGTTTCCTTTCTAGGATACTTGCTAAATTGTTCCAAAACAATATGATATTTCCATACGATCACATTCATTTCCTTCCATAATATAACTAAAATGCCAATAAAGTACTGAACATGAAGATCCTAATTTTTTTGCAGCTAGTTTTTGGTAACAACAATTATTTTCTTGCCTGTTATTGCTAACTGCGTGCAGAGATCTTGGGATACTAAGAGTGTTTCGACCAAATGATCCCCTTTCTCTGGCATCTCTAGCTAAACTTTCTGTTAGGTTACAGGGCAAAAGGTTTGTAATTGATACTCTGACAGTCTGACCTATTAAGTCCTCGTTTTTATATTTACTTTCATAGACTACTTCTTAATATACAATGATAATATAAGTTTTTGTTGTTTCACTAGTTTCTATATTTTCTAGTTATACATGCATATGTAAACTGTTTCAAGGAAAACATGAGTTGATGAACTAAATCGGGACAAGAAGACATTCCTGTGTGCTGCAACTCTATCAGATCAGACAGCAAAGAGACAAGGCTCGTAAAAATGACTAGACAAGTCCACAGCATCTTTTCATACCAAAACCCAGGAATGAAGATATACACCATTTTTTACCAGAATTCTCTAGACTGTAGCTTATTATCTCTGAACATTTTATATTTAACTCTGCCACTTGAAACTTTTAGTCATGAAGACAGGAGATATTCCATCTACCACAACTAGCAAGTAAGATGCCATACCAGCAATTCTCTCAACTCCTTTTGTGATAACTGTAACTTCTTTTTCTTTCTTTGCTTCTCCTTTTTCTTTGGAACTTTTTCCTGCAGACTAACAGCACATACAAGTCAGCTTGAAGAGAGCAAAAGAAAGGCATGACCAGGTATATTTCCTTAGTAAAAATTATTGCAGTTAAAGTAAAATTCAATATTTGATTAATAAACTTACAGCTAGCAATGCCATACGAAGTTGCCTTTCTTCTTCATCTTGTTCAGCATACTTTTGCTTGATCTTTTTTAATTTTCCCTTTCGACCACGACCTAGCTTTCCAGATGGTACAGTCATGTCCTGCTTTTCATCACAAGTATCTGCTTCAACTTGACTATGTTGACTACCTAACTCTTCATTCTCTAAAGTTTCTTCATACAATTCTTGGTCTTTTCTATTTAAAGTGCTGTCCTGTGTTCCTTTCTTTAGTTTTCTTCGTTCTGCCTTTGACAAATAGGGCTTTTCTCTCTGTGTGGATTTATTTGGATGATTGACTTCATGAATATTCTCTGGTTCTGCAACTGTTTGGTGAATTTCAAGCCCATATTTATTGAACTGTTCTTTGCCTGACATCTTGATAGATCTAAGCGCCAGTGCTTTGTCCATTAGTTCATCAAGTTTTGATGAATTCTGATAGATTTCATTTTCTACGTTGTCATTGAAAGAGACTTCTTTGTAGTCTGCAGAGGAAAATTTATTATCTTGCTGATCTATAGCTAAGGATCCTACAATTCCATTTCCTTCTGCACTTTTTGAAATATCCAAAATTTCATTAGCATCACCATTTCCAGCAGAATTTGCTACATTACCAGCACTATCTATATTTTCTGCTAACTTTGAACCTATATTTGAATCATCATCCATACTACCATCTCCTTCGGAAGCAAGTTCATTGTCTGACATGTCAGAGTATCGCCCTGCTGAAGCTTCGTCAATTTCCTCCTTGTCCCTTGCAAATTTAAGATCTTCATTCTCAATTCTTACATGCCGTTCATTTAAATGCGATCCTAATGAACTCTCATCTAGCCGAAATAAGATACCAAAACCCATGATAAGAGGATGAGGTGGAAGAAAATTTTTCCTTCCCCTAATCATAAAACTTCCAACAGTAAGATACTCTCCTGTTGGTGCAGTCTTACTCACTTGATGAGGATGCACCCACCAAGCACTTGTGATAATCTTTGAATCCCATGCTTGGCTGTGGCATACCTGAACAATTGATCAAAATATTAACTCTACAAAAACTCAAAGATCTGACATGCTTTATAATTATTAGTCCATGTAAATTTGAACTTTTTGAGAACCAAAATGATTGTTAAATTCCAATTCAAATGGAATCAAACTTAATCCTGTCATCAACAAATCCCTGGACATAAAAAAAATTACAAGATGAAATATTTTCAGAGAGCTATTTTGTGCCAATGACAAGAAAAATATAAAATTTATACATTTATTTATTATTTGCAACTGAAATAATCACTCTCAAGGACATACTTCTTGGGAGCAATTTTGTCTCTTTCCAATTAGTTTTAAAATTGGAATCCAAAAGATTTATCTTTTTATTATGTCAGTCACATATAGCATGCACACTTCCTGAATGATTACAAAACCTTGGCTTTAAATTTTATCATCTCAGCAGCTTGCAGAAAAAAATTACCGAAAAGGATAGAGAAAACATAAATTTCATCAAAACACAGACAAGAAAAAACCATTCACACTTACGGTAAAACATCCAGCCTGATTAAGTGTGAGTGGTGGAATTGGATGATCCGGAATATGATTCTTGATCACAGTACTTGAAGCTCCATGTAGCTCTGCATGTACGTACCTTCACACATTCACCCAGGACATCCAATACTCAACTTGATAAAATCTTTACATTATCAAATATTCAAATCAATATTGGCAATAAAGAA
Organism: Sequoiadendron giganteum; assembly: GCA_007115665.2. NCBI lineage: Eukaryota > Viridiplantae > Streptophyta > Pinopsida > Cupressales > Cupressaceae > Sequoiadendron > Sequoiadendron giganteum. The sequence goes on from CM021105.1 coordinate 263,266,031, forward strand.
ATGTTATATGGATCATTTGTCATCACAAAAAGCCTAACTAAAAATGTGACTGCAGAATGTACTTGTTTTGTAATAAATTTTGAAACATAATAGAAGCTAAAGCAAGTGCAATTTTTTAAATATCAGCATAAATCATGATTATGTTAGTTGCATTTGAGCTTCTTTGAGATCAGCAATGGAAGTGCATGATGTGTTGATCGTAATTAAGATAACAGTTTTGCATGATATCCTAAGGCAATAAGATTTGAACCATCTTAATCTGTGGCATTTGCATTCCACTGCTAAAATATACTTGCACACAGAAACTGACCTGGACGCATTACTAAAAGATGGCTTATATTCAAAATATACTCTGATTATTGCACTCACCATTGTAAGTGTAATTGTTGCTATGTTTAATTGCTAGTTTATTTTATGCATATTCAATAGTCCCCACATGAGTGTCAAGTTCCTTGAAAATATATTTAACATGTATGGAGGTTCCATGATTCACAAGCTTAGAGTCACAAAACCTGATAAGACACCAAAGGCTTTAAGAACCTGTATTGCCTCAAAACTATGGATGATAATATTTAAGAATATAAAGGCAACACGTTTGTTAAGGTTTCCCAGTCTATGGTGTCATTATCAATGAAAGCATTTTCATATAGGTGGGCCACTGGTATTGACAAATATCACTAGGTATCACACTCACAAAATGAATGAAAGAAATTCAAAAAAATCATATTATTGTCCAAAAATGACCAAAATTGATCAATTGGAGTTGAGTAAGAGCCATGTAGTAATAGTGCAATTTTCAGGGAATGCTTCTAATACCAGGTTCACTTATTGACGTAAGTTACCAAATCAGAATCAGAATCAGGTACATGTATTTGGGTACAGTACAGCAAAAAAAAATTCGGGGAGTTGGGTATGTTCTAGGTATGTACCTACAATTTTATTTTATTTTATTTATAAATATGTAACAATATTCAAATAATATTGGCCCTAGCTTGATTGGCTAAAGCATCCTGTTGCAGGCAAGTGGTCACAAGGTCTAGTCTCCCCCGGTTCTCGTGGTACAAGAGGGTGTAATGTCCCCATTTTCACCCTATGCTCTTCATTTGGATTTTAGCCTATTTCTGGAAATCCATAGGCTACTCAGATGTGCAAATCAGAGTTTCCCGTTTTGAGGTTTTGTGGTCTTTCCTCAATATTTACTATTTATAGTAAATACTATTTTTTGGCAGTTAGCAATTGTCAGCCTTCAGTTCATCATGTCTTTGGTAGCAGTATTCAGAACTAAGCCTTGGCCTTTCGGAAATATTATTTTAATGGATTTCTTCATTAATTGAGCAATTGGTTCTAATTCGCAGTTACCCCTTGGCCTAAGGAATTAACTTCAAGTTGTTTTAAAAAGGGGGCTTTAAGGGTGGCGCCACATGAAGAAGTTAAAAGGATTTTATTTAATTCTTCATTGTCTCAAGTGGGGTGTATTTTTGAGAAGGAATTATATTTCTTTTTGGAAAATTGAAAAGGCATGGCTTTTGGCGTACCTTCTTGGAGGATTTGAACAGTCTCCTCTTTTCCTTTAAAATTGAGGCTTGGCTCCAACATTTGTTTATCCATTATTTTGCTAAAGTTATGCTGTCAAAATGATTTATCATTTTATACTTTGAGGAATGTTGACCTCCTAGTTCTTCCTTCAATTTCGTGTTTGCAAGACAACACCTAGTTGAATTATTGTTGCTTCTCATCCAGACTAGCAGATTGTGTTTCAAGGTGAAATTTTGATGTAATTTCCAGTTTTATAGTTGTTGTTTGCATACAGCTGAATGTTGTTTTTGCTCATGGTTGAATGCACGAATTTTATATTGTTTTGGGCATTTGATAATAAGATTCCTAAGGTCTAGGCGACCATCTCCAAGCAATTTCAGATTTTATTTTGGAGTGTGCATTTTTATAATGAAAAATCACCCCTCTCAAGGGCCATACTTTTCAGCATTGCATTGGGAAGTGTGCCATTAATTATTGCAAGTGTTTGGAGCTGTTTTTTGTGTCTCAACAGGGGCGCCTATCTCCCAATTGATCTATGCTTTTGACTTCACGCACATCGGAGGTACTTTGATTGAGTTGTGAGCAATTTACGATTTTCTATAGTTGCTGATATACATTTCCAGAATTACACTTCGCTGATCAAAATTAAAATCAATTGTTGTTTTCTATCTTTCTTCTTCTTTTCTTGTTATATTCTAACAGAGAGATAATGTATAACAAGGTGCTTGAATATTGGTGAAATTGGCATTGTAAATTGCAGCCTTCTCTTTTGTACAAGCTACTAACAGTAGTACTGTTTCAGTTGTATTATCGCTGCTCTATTTTTTTAATTTCACACTAAGCACCCCTGGATGGTTTACCGCTAGTGAGGACAATCTGTTTGTAACCTCTTCATACCCACTTCAAGTGGAGAATTCCCACGTTTCAATGGATGCCTGCCGCAGTAGAAGAAGTCTTAATGTTGTAATCTTTTCCCCCCACTGTTTGGTGGTAGCGTGGAAAGTTCATTGACTGGTTATCCGCCTTCTTGTTATTTCAATTCAGCAGTAGTACTCCACCATATGTTAGCACCTCGCCTGCAAAGGGATCTTGAGTGCACATCCTTGGTGTCGAGTTTAATATTTCTCTTTCAGTATAATCTCGTACTTGTTGATTCAGTAGATCCTAGGGATCCTCTGACCATATGCTCGCCCCTCCTCCTTAAGTGGTTTTAGGGCGCATTCTTGGTTAGAGTTCTTTCATGTACGTTTTGGTTATGCTAACCTTAACGGGTGATTGATTCTATTGTAAATGTTTGGTTTAAAAATCAAAAAAATTGAGAGAGAATATTTCAGTGGGTGTGTCGCACCAACATCACCGGTCACGTGAAATAAAATTTACAAGGCACGCTACAGTTTATAGGTGTTATGTGACATTTTCCCCAAGAGAAGAGAAATCTATGAATAACCCTTTAAAACTAAAAGGGAGATATAAAATAAAGGATATTATTATCCTTTGGATAAAAGAGAGATTAATAAAGAATATGTATAAACACTCTTTAAAAAGGAAGAATAATTATTTGTTTAAATAATTATTAAAAGGCAACCTTTTGTGAAAGGGTGTGATGGTTTGGAAACCACCCCTTAAAAGGATATATAAATCATTCATGTGAGACATAGAAAAAACATTCAAGAATGGAGAATATTCAAGGAGAGAAGAGAAAAAGGAAAAGAAAAATTGAGAAGGTACAAAGGAGTGAAGATTAGGATCTTTGGCTGGCATTGGGGGCAATTGGAGAAGGGGCACACAGCAAGTGTCCAACTCGAGGTACAACATACACTCAAGATCTAAGTCATCGCATTCGTCGAATTTCAACCATGAGATTTGAAATTCGGCGGACTTCGAAACAGGATCAAAAATTCGTTGAGATTCGCCTATATTCGTTGAGGGTTTTTTAAATAAAACATATTTCGAAAAATGCTCCTGTGACGACGGATGGCCTCCATCAATAACGAAACCCCGACTTTGACTGTGCTTGTGGGAGCCCTGTTTGACCACTTTTCCATCGTTGATAATAGTGATAATGGAAAGCCTGTGCGCAACAATGACTCCCGCATCAAGCACGCGTGTGGCTTCGTCAAGGAGGAGTATGAAACGGCTTTCGTGAAAAGCTAAAATTTATTAACAAAATTAAACCTTTCGTGAAAAACCTAAAATTTAATTTAATGTCTTTGTGATGTATTTTTGTTTTTTATTCACAATGTTAAAATTTAATATTTTAAAATAAATAAATTAAACTTTTACCATATTAATTTATTATTTTTCTATTAATAATATTTAAAATTTATATGTAATTTAATTTGTTTATTATTTATCTATTAATAATATTTAAAATTTAAATTATTTTTTTTCACATAGTTATTATTTATTTTGCTTTGTGTTTATTATTATTTATATATTAATAATATTTAAAATTAAAATTATATTTTTAAATATATTTATTATTTATTTAATTTTATTAATATATTTAAACATATTTGTATATTAATATTATTTTTTAATTATTTTAAGTATATTATTTATATTTTAAAAAAATCAAAATTATATAAGACGAATTTAATTCGAATTTTTTCCTTGTCAAATTTCATCCAAATTTCAATGTTGCCGAATTCGAATTCGAATTCGAATTCAAACGCGGTGACTTAGCTCGAGATTGTCTTGGCCAGGGCTTTACCATAAGGCCCTTTGAGGCAAGTAGTTTACTGTAAGGCCCTTTGAGGTAGGTAGTTTACCGTAAGGCCCTTCGAGGCAAGTTGGTGTTTTGTGCAAGAACCGGTTCCTCCAAAGGTGCCTCTTGGCTGTGAAGAGCCTACATCTGTAGCCATTCCTCTAAGTGCCAGATAATAGCTTCTTGAAATATATTTACAGATAAGAATTGTAAACCATTGATCCAATAATATTGGGAATATTGTCTATATGTTTTGATGCTAATATGATTAATCTATATGGAGATGATTATTCCATTTATTATGTTAATTATTTAATTGTCACATGTTTATAGTTTACATTGATTATTCACATTTTGATAACATTACATAACTCAAACTATTTTAATTCTACAATTTATTAGATTAAACCCGCTGCTAATACTTCAATAACTAATGGAGAAAAGTAGCATCACATTTGGTATCAGAGCCTAATGATCAAGCCTTCTTATCCTAAAATTTTCCTTACCTTTAAAAAATTTAACCAATCTTTAAATTTCTCCTTGTGTATGTCTAGCATTATACACTTGTCTTAACATTGAGTCATAAGACTTAATTCTATAAGGCCTAATTGTATTTCTCGATTATTCATTGGCATTATTGAAAATTCTTAGAACATTTATGTGTGCTTGTTTTCATATTCAAGAATTTATATTTCTTTGAGAAATTCCTATTTATACATAAACTCAACTTAAAATGCAATATCCTTAACTTATTGACAAAAATTCTATATATATTCTTGATCCATAAACTTATAAACTATTTACATTTTAGATCACTCCCTAGTCAGATTCTATCATATAGTCATTGATGTCTTTTTAGACCACCAGGAATTGTGAACCATTTACTCTCGCTTGTATCCAAATATTGTAAAGAGGACATAGAAAAAAAATACTCAATGAAAAACATGATTCTAAAGGTTGAGACCTCTTGCATCGTGGGTCATGTCTCTAAATGGGGGCACCCGATCGCATGTTTCCATGTGGGTTAGTGTCAATTTGTAGGAGGCGTTAATATTCCATAAATCAATTATGAAGTCTTGATGATCTGACAATTACTAAGCATTCATAGCATAGTCAAAACTCAGCGCAACCATCTTTATCGTTGAGTTTGCGAAGCATGTGTATCTTCTTATAGACTTTCCCTTTCACCTGCTTCATCGCCATTTACTTTCCACATGGTGAAGGGTTACAGCTTCCTCTTGTTCGAGCTTTGATTTGACTTCACCTTGGATGACTTTGTTGCAGGCATTGTGAAATTACTTGAAGGTTTCTAAAGAATTTTTCATTGCCATTATTCTATGGAGTTGCTTACGTTTGAGGCATATCATTGATTGGTTTATCTTTTCAGTAGGGGCGTGCCACAGAACAAAGCAGGTCGGATGACTTGTCATGCACTTTAACTCTAGCAAATCTAAGAAATAGAAAGAAGAAACAGAGCAGCTCCATTGAGGACAAGGACGTAAAAGGATGTTAAATTGTACAACTGAATGATGTATTTAATAGGTCCCATGGACCAGTTTGGTCTAAACGACATTAAGAATCATCATCATCAAGAACGAATTGACTCCATTGAATTGGAGCTGTTGTAATGTCCCCTTCTCAATAGCCACCTCGAAGATCGTTTAGCCTTTACTTATTCTCGAAGGCTAAAAGGAGAAATAAGGGAATAATTATTAAATTAATTATTTGTAAAGTTATCTCAATAAAAATTAAAATCATAAGATAGCTTTATATTTAATTAATTTAATAAAGTGACTAAAATAAAATAATACATCATAAAGTCACTTTGGGGAATAAAATAATAATATTTCTAGAAGCTTCTTGGAAATCATTGAGAAATCTTTATAAGGAGTTGTGGGCTTGGCATTTGACCATGTTTTGGATTATACTTCTCATACCAGACTACTAGAAGCTTGAATGCTTGCTTGTTCGAGGGTTTGAAGACTCTAGGTTCAGTTGTGAAAGATCAACCCTAGCCGGAAGTTGTGCAGGAATTCATCCAGGGTTTCTACAGGTGCTTCATTGCAAGAGTTTGAATAGTGCAATAGCTGATGTAATATTGCAGTTCTGAAAAGGAGTCTTGAATTGATGCAATAGCTGATTTATTATTGCATTGGAGAGTTGCAGCAGCTGATGTATTGTTGCAATCACTAGTGGAGGAGATTACTTCAAATTTCCTACTTCAGCATCATTGACAAATTTAATGGTCTTTGACCAAATTTGTGAAGCAAAAGAGAAAATCGATTTTTGGAGAAAGAAGCATTAATTTTTGGAGATCATTTTCAGTTTTATTGGTTTATTGAATTCCTTTGAGAAATCGTATTTCTTCTAGTTATACAGGCACAACATTGGTTGGCATTCAAATCATTCAGTTTGCATCATTGAACATCGACTCCTCTTGTTGGAAGTCATGGCACTTAAGCTTTGTTGTACCCAAAATAAATTTTTGCTTCAATAAGGCATTTCGATCAAAATGGTCTAAATCATGTAAAATTGTAGTCAAAAGACTGTTTTAGGTCAAACAAAACATGGGCTTTTTGTGGGTTCATTGTCAATAGGATACTTGTAAATTTATGAAATTTGAAAATTAGGGTCTCAAACCCCTATTTTTAGGAAAACCCTAAAAACTAGGACCTTCCCAAAAATAATTGAAAATGATTTTGATAGGATAATTTGACTTCACGATCACACTAGTCAAGTCAAAATCACAAAAAGTTTGTTTTACTCTGGTGGGTCTATTTCATTTTTTACAGAAGAAAGATAGGACCTCTGAGGGCATTAATGGCAGAATGGCTAGTACCAGGTGTCGAGATTCAAGCCTCAAAAGCTTCAAAGAAGAATCCATGGCGAAAAATGTTCAAAAAGATGCTTCATGAGGGAGGCGATTTTCAAAGGTCGAAAAATGCTGAAAATATTCTAAGTTTGGAAGATGCATGTCTTGCTACAAGAAAAATGCTACACAGTCAATCCCTTGGTGAATTTTCCAAGCATGCGTACACGCAGCATGGTGAAAGCAATTGCTACGGTGAACGTGTTCCCGTCGTCGACAACAGTGATCAAACCAGTCAAGCTACACGGCGAACGTGAAGCGCAAAGAGGTGAAAATCTTAAAGGAAATGATGAAGCTGCAGCCAAAAGTGCCCCTGCTAGCCAGGGGCGCCCATGAGTTCAAAAGGTCAAAGGCAGTCATCAAGTTTTTCCAAGATAGTCATCTCCTTCGTAATTTTGTTGGCTTTCCAATGCATCATCAAGCAACCCCACCTGATTCATCAATCATCGGCAAACAGAGGCGAAGACAGAAGATGTTGAAAGCAAGTATCATCACAGATGGCAATTAAAAAATGGGAAGAAAGCGCCCTTGCAGCTCAGGGGCGCCCAAGAATAAGACTATCCAAATGTTAGTTTTTGAGTAAGCTTATCTTCAGGTGATCTCTCTGGCGTTAGCTCAGCTTTGCAACAAACTTGTTTGCCAGTCTATGAGACACATCAAACGACGACAGTTGTTGATCATTCGAGCACACGAAATCGAGGGTAAATCATTGGGCATCAAGGCAAAAGAGCCCCTACTAGCTAGGGGTGCAAATCATTTTGAGCCACCTGTTGTGGTTTTCAGCAACTGCTTTCTCCAAGGCATCGGCTCAACATCCTTTCAACTTTGCGATCAATCTAGTTGCAAGCTCACAGAACTTGTCAAACATTCACAGACAAAGATCAAGCAGAAAACACTAGAGGCAAAGGCGAGATGAAGAACATGAAGAATTGACTAAGTGTTAAAGAAAACACACCTTCCTAGAAATAGGTGCCCAACTTTTTGGGCAGTCAGATGCAATCTTCAAGCTTCGTAACTTCCAAGAAGTCCTTCTTCGTCTTGATCAATCTAAGCAATGACACCGTCAATAGATTCAACAGATAAATCAAACATCCAACAACGAAGATCAAACTAGGGTTGTTTGTGAAAGATTGCAAAGTAAAAATTACAGCACAAAAGGTCAAAGGCACCCCTGCAAGCCAAGGGCGCCCAAACTTTTGGGACCTCTTAAACAACTTACATGACCTGCAAAACCAGTCATCCTTTCCAGAACTGAACTAGTTATCCATTCCATATCTTGGCATGTTCACTAGAATCATCAATCATCGGGGGTGTCAAATCAAAGCACTGAAGGTCAAAATGGAGAAATTGAAAAGCATCCAAGAAACTAAGTCTGGTGAAAAATGCACCCTTTTTGGGAAAAGGCACCCAAGAATTTGAGGCATCAGATTCAGGTTTTAAGCTTTGCAGCTCCCGAGAACACTTCTTTAGAGTTGATCCAACTCTGCAATGCATATGTCAACAAGACTTCAAGATCGATCGAGCAACCGGAATCAAGGATCAAAAGGAGGCACTTCATCACAGAAAAAGGATAAAAAATCTTCAACTCCTCAACTTGGATGCCTAAAGTCAAACTAGGGCCAGTTGACTGAAGTTAACATATTTTGAAGGCCTCTACATGTCTAAAACGTCCCCAAATTGGTGGAAATCGTCCCAGTGAACCCCTGATCAGGCAAATTGACTCCTCAATCAAGTGTTGGCGCCTAAACTTGATTACTTCCACATTAAACACTATTTATCAAGCTTAGGCGTCATTATCTATTATTTCTCTTTGCAGGTTGAAGCTCAAGAACGAATATTTTTCTCTCCAAACATCATTTGAAGATCTGACAGAGGGCTTTCTCAACATTCTTCATATTTTCAAAAATAAGTTGCATAGAAGAACAAATTATCTGAGTTTACATCTCCAAGCGCGATTTCCTTGAAAAGAGGGAATTTATAACTTCTAAACTTCTCCCCCTCATATTTCTTATATTCTTGTCTTAGATCTTCTTGCATGTCCAAGACAACGACAGTTATTCACAGATCTGAGCTTCTGGGTATGATCAGCACAACAATTTCAACAAAACCCACATGCTAAATTCTTCCAGAGAAAGTAGCCCCGCTGCCCCTTTTTTAGGGTTTTCTGAAAAAGTCACAATTTCAAAAACCAAACAAACTGGGTTTGTTTAGCTATGAAGCGCCTACAATATCCATGTGTCAGATTTTTTCATGAAAAATAGTGCTTCACTGCTTCTCTTTGTTTTTAAAGTTTCTGCCCCGAGGAATTCTTGCATTTACAAGGAAAATAAACTTTTTGGAATTTCTAACATTTTGGGTCCATTTAGAAAATTATTCCCAAGAAAACCCATGTCTCGTAAATTTTCATTTTAATTACCCTTGGCAAGGCTATTTTAGTCACCACGGAAAAAGTTGTCTGAACAATATCATGTGCACAATCAATCTTCAAGCTTTTTAGAATACAATTCTCTCAAGATGAATACAGGACCAAATCGTTCTTGCTACAAGTTTTCCTGAACACGGCTGACACCGATCTGCATCAAGTACACCCGATGGTTGTTTTGGATAATTTTATAGCCACAAACACTCAAAGTCCACATGGTTTCATACCTCGTATATCTGATAGCCTTTCAAGGCCGATTTAGAGGATTGAATACCATTGGAATCCTAGGTGTGCAGCAAGATCAGAAGTATTTCTCACCATAGTTGGAAAACTCGGACTCGCCGCGGACTCGGCAGCCCAAAAATATGACTCGGACTCGGGACTCGGGACAGACTCGGGAAAAGACTCGGCAAAAAAAAAAACCGTAGTTTTACAAAAAAAACAAGAACAAATTAATGCATTTAGAGAATATAAGAGCTTAATTTGATTATCAAACACTCATAATTCAAAGATTACACATGTCATATGATCATCAAACACTCAATAATTGAAATTTAATCATTCATAGTCATCAAATACTCATAGTTTCACTTTCAATGTATAACATCATAAGTTTATAAATGTTTACATATAATCATGTCAAAAAGAGGAAAACATTAACAACCACATATAATCTACATCTTCCTCTTTCCCCTCCCAATGGTACTCAATTTTGGAGGCCTAGAACTAGAAGGTGCCCGTGTTGTAGTATGCAAACGAGGACTAGGAGATCGAGCAGGGGAAAAATGATATTCAAATGTGTCTTCGTTGTCCTCCATGGCATCCAATCTTGCTGCTTCTTCTTCTTCTGCTGCTGCTCTCTCTAATTCAGCAATATCCTCATCAGTAAGTAAGACATCAGCCTCATCATTTTGTTCATTAATAGTCCATTCACCATATGGATCAATGTCATCCAAGTCGATGGACTCGTGTGAAACACCCTCCACCTTCCTAGTTCGAAGGCGAAGGTTGTACCGAACAAAAACTAAATCATTTAGGCGCTGCTGAGTCAACCTGTTTCTTTTCTTTGTGTGAATGTTTTCAAATAAACTCCAATTGCGTTCACACCCAGAAGCACTGCATGGCTGCGACAAGACACGTATGGCTAGCTTTTGAAGATTTGGTGTGCTAGCACCATAGTTCTCCCACCATAGATCTACAAAAACATGTTTAAAAAATATAAGTATTAAGAAATAAGAATAAAGTAAAAATCTATATGTAAGAATCAAGTTTCTAATTTCAATTTTTACCTGGTTGTTGTTTTCCTCTCCTTTCAATTGCTTGTTGGGAGGAAAAGAGTCTCCCCTCTGCACCCTTGTAGACCTTGAATAGATAAAAGAAAAAGTAAATCAAATATAGAAAATTCATAGATAGTCAAGGCTCAACATTGCAAATTCATAAATAAGATGTAACAAATCTCACCTCCAACTCATCAAGCACCTTATTTCTCAGCTCACTATCAGGCACCATCCTATCAATGCAAGTGACAACACCGTCCATGACCTCCTCATCCGCCTTAAATGAGTCCGAGAAGTAGAACTTCGGATTCAAGAAGTAGGCAAAGGCATGAATCGGCTGGTGGAGTTGGTTTGTCCATCTCCGATCAATGATGCGCCATATGATTTCATATTTCTTTTTGTTGCCGCCATAGTAATGTGATATGGCCTCTTTGGCCCTATCCATGGCCTCATAGATGAAACCCATTGGCATGCCATCTCCATCCACCATACGAAGAACCCTCACCAAAGGCTCTGTCACCTAAAAAAATGAAAACAAATGTTAAATTATAACAAAATTAACCCCTCAAAAAATAAAAAACAGCAAATAGATTATCATGTATAATTTTTTTTGTGTGATTGCTACTTACCCCCATCAGCTCCTCTCCATTTTTGATGAATGTCTCATCAAAAACTATGGTAACAATCCTCTCCCCTTCAGCTCTACTGGAAAATGAGGACTCCTTCCAAGCATCGGACACAAACATTTGCTTGAGATGACCAATGGCACCAAGAATGCTTTGCAATGTGAGGAAGTGGCTAGCAAATCGTGTCACTCCAGGTCGCACAAGGTCCTTGCCATTTGTGAATTTCCTCATCAAAGAAAGCACCCAAGTATGGTTGTAGATAAATTTTGTAACACTTTTTGCATCTTCAACCACTCTTTTGACCCATGAAATCTTCCCAATATCCTCTAACAATAGGTCCAAGCAATGTGCAGCACATGGAGACCATGCAATTGTGGGATACCTCTCCATAAGTAGCCTACCTGCAGCTACATATGCAGCTGCGTTGTCCGTGATAATTTGGACAACATTATCAACTCCAACCTCCTGGACCACCCCATCCAATAGACTGCATAAAGTCTCAGCATTTTTAACTTCATGGGAGGCATCTATTGATTTTAGGAACACCAATCCACCATTTGAGGCCACTAAAAAGTTCAGGAGAGTTCTATTCCGTCCATCTGTCCACCCATCAGATAAAATGCTGCAACCTTTTCTTCGCCAAAATTTCTTTTGCTCATCAACTACAAGCCGTGTATTCTTTACGGATTCCTCTAGCAATGGCCCACTCAAATCTTTAGCTGATGGGGTCTTAAACCCCTTTCCTGCAACTGTAAGGGCGTTCACTAGACCTTCCCAATATGGGCTGCTTGCAACATTGAAAGGTAGATTATTGTAGTACCAAAAGTTTGCAGCAGCCATCCTAGCTTCATGATGCTTTTCCTTATTCCAACCGGTACCTTCAAGTGAAGGTTGTGCTCCTGGAACATTACGTGGAATAAAATAATTTGGTCCTGATGAAGGACCGTGGCCAGCACTAGCAGTAGAATAGGAACCCTCAGGACTCTCACCAAAAGATGAATGTGGAGCACGAACACTTGGACTTGCAGCAGTAGCACCATGAGGCATAGTTGGTGTAGAAGGGGATCCACTCATCATTGATGCTAGGGCATTCTTTGTTTTTTGTCTTTCATCTTTTTTTAGCTCATAGTCAGCAAGAAGGGCCTTTATCTCTCTAATAATCTCAGGAGTAGTTTTAGGGCATCCCTCCACATTTTGCCCAGGTATCCTTGCAAGGTGGTATTTTAACCTGTTTATTCCTCCTGTCATCCATTTTTGACATTCAGTACATGTCACTTCACCTTTTTTGATTCCTGGTATTCCATACTTCCATGCAGGGTCTTTTCTCATTCCCTTTGGATTTGAAGACGACATTGCTGTTTCAAGTTCAACGTGGAAAAAAAAAAATCAGCAAGGGTTTGCAAAAAAATCAGCAAAAAAATGTGATTCAAAGTTTCATTTATTTGCAAAAAAAAAGAATGCAAAACCAAGCTAGAAATAATAGGAATTAGGCTATAATGGCTATTAAGGAAAATAGAAAAAAAATTTGGCAGCATATCCCCTTATTTTTCTTGATTTTTTTAAATTTTGAAAGCAAGAAAACAAAAAAAAAGAAATGTTAGATCACTTACCTGGCTCTATTTTGATCTTTTTAGCTCCTCCTCCTGCCTTCTTTCAAGCTAAAACCAATTTGCAGACCTAAAAAACACCAATGCTCGAGCTAAAATGAACAAAAAATTTAAAAAAAGTATGGGTTTTAACCCATTTAGACGCCCCATTTAGAGTCGCCCTCAGCCCGGACGAGAGTCTGGGTCGCTTTACTCCCGAGTCCGCCGAGTCCGCGGCGAGTCCTGAAGAGTCCGCGAACTATGTTTCTCACAGCTAGAGTATTCACAGTCGAACTTCGCGGTTTCATCATACAACACCCTTCCATTGAGAAAAATCACGAGAAGTGTCAAAAGCATAAAACTGCAAAAGGAGCAGAGGTAATCACTCCAGTTACAGAGCCGCCAAAGTTACCAAGCAGTATATTGATAATTGAGGCATGTGACGATCTCAAGATAATGTGATAGTTAACGACTAGTTGGAGGAGACGATCACTCAAATTGATGAGTGAACTGCCAGTTACGATGTCCTACCCCTCCAAAATAGCATTTATGACACATGAGTTAACTTGATGCCTCTTTCCAAGTTAACTCACTGTCCCAAAAATTGTGCATGTCTATTTTGGAGACACCTTTGTATATTGGAGTTATGTTTTAGTATAAAATCAGTTAACTGAAGTAGACTTTCCAGTTAACTATTAGGTTACCTAATTTTAGACATAGGAATAAATCTTGCAAATTGGCAAGAACTAAGTGTTAACTCAAGGAGATTTTAGGGTTCCCTACTCCTTTGAGCTTCTATAAATAAGAGCAGCCTTGCTCATTATTGTTTTACTTTTATTACTACACAAAATTGTTGCATCATTGTGCCATCAAGCTTGCAAATCAATATCTGTTCACTCTTGGATGAGAGTTGTTTGGTTTGATCACAATTGTGTATGATTTCCTACCTTTGCTGTCCCAAATCTTTGTAAATCGTTGAGTGAGTTTGAAGAAATAAATCAAAAGGAAATGTGCAATTTGATCCAAAGTTTCAAGATCTATCAACATTTGTTTTTATAATCTATTGTTTCAATCTACACCTTGGACAGGCGTTGTTGCCTCCTTGGGAATTTGGAGATTAATGGTTATCATTTGATGTTGTTTTATGATCTTTATTTCAGCCTACACCTCGGACAGGTGTTGTCACCTCCTCGAGAATCCTAATATCTAGTTCATCGTTCTGTGTTGTTTCTAGTAATCTACATCTTAGCCTACACCTCAGACAAGTGTCATCACCTCCTTGGGAATCCTAATATTTAGCTTACCATATGAGTGTTTGCTTGCATAAGACTTTATTCCAACATACATCTGAAAGTTCAGAGCCTTTGGATGCATTTTGAGAGACGGTCTACCCAAGTGATCCAACCATTCCCCAAATATTGCTCCTACACCCTCTCGCTCTATTTTACTTGAGGAGGTAGGATAGTTTAGCTTAGTTGTAGTTAAGATCTGCAGAAACTAGAGAAAACCTTAGCCGCAATGCATTGAGTTTTATCACCCTTGTGCCCTGCCGCTGAGTAAAAAGATAGGAAACTTAGATCATTTTACTTTTTACGCAATAACAACAAAAGAGGGAGCTTCCCCTCCTAATTTGAAGAGCAGTTAATTATGTGCATAGTTGTTTGTTGCCAATATGCACTCCTGAGGTGCAAATTGTAACGCCAACAATTTTTTGGCGCCCACTATGGGGCACGAGGCATAAAACTTCAAGATAAGCTAACGGTTTTATGACATGGGAATGATCCTCTGGCATCCTATTGCATGATCCATACAAGAAGCAATGGATGGTAGCAACAATAATGCTAGCGATGATAAAAATCAGAGGCGTCCACCTCCATTACCTTGGGGTAATATCATTGGACCTTTGGCTTTTCAGGTAAATCATGTGTTACCTAAAGGGTCAAGGAAGCACTTTTCCCAATTTCACGGTGATGGGAGTCAACACCCGGATGAACATTTTATCATGTTCACAACGGCTTGCACCATCTTGCACATAGCACATGAAGACATTGCAGTGCATCTCTTTGTGGAAATTCTTGCTGGGAATGTTGTTGACCGGTTCAATCATCTAAAGCTAGGCGTTATCACAAGCTGGGAAACTATGAGTGAGAAATTTTTCGCAAGATTCAAGCCCACTAAAGACAGTCATATGTTGTTTGCCCAACTTTCAAATTCAGCGATGGAGCACAACGAACAGATGAGGGAATTTGTAGCAAGATTTAATCGTCTTGTTACAAGACTTTCTTCTACACTTGACCCATCACCGAAGATTTTGATGAGTTGTTTCATAAATGCTCTTCCATTAGAGAAAGCCTTCTTCCTCAAGACAACAAAATAAATAGAGTTGAAGAGTGCGCAAGAAAATGCCATCAAGTTGGAGGATAATATGATCACTTCCGGCTTGATAAAAATAGATTCTATCATATCTCTAGCTCAACAACCATACTAGCCAAAAAGAGACAATTTTCAGCCACGATTGCCAACATCTCCATCAAGACCAATGATTGAAGCTACACACAGTGCAGTATTTTGTTGTTTCCATGATACTGATGCACATACCGGATTCACGTGTCCTGAGAATCTGAGAATGACCCAAATCATGGGATACGCTGAAGGTGCTCCCAGTTCTAATTTTGTACCAACACCAAGTTCGAACATTGTCTTACCACAGACGGACAACTTCGATGGCAACTCTGCAACGGGATACTTTGAACCCGTTATTAAAGAAAAAGAAGAAGCATAGTGTCGATACGCTCTTGTGGTGAATCATGAAAAAATTTCAACACCTGTGTCTACACGTGCTCAGCACTTCAAAGCACAAAAAGAAGAGGAAGAAAGACAGAAATCAAACGAAAAGGGTAAAGAAGTGCCTTTCACTTCCAATCCCAAGTCTTCACAGAAGAACGCCATGCTAGTTGCTCAAGATCCGTCTTCAACAAATTTTGACATCGTAGCTTCCATGATGAAGACCAAGGTACAAATCTCTCAACTGGAATATCTTCAAGATCATCCAGAACAACTAGATCAGATTCTCAATGTTGTAAAGAAGCAGGTTGTGCTCAAGTCATCTATTCCAATAGAGGCAAAGCTTGAAACAGGTCCCGGTAATTATGTGACTTAGTCAGAGATAGAAACTAAAGATTAGAACATTGCTTGTTTTGAAAAGAGACTGACAAAGGACACAAGGTCATGGATAATACAGTTTGGTGAAGGTTGTTCATCAGCAGTTTCAGAAGCGAGGGAAATGATCATCTCCCCTAGAGGACAGTTGCACCCATCTGTGCAATTGGAATTCATTGGACCTGAGAAAGATGTGCTTTCGTTAGGCCTCAAAAATGTCGAAGGCATGGGAATCAAACTCCTATGTGTTAAAGGTGATGTAGAGCTGATCAACGAGTCGATCAAAGGATATTTTTTAGGTCAGAAAAGATCACCTACAGCATTACAGAAATCAAGTTTGGAACTTGATTGACTGGCTTCAAGAAATCAACATCCCGAGGATGGACTACAACAAAACTAATGCCTCAGGGGTATCAGCTTTCCCATTTGCATCATATTTTGACTTTTATCAGAGTACCATTGCTTGGATATATGAATACCTGAGAATCTTCATCCCAGAGGGATTGTCTCCTACAATTCCCATCAGAAGAGAAGTAAATCCTTTCAGGCAGAAGCAACATCGATGAAAGACTCTTACTACTGCCATGAAGCAAACAATATCCAAAGCACTTCATCTCTTCGAGGGTGGAGTGAATTTCTGTAAATAATTTTCTTTTGTTTTTCATAATGTATTTCCCCTTTCCATAATGTTTATGTTATATAGTATTGTATTTCCCCGTTACGTAAAGTATTGTCGTGTTTTAGGTGATTTCTTAGGTAGTCTTGTTTTTAGGTTATTAGAAAAGCTCCAACTGTTAAGTGAATTAGGAAATAGTCCTGACTCCATTGCCCAACTGATGAGATATTGATCTGTGAAAACTAGAGATTCTCGGTTCTCCTATGCCCTAAGTATCCAACATGGTCACCAGACGGAGCCTAATGTTGTACCCAAAATAAATTTTTGCTTCAATAAGGCATTTTGATCAAAATGGTCTAAATCAAGGAAAATTGTAGTCAAAAGTCCGTTTTAGGTCAAACAAAACATGGGCTTTTTGTGGGCTCATTGTCAATAGGATACTTTCAAATTTATGAAAATTTGAAAATTAGGGTTTCAAATCCTTGTTTATAGGAAAACCCTAAAAAATAGGACCTTCCCAAAAATAATTGAAAATGATTTTGATAGAATAATTTGACTTCACAATCACACTAGTCAAGTCAAAATCACCAAAAAGTTTGTTTTACTCTAGTGGGTCTATTTCATTTTTTCAGGAAGAAAGATAGGACCTTTGAGGCCATTAATGGTAGAATGGCCAATACCAGGTGTCGAGATCCAAGCCTCAAAAGCTTCAAGGAAGAATCCATGGCGAAAAATGTTTGAAAAGATGCTTCATGAGGGAGGGGATTTTCAAAGGTCGAAAAATGCTGAAAAATATTCTAAGTTTGGAAGATGCATGTCTTGCTACAAGAAAGATGCTATGTAGTCAATCCCTTGATGATTTGTTCAAGCACCTAGACACGCAGCATGGTGAAATAAATTGCTACGGTGAACGTGTTCGTGTCGTCAACAATGGTGATCAAACCAGTCAAGCTACATGGCGAACGTGAAGCGCGAAGAGGTGAAAATCTTAAAGGAAATGATGAAGTTGCAGCCAAAAGTGCCCCTGCTAGCCAGGGGCACCCATGAGTTCAAAAGGTCAAAGACAGTCATCAAGGTTTGCCAAGACAGTCATCTCCTTTGTACTTCTGCTAGCTTTCGAATGCATCATCAAGCAAGTCCACCTAATTCATCAATCACCGGCAAACGGAGGCGAAGACAGAAGATGTTGAAAGCAAGTATCATCACAGATGGTAGTTAAAAAATGGGAAGAAAGCACCCGTGTAGCTCAGGGGCGCCCAAGAATAAGACTATCCAGATGTCAGTTTTTGAGTAAGGTTATCTTCAGGTGATCTCTTCGGCGTCAGCTCATCTTTGCAACGAACCTGTTTGCCAGTCTACGAGACACATCAAACGACAGTAGTTGTTCATCATTCGAGCACACGAAGCAGAGGGTAAATCAATGGACATCAAAGCAAAAGCGCCCCTACTGGCCAAGGGCACCCATAATTTTGAGCCACCTGTTGTGGTTTTCAACAATTGCTTTCTCCAAGGCATCTACTCAGCATCCTTTCAGCTTCGCGATCAATCCAGTTGCAAGCTCACAGGACCTATCAAGCATTCATAGACAAAGATCAAGTAGAAAACACTGGAGGCGAAGGCGAAATGAATAACATGAAGAATTGACTAAGTGTTAAAGAAAATGCACCTTCCTAGAAATAGGCGCCCAACTTTTTGGGCAGTCAAATGTAGTCTTAAGCTTCGTAACTTCCAGGAAGTCCTCCATCTTGATCAATCTCGGCAATGACATCATCAACAAATTCAGCAAATAAATCAAACATCTGCCAACGAAGATCAAACTAGGGTTCATAAAAGATTGCAAAGTCAAAATTACAGCACAAAAGGTCAAAGGCGCCCCTGCAGCCAGGGGCGCCCAAACTTTTGGGACCTCTTAAATAGCTTTCATGACCTACACAGCCAGTCATCATTTCTGGGATTGAACTAGTTATCCATTCCATATCTCAGCACGTTCAATGGAATCATCAGTCATCGGGGATCTCAGATCAAAGCACTAAAGGTCAAAATGGAGAAATTGAAAAGCATCCAAGAAACTGACTAAGTCTTGTGAAAAATGCACCCTTTTGGGAAAAGGCGCCCAAGAATTTGAGGCATCAAATTCAGGTTTTAAGCTTTGCAGCTCCCGAGCACACTTCTTTAAAGTTTATCTGACTTTGTAATGGATCTGTCAGCAAGACTTCAGCATCGATCGAGCAACTGGAATCAAGGATCAAACAAAGGCACTTCATCATAGAAAAAGGATAAAAAATCTTCAACTCTTCAACTTGGACGCCTAGTTGACTGAAGTTGAGATATTTTGGAGGCCTCTTCATGTCTAAAACGTCCCCTAATTGGTGGAAATCACCCCAGTGAACTCCTGATCAGGCAGATTGACTCCTCAATCAAGTGTTGGCGCCTAAACTTGATTGTTTCCACATCAAACACTATTTATTAAGCTTAGGCGTCATTATTCATTATTTCTCTTTGCAGGTTGAAGCTCAAGAACGAATATTTTTCTCTCCAAACATCATATGAAGATCTAATAGAGGGCTTTCTCAGTGTTCATGTTTTCAAGAATAAGTTGCACAGAAGAACAGTTTATCAGAGTTTACATCTCCAGATGTGATTTTCTTAAAGATTCAGAGAGGCAATTTATAACTCCTAAACTTCTCCCCCACATATTTCATCTATCCCTGTCTTAGATCTTCTTGCATGTCCAAGTAAACGGCAGTTATTCACAGATCTGACCTTCTGGGTATGATCAGCATAGCAATTTCAACAAAACCCACGTGACAGATTCTTCTAGAGAAAGTAGCCCTACTACCCCTTTTATTAGGGTTTCCGAAAAAAGTCACAATTTCAAAAACCAGACAAACTGGGTTTGTTTAGCTCTGAAGCGCCTACAATACCCATGTGTCATATTTTTTTAGGAAAAATAGTGCTTCACTGCTTCTCGTTGCTTTTAAAGCTTCTGCCCCGAGGAGTTCTTGCATTTAGAAGGAAAAGTAACTTTTTGGAATTTTTGGCGTTCTAGCTCTGTTTGGAAAATTATTCCCAAGAAAACCTACGTCTCAAAAATTTTCATAAAAATTACCTCTCGGTAAGGCTATTTTTAGTCGCCGCATAAAAAGTTGTCTAAATAGTATCGTGTGCTCAATCAATCTTCAAGGTTTTCAAAATACAATTATCTTAAGATGAATACAAGACCAAATCGGTCTTGCTACAAGTTTTTCTGAAGACGGCTGACACCGATCTACATCAAGTACACCCGATGGTTGTTTCGGATAATTTTATAGGCGTAGACACTCAAAGTCCACATGGTTTCATACCTCGTATATCTGATAGCCTTTCAAGGCCAAATTAGAGGATTGAATACTATTGGAATTTTGGGTGTGCAGCAAAATCATAAGTATTTTTCACAGCTAGAGTGTTCATAGTCGAACTTCGCAGTTTCATCATACAACACTCTTCCATTGAGAAAAATCACGAGAAGTATCAAAAGCATAAAGCTACAAAAGAAGCAGAGGTCATCACTCCAGTTACGAAGCCGCCAAAGTTACCAAGCAGTATACTGACAGCTGAGGCATGTGATGATCTCCAAATAATGAGACAGTTAACAACTAGTTGGAGGAGATGATCACTCAAATTGATGAGGAGTGAACTACTAGTTAGGACGTCCTACCCCTCCAAAATAGCATTTATGATACAAGAGTTAACTTGATGCCTCTTTCCAAGTTAACTCACTGTCCCACAAATCGTGCATGTCTATTTTGGAGGCACCTTTGTATATTCGAGTTATTTTTTAATTTAGAATCAGTTAACTGAAGTAGACTTTCCGTTTAACTATTAGGTTACCTAATTTTAGACATAGGAATAAATCTTGCAAATCGGCAAGAACTGAGTGTTAACTCAAAGAGATTTTAGGGTTCCCTACTCCTTTGAGCTTCTATAAATAAGAGCAGCCTTGCTCATTATTGTTTAACTTTTATTACTACACAAAATTGCTGCGAAGTTGTGCCATCAAGCTTGCAAGTCAATATTTGTTCAATCTTGGATGAGAGTTGTTTGGTTTGATCGCAATTGTGTATGATTTCGTACTTTTGCTGTCCCAAATCTTTTTAAATCGTTGAGTGAGTTTGAAGAAATAAATCAAAAGGAAATGTACAATTTGATCCAAAGTTTCAAGATCTACCAACATTTGTTTTTATAATCTATTGTTTCAATCTACACCTTGGACAGGCGTTGTCGCCTCCTTGGGAATTTGGAGATTAATGGTTATCATTTAATGTTGTTTTATGATCTATATTTCAGCCTACACCTCGGATAGGTGTCGTCACCTCCTCGGGAATCCTGATATCTAGTTCATCGTTTTGTGTTGTTTCTAGTAATCTACATCTCAGCCTACACCCCGGACAGTTGTTGTCACCTCCTTGGGAATCCTGAGGTTTAGCTTACCGTATGAGTGTTTGCTTGCATAAGACTTTATTCCAGCATAGATGTGAAAGTTTAGAGCCTTTTGATGCATTTTGAGAGATGGTCTACCCAAGTGATCCAACCATTCCCCAAATATTGCTCCTACACCCTCTTGCTCTATTTTACTTGAAGAGGTAGGATAGTTTAGCCTCCTTGTAGTTATCACCCTTGTGCCTTGCCGCTGAGTAAAAAGATAGGAAACTTAGATCACTTTTCTTTCTACGCAATAACAGAAAAAGAGGGAGCTTCCCCTCCGAATTTGAAGAGCAATTAATTTTGTGCATAGCTGTTTGTTGCCAATACGCACGCCAGAGGTGCGAATTGTAATGCCAACAAGCTTCATAGGCGCAGCTTCAAAAAAGGAGGTTTTTACTAGACGTTTCAGCGGCTTGGTTAGAAGACGTCTTACTGGGCAGAAATTTGTGGTGTCTTGGTATCTTTCAGGTGCACCAACATTATCAGATACAGCACTAAGAACAAGGGAGTTTTTGAAGAATTTGAAGTTGTGAAGGGACGATTGGAGCAAAGGGAAGGTTGCTAATATCAAGGATGAGTTCCTGATGCAGAATCAAGCTCAAGTGGAGTCCAGTTGCCACTGCATTTAAGACATTGTCACCCCTGCCAGGTTGGGTCGAATCATAATAATTGGAGCAAAGGGACGATTGGAGCAAAGGGAAGGTTGCTAATATCAAGGATGAGTTCCTGATGCAGAATCAAGCTCAAGTGGAGTCCAGTTGCCACTGCATTTAAGACATTGTCACCCCTGCCAGGTTGGGTCGAATCATAATAATTTGCATTGTTAAGTTTAGCTTTTGGCATTGCTATGTATTGGAGCCTAGTAGAGGTGCCATCTTTTCTGTAGGAATGCATTTAAAATATGTATTGCTGTCACTGAAATTTCTTGACAGCTGAATCAAGTATTCGATTTTCCATCTTGCATAATATTGCATTTAGCAACATATTCAAATCTGCATTTGCTCTGATTACTACATTGTCAGTTGTCCCTTGTTGAATGAGAAAAGCATTTGATATCATTTGACATAACATTGTGATTGTTGAGTTCAATATATAAGGGAGTTGGAGCTTGTATGACAAGTGTTTGTGAAAATGACAATGAATGTAACAGCAAGTTAGAAGTATCTTATTAGCTGCATTATGATTCAGTCTTGGGAAATCCAAAGTACTCTTGCATTTCATCATCATTTCAGACTTTAGCATATTTAATCTTCATGCATATTGCATCATTATATGAGAAAGGTCAAAAGAAAACTATTTACCCGCTGAAAGGAGTTTATGTGACAACTGTTTGACAAAATTCCCAAGCACTCAAAACAGAAAATTAAGGACAGAATTTGCAAGGGTCTTTACAGCTGCACATTCAGATTCCATGTTTATAAACTGGAATTTTTAGCTTATGCTTGCAAGTATAAAAGAAATCGTGGAATATTTTCTAATGTTAGCATGAATGTTCCAGCTAGGAAGAAAGCAGAACAAAATGCAAGTGTAATTTTTGCAAAATACTGAACCTAGAATTTTGGATTTGATCTCCTCCTGACTTTTGATGTTGGATAAAACTGGGAAGGGTTCTGCAATAAGAATTGAACATTTCATAGAATTCAATCTGAGTGTTCAAAACAAGTAGCAACTCAGAATCTCAATTATAAGGTAATTGTTTACGCTTTAAGATGTCATGTTTATTTCATCTAGATTGTCACTTCAGTCCAATGTCACATTATTCAAGAGAAAAATCCTAAATGAAGTAAGGAAATGACTAGAAAAGTAAAAGGTATAACAATGCTTGCCCTTATACAATAATTATTAGATTTTCATAATTAACAATCTTTGCATTGCACCATTTGCCGCTTGCATCAATGATTGAAATGCTTGTTGATAACATTGACAAGGTTAGGATCAAACCTTTTAAGGCACTCCGAAAATTCACAATGACCTCATTTGAGAGTCTTTGGTGCAAAATAAATACACATAATTTCATATGGAGGGCCTACCCTTAAACTCATATGCAAAAGATGCAATAAGAGCGAGGATGTAGTACTAGCATTTGATGTCCTCCTTAGCATTGGCTCCTTTATAAGACAACAAACTCAGCTCATGTGCAGGAAATTAGAAGACTCTTGAGATTATGTCATGACCAAGCACAAGGCCACAAGAAAGAGATGGTAATATGCATGTTATGAACCTAGATGGGATAACCTTCATTTCTAAGTATACCTTATCATAAGAAGTACATAGGTTATCTTAGTGAAGATAAGGTGTTTTCTTAACCCTTGATCTACAATTATGACAGGTATAAATGATGAGTGATGATGGAATAATCTACAATGATAGCTACGAAGGATAATTTTAAAGCTTTTAGATGGTAAACCACGAATTGTAGGTATCTAAATATAGAATCTTTATAAAAGTGAATTTTAAAATGTGCATCTTTTAAGACAGTTAAACAATTATCACAGTCGAGTACGAATTTGAATTTAAGACGGACAGGTCGAGCTTCACAAAGCCTGAAGCAACACGGATTCCTCACAAAAAGTCCACATGAGAAATTGTTTATTTAGCATAAGTACTTTACTTGGACCTCTTAATCCTTTGTTCATATTTTTGTCCAATCTTTTGATATGCAAAAACTAGACAATTGACATACTAGCTAAATATTGACAAAAAATTTGTACATTCGTTTAAAGATTCAAATTATTGATTACAAAAGAGTTAACTTTTGATCAAATGATTTGGAACTTTAAATCTTTTATTTGTCAAATATGTACATTTTTTCCAACATGTAGGGTAGTCAAACTTGTGATCCTTCTAGTGGCACCAACCACATATAATTTTATTAAGTTGTCATTAACCATAATATTTAATAATTCTTTTGAGAAACCATCTAGACCACAACATAGTTCACTAGGTCTCTAGAAGAAACAAGGTTCAAACATATTATCCTACTCATTATAGATAAATTTACCCCATCTTGGTGAGATGGAAAAGAATTTTATTTTGTAGGATTAGGTTTATGTGGGGTAACTTTGGTACTTGCATTATATGATTGAATTATTGATCTAGGAATGAAAATTGATGGAGTTTCTCATATGGATTGTGCCCTCTATTCTAGTGACCCTCACCTTTACATAAAACATGGATTTATTAAGATATTTATTTTAGTGTCATATATCACAATCCTCTTAATTATCTCAATAAACTCCTATAGGTGTGTAATATTCACCCTTATTTTTTTTCCTTTTTTGATCAGCACAAACACCACTGTTAACGTTAGCTCCAAATATAAACCAACTTGGAAAGTAACCCTCCACCTTTTGATCACCAAGATCCCAGTGTGGGAGAGGTGAGAGCATATGGTGTCGAGGATCGTTAGCAACTAGAAAATGAAATTACAATGCTTGCTAGGCGGCTAGCCAACCATGGATGAAAAGTAAAATGTTGGAAATACAAAGTAAGCGGATAACCGACCGTGAGCTCAACCACTTATTCAACGGGAGCGAAGATATTACAATTATGAGGCGGCAAGCAGACCATTTAATCCTCACTACCACTTGTTCAGTGGGGGGAATTTATTAAAGTTAATGTGCTCAAATTAAAATGCTTCAACCACTTATCCAATGGGAGCTAAATACAAAACTTAATTGCAGCAAATAAATAAATGAATGTTACTACTACTAACCAGCCTTACAAAAAAGAATGTCAGTTGCAAAACATGTCAGAATGAAGGCCAAATATATCCAATGATTAAGGACATTATCCTTAACTATTTTACAATGAATACAATCAGGTTTTAGCCTCTTAAAATCAGAAAATCAGAATTATTCCAAGTCTGATTAGAAACAGTAACACAGAAATTAGACTAGCAAGTTAGAATTTCACCAGAATGGACGTAGCTCTTCACATACAGCTCGGAAAGACATCATTCAGCAGCCAATTGAAGCCTCTAAACATGGCATCACATTTCCAATGATCAAAACATGCCAAAATAGTAGTAACAAATTGGCACAAATCCCAATGCACCCTGCTAGAGATGGTACAGCCTCCAAGAAGAGTCAACCTCCTCTAGAAAATCAGAAACTCAGTAATAAAATATGATTCTTTGCAAGAATGGGCACCCTCCACAGAGAAACAACATGGGCCAATACCCAGAACCAAATAAAAATCAGGGGCGAAGCTACGAATAGAGATTCGCTTCAGCCATCCACTTCTTCAGCAGTACAAACAGATTATACAACAGCAACCTGCCTGTAATAAATCAGAAAATTAAGCTCTATCCACAAACCTGAATGAAGCATGGTCTTTAGCCACCTTCTACGAAGCCATAGTTTCAGGCCCGAAGAAAGGTATTGAAAGCTAGAAGGCACGCAACCCCCGTAGCAAAGTCTGAACTCAGTTCAACAACATAACATTATAAAATTTTCCAAAGATCCTCAACTCTTAGAAAAGCATCAATATATAGGCACAAATGGGCGATTGAAACAACCTGTAATTCCAGCCAAGAAACTCTTCGACTTCTCCAAGGGACGTCCACCTCAAATGCATTTTTAAATATTTAAAATATTTTATGCTCTTTTCCCAAGTCATCCCACTTTGAGGAAATATTAAAACTTTAATAAAACATTTAAGTGCATCAATGAGGCGTCCACTTTATGGCCCAAACTTTAAAACAATTTTGAAGTCATTGCCTAGGCATGGGGTACAAACTCAAAACATAAAATTGACTAAGTGTTGAAACTCAATCCAATGAAGAAACTAAAACCATCGCCCAAAACTGATTCTACCAGACTACCAAAAATAGCATCATGATCTGAGTTGAGTTGTTGATAGTGCCACTGCCAAAAATAGACTTACTAAAATTAGCAAGTGCTAAAAATCGTAAGTTCACTTCAAACTCAACAAAAAGCCAAACTGAGGAGAAAATATGACTTACAATAAATAGTACGTCTCCAGGAAGGTTGTCAAAAATTGATGCATGTTACCTCATTCTGAAGCTCTCAAAAAACCCAAAAAAAACCACCAGACATGCATAAAAAATTCAAGCATGCAAGCCTTCAAAACCACCTATAAAAGTGGAAACCCTAATTTGCACATCTGAGTAGCCTACGGATTTCCAGGAATAGGCTATCAGTCCACTATGAGAACATCACTGAAAAGGGGACATTGCAATCCGCCCACCCCAAGATTGCTTGTCCTCGAGCAATCGCAAATCAAGATGTTGCAAAATCTGCTCATTCTCCCATGTAGCATCCTCAAATGGCAAGTTCTTCCACTTAACCAAGTACTCTTTGATTGATCTCTTCCTCAAAGAGCATTATTTGGAATCAATAATTGCCTCAGGAACCAAAATCAGCTGTCCTTCATCCAACAAAGGCAAATCAAAAGATGCAACAACATTATGTCCAAGAGCCTTCTTGAGCCTAGAAACATGAAACACATTATACACCTTGCTACTCGATGGTATTTCTAACTCATAAGCCACTTCTCCCACTCTTCTAATGACCTTGAAAAGCCCATAAAACTGTGGCTTAAGTTTTTCAGCTCCTAGTCAGCATATAACTTCTGCTGATTCTAAGCATGGTGGAGATTGTCTTTCAAAGACCTTAGAATGTCTTGACTTTGTTGCAATATATCCTTCACCTGTGGAGCTCTACAATCACCAAACAAAAGATCAACAAAGCTTGGGGCCTCATATCCATACAAAGCCATGAAGGGAGACATTCTGATAAACATATGATAAGAAGAATTGTAGCAATATTCACCCAAATGGAGCCATCTCACCCACGCCTACTGCTGCCCTGAAACATAATTTCTGAGATAGCCCTCTAACCATTTGTTAACAATCTCCATCTGACCGTCAGTTTGAGGGTGATAACTAGTGCTTGGAGTAAGCACTGTACCACACAATTTGAACAGTTTTTGCCAAAAGGTGCTCAAAAATTTACTATCTCTATCACTTACAATATTCTTTGGAAGCCCATGCAAACGAAACACCTCATGGAAGAACAAATCAGCAACCTGAGTTGCTGCAAAGGTGTTGGTAATGGCCAAGAAATGAGCAAACTTGGTCAATCTATCCACAACAACAAAGATGCAATCCTTCCCTTGCACCTTTGGCAACTTGGTTATGAAATCCATAGCAATACTTTCCCATTTCTAATTTGGAATGGGTAGGGACTGCAAGTAACCAGCAGGAAAAACATGCTCATTTTTGTTCATTTGACACATACATGAGATTCCCTTATATAACACAAAACTTCATCTTTCAGCCCTTTCCATGAAAATCTTTCACGGATCTGTTTGTAAGTCTCGAAAAAACCTTGGTGACCAGCAAGAGGGATGTCATGGAAAGACTGTAAAATCTTCTTCTTTATCTTAGAATCTGGTGCCAAGAAGATTCTACTTTTATATTGGATCAGCCCATAAACCAACTTGTACCTATCGTCCTGCAAAGTGCCATCAACAATGTTGGTTGCAAATGAATTTTTGGCATAATCAACCAAAATCTGCTCCTTCCAATCTGCAAAAATCTCACATAAGGAGCTCAAATGAGGCTTTCTTGAGAATGCATCAACAACTATATTATTTTTCCCTTTGACATGTCAAAGTCATAAGCTTAAAGCTTACTCACCCATTTTTGCTGCCTCTCATTTAAATCTTTTTGATGCATAAAGTGTTTAAGACTGTTATGATTAGTCTTAACAATGAATTTACTCCCAACCAAGTATTGCTTGAACTTGGCTAATGCATGCATGATTGCAAGCATTTCTTTGTCATAAATTGAATAAGACTTTTCAGCTCCTCTTAACTTTTTGCTCTCGAAGACAACGAGATGCTTGTCTTGCAAGAGAACAGCTCCAACTCCTTCTCCGGAAGCATCACACTGCAACTCAAAGGTTTTGGAGAAGTTTTGTAAGGCCAACACAGGACACGAGCTCATGATCTACTTAAACTTATCAAATACCACTTGAGCATTTTGAGACCATGCAAATGCCCCCTTTTTGGTGAGGTCGGTCAATGGAGCAGCCAAGTGAGAATACCCTTTGACAAACCTTTGATAGAATCCACAAAGACCCAAGAACCCCTTCAAATGTGACACGTTCTTAGCTAGAGGCCAGTCCATAATAGCCTTAATTTTGTCAGGATTAACTCTAACTCCCTTAGAGCTGATTATGTGACCAAGGTAGAGCAGCTCCATCAACCCAAATTCACACTTTAACTCCTTGGCATAAAGGCATTCTAACTCAAGAATACTAAGCACCTCATCCAGGTGCTTAAGATGCTCCTCCCAAGACTTGCTGTAAATGAGAATATCATTGAAGAAGATCAAAACAAACTTCCTCAACTACTTCTTCAAGACTCGGTGGATCAAATACTTTAACCCACCCTTTCAATGGTTCCATAAGACCTTCTAAAAACAGCACAACAAGCCTTCTTTCGGTGATTTTGGGCACCATCATAGAAAGTCTTTAAAATTCTGTAATAAAAGAATCTAGTGAGCCATGTTGTTTCAACTGAGCAAGCACATGAAACTTGATTTATGGATCCTTGGTATCAAAACTATCGATCAGCTTGTTGATAAATTCGTGGATCCTTTGTATCAAACCTAAAATTCTTCATAAGTATGAATAAGGTTATGGCCAAGAGTGACCAAACTGTGGTACCACCACTTGTGTGCAATTCCATCCAAATGCAAAGTTGCAAATTTGATGGCATCTTCTTCTGGCATAGGCCTGAGTGATAGGTAATTGTCCAGCTTCTGGACCCATGATCGAGCTGTACACTTGTCACTTCCATCATAGTGAGCCAAGGTGACTTTACCAAGTGCTTGTTGATAGTCCATTTTGGGAACCATAGGAGCTTGAATATCCTTCTTTCCTCCTCTTCCCTTCTTCTGATTCATATACTGATCAAAAGTTAATATTTCCCTGATTTCAAATGGAAGACAAACATACTCCATATAACTTTGTCTAACTTCATCCGCCATAAGGACTTCAGGCTTGGAAGATGCTTCCTCCCTTGGAGTAAAAGTACGAAGGAGAGGTCTTGGGGTTGATTCCCTTGAATTGGCAACATGTTGCCCTACTGTTCTCCCTCTTGGTTCTGAATTGGAACCACTAGAATCTGACTCTTGCTTTGGTTGGCTTGGGGTCACTTGTTGATCTATCTTTGCAAGTAACTTTTCCATCATATCCATCATGGCATCAAACATTTTTTCTGCTCTAGAGTCACTATCATTTGCTTCATGGGCTGGTCCCTTTCCCCTGTCAGCCATGGTTTCCGCTGGTGTTTCTTGGTTTCTCAAAACCTCAAAAAAAGTATCAATCTCAGGAAGGTGAAACTGAACTCTGTTTCCTCTGGTGTAGCAACGGAATTCTCTATCACTCATTTGACACTGAGGCACGAAACTCAGAAGATGGTAGGAAAACAAGCTCTAATACCACTGTAATATTCCCCCTTAATTTTTTTCGTTTTTTGATCAGCACAAACACCACTATTAGCATTAGCTCCAAATATAAACCAACTTGGAAAGTAACCCTCCACCTTTTGATCACCAAGATCCCAGTGTGGGCGAGGTGAGAGCATACAGTATCGGGGATCATTAGCAACTGGAAAATGAAATTACAATGCTTGCTAGACGGCTAACCGACCATGGATAAAAAGTAAAATGCTGGAAATACAAAGTAGGTGGATAACTGACCATGAGCTCAACCATTTATTCAACAAAAGCGAAGATATTTCAATTATGAGGCGGCAAGCCGACCATTTAATCCTCACTACCATTTGTTCAACCACTTATCTAGTGGGAGCTAAATACAAAACTTAATTGCAGCAAATAAATAAATGAATGTTACTACTACTAACCAGCCTTACAAAAAAGAATGTCAGTTGCAAAACATGTCAGAATGAAGGCCAAATATATCCAATGATTAAGGACATTATCCTTAACTATTTTACAATGAATACAATCAGGTTTTAGCCTCTTAAAATCAGAAAATCAGAATTATTCCAAGTCTGATTAGAAACAGTAACACAGAAATTAGACTAGCAAGTTAGAATTTCACCAGAATGGACGTAGCTCTTCACATACAGCTCGGAAAGACATCATTCAGCAGCCAATTGAAGCCTCTAAACATGGCATCACATTTCCAATGATCAAAACCTGCCAAAATAGTAGTAACAAATTGGCACAAATCCCAATGCACCCTGCTAGAGATGGTACAGCCTCCAAGAAGAGTCAACCTCCTCTAGAAAATCAGAAACTCAGTAATAAAATATGATTCTTTGCAAGAATGGGCACCCTCCACAGAGAAACAACATGGGCCAATACCCAGAACCAAATAAAAATCAGGGGCGAAGCTACGAATAGAGATTCGCTTCAGCCATCCACTTCTTCAGCAGTACAAACAGATTATACAACAGCAACCTGCCTGTAATAAATCAGAAAATTAAGCTCTATCCACAAACCTGAATGAAGCATGGTCTTCAGCCACCTTCTACGAAGCCATAGTTTCAGGCCCGAAGAAAGGTATTGAAAGCTAGAAGGCACGCAACCCCCGTAGCAAAGTCTGAACTCAGTTCAACAACATAACATTATAAAATTTTCCAAAGATCCTCAACTCTTAGAAAAGCATCAATATATTGGCACAAATGGGTGATTGAAGCAACCTGTAACTCCAACCAAGAAACTCTTCAACTTCTCCAAGGGACGTCCACCTCAAATGCATTTTTAAATATTTAAAATACTTTATGCTCTTTTCCCAAGTCGTCCCGCTTTGAGGAAATATTAAAACTTTAATAAAACATTTAAGTGCATTAATGAGGCATCCACTTTATGGTCCCAACTTTAAAACAACTTTGAAGTCATGGCCTAGGCATGGGGTACAAACTCAAAACATAAAATTGACTAAGTGTTGAAACTCACTCTAATGAAACAACTAAAACCATCGCCCAAAACTGATTCTGCTATACTGCCAAAATAGCATGATGATCTGAGTCAAGTTGCTGATAATGCCACTGCCAAAAATAGACTTACTAAAAATAGCAAGTGCCAAAAATCGTAAGTTCACTTCAAATTCAACAAAAAGCCAAATTGAGGAGATAACATGACTTACTATAAATAGTAAGTCTCCAGGAAGGTTGTTAGTAAGTCTCCAAGAAGGCTATCAGAAACTGATGCATGTTACCTCATTCAGAAGCTCTCAAAAAACCTAGAAAAAACCACCAGACATGCATAAAAAATTCAAGCATGCAAGCCTTCAAAACCACCTATAAAAGTGGAAACCCTAATTTGCACATCTAAGTAGCCTATAGATTTCTGAGAATAGGCTATCAATCCACAATGAGAACATCACTGAGAAGGGGACATTAACCTTTTTTTTTTTTGGCATAATGACTCAATAAGATTGTGTTCAAGTTAAACAATCATAATTTAAATTTGGAAGATAAAATAAGGTGTTCAAATGCTTAAATTATTGGATTCTCATTGTGTAAATCCTACCTTGAATCTACAAAGTGACATCACATTTCAATATTGGCTAGTGATATCGAAAAATATCCTGAACATACAATTACATCCAAGGTTCATCTTCTCCCAAGTCATTTCTCTTGATTAGAGTTTCTTTAGATTCATGGTTAAAGATCAAGAACATCAATATTTACCATACATGTTTCTTAATAAATTTGATATAAATCAAGGTGCACCTAGATCTTGAGAAATGGTTAAACTTGTTTTTGATAAATATTGTAGTTTCCTATATAGTTGAATCATTTTTCTTAGCTCCTCCATCAATCAACGTAGAGATTATAGCTTCTAGGGTGACATCTATTTTGTTTAATGTGAACACAATATTATCATTGATAGAAGGCATGTTATTTAACAAAATCACCTTTGCATCATCATCACCCATCTTGTCTTTTATCCCAACTTGTTGATTCATCAAGGAACAAAACTTAGTGATGTGTTGAACAATATTGTCACCTTCCATCATATCTAGCCCATCTTTGCAGTTGCTTCGAGATCTTTGAGAAATTGATATGTAGTTATGTGTTTGAAAGTCCAAGACTAATCAAAGTTGTTCCCCTTTGATTCTTTAGAGTTCATTTTGAGATTCCATTAGCATCGGTTGGGTTTGATGTAATTCCACTCACTACATCCCATAGATCCTTTTCATTAAAAATCAACTATAGCTTGACTTGCCATGTGTGGAAGTCTTAACCTTCAAATTTCTCAATGGTGAATGTATTGTTTTTCTCCATTTTTGCTAAGAGAATTAATAACTCCCCCTATTTATCAAAACAATGTTGAAGGTATCAGGTTCCATCGATAATGCACATTGACTTGATTGGGAACACTACCATATTTGATTCTTATTACAAAATTTAACATATACACCTTAAACAAATATAAAATTACTAATATGAAATTTCTAATTAAATCCTCACCATATATTTTACATTCAAAATCTTCCTAGAACTTGAGCTCCTTAGAGGGATTTAATCAATTGGTGGTTTATTCCTTGCCCTTGACTATGAGTTGAACGAAAGAAAGGTATAGACTTGCTAGCAATTTGGGTGCTCAAAACTTTGATTTGTTGTAATTATTGTGCAAGTTCCCCAAGGGTTGAAATGTGATCTCATACGCAAAAGGCTTGCAAAATCAAAAGACGAAGACAAAACTAGCATCATATCTAAATCTTCCAAAATTGCTAGAAGAAGCTTTCAAGTTAGTGGTAAAGTATTGCTATAGATTCATTACAATCTCAATCTACAATGTTGCAACAATAAGATGTGCAGAAAAATATCTAGAAATGGAAGAAGCCAATATCTATGGCTTGGATTCACTCACACAAGACTACTTTAATTTTCTCCACAATCTTGCAAGCACCATAGCAATTCTCCGTAATTGCAATAATCTACTCAAAATGGGCATCATAATGGACACCTCACCTCAATGCAAAATGGAGTTGGAGTCACAAATAGCCATGAGTCTCGACTATGTGACCTCTCACAATCTTTTCATTCTTTTCTTCTCACTCAACATTGACATGTTTGATGTGAAGGTTGTGCAACAAATTGTTACCAACTTCTTGGCATTCCCTTTAAGCGATTGTATCTATAATGAAACCAATGAAAATGAATAGCAAACGATGGAGATTTAAGTCATTTTCCTTCTAACTTCATGCACAGTCTATCAAAAGAGAAGTGAATGGACTCCACATGATATTCATTGTTATTTCTACTCTGATACCATATTGACTTTCTAAAAATGTTGTAATTCCATTATGTCATTCCAATAATACATAATACTAATTTATGGGACTTACATCTCCTATATTATAGGGGAGCTCCTATAAACACTCCTTTAAATAGAGACTCACAAAATAAATGTATATCAAACGGTCACAAGTATTACCAAACTAACAAATGATTATTGTGTGTATCCTAAAGACATACTAACAAACCTAGGGACACAAAAATGATGTGATATTCCTAACAAGTAAAGGCATGTGCCACATAGAGGGGATGTTGGCAAGCACTAGCAGAACTACAAATAGCATTATTCAACCTCATATGATATTATCCTAGGCTACAAACGGTTCATAGTACCCCACAAGGAAGTTCAACATCCACTAGAGACATAAAGAAGATTGTGCAATACTGCACACTACACAAGGGCCTTGTGGTACCAAATATAAGCATTAGACACTCATTAGAGGGACACAAGAGGTTGTATGGTAGCTCACAACTTCCACAAATGTCATCTAACTCATCTCTAGACACATATTAATAGGTACTTGTGGTACCATAAATAGCATTATACAACCTCATATGACATTATCCTATGCTGCAAAGGGTTTGTGGTATTGCACAAGTTCAACATCCAATAGAGATACAAAAGAAGACTATGTCAAATTTAATTATATTGTTTTTTATCTTCATTTAACTCCTTGCGCACAAAAGATGCCACCACCACCCTTATTTCTCCAACCACAAAGAAAAAATGTGAGACTTGGACTCAATACCTTAATACTCTCCAATGTAACCCACCAATTTGTATGCTCTCACAACATCAATCTTCTGAAGTAAACTATAAAGTAAAGAATCTAGTGAATATTTGACAAAATAGTGCAGCTTGCTGGGACAAAATACATGAAAGCAACAAATAAATATGGCACCTCATTATAGTGATAGAGGATGCAACTTTTGAATTTGGTGTGGTCTATTCTCCTACCTAGAAATTATGTGCTTAATCAATAGATGATTGAATATCCTTTATTGCTGTCCATAGCAAAGTAAGGTAGGTTTCACGGCAACTACTAGACCAGCACTCGGCTGCAAAACAATTGTTTTAATGTTTTTATGCAGAAAGTTTGAATCTGCATTTATAGCACTTCTAGAATGAATAGGTACTTTACACGTATGGGAAATCAATTCACATAGATTTGAGTGCATTAATTTATGGGCAGTCTAGTACAAGAAAGCATGGCCACCAAGCAAGCCTATATTTAATATATAAATCTGCAATCCAAACTTGGATATTGATGTGAATGAAATTATTTTCATTTTGGCACCATGCAATTCCTCATCCAATTCACCCCCATTCACAACATAGCAAAATGCAAAACATTGGTATGATTCATAGCACATTATATTCTCCATTTTAGTGCTTCCATGCTCAGCATATTGGCACTTCTTTTTTCCTAGAATAATACTCTTTATAATGAATGACAATATATATTCATGGGTGGTAGCACTCTTGACATACAATTTGGAAAGATAAATTCATCAAATCCTTCACATTCCTTTCATTCGGCTTTAATATCTGCAGCAAAATTAAATGCAGACAAACAACCCTACAAAAAACATTTGGAAAAATATGAAAAGCCCTCACAGGTCATATTTTTTCATGCTAACTACACTCACACACCACCTATATTTCTTCATTTCATCATTCTCTTCCAAATGTTATGGCTCTAATACCAAATTCAAAACTGGTAACAGCATAAAACTGAGATAACACCATGATTTACACTCAAAAAATAATATTGAATATTATATTATGAGGAATCCAAGCTGATTTTACATTTGCTTTCATTCGCTTATATAAACCTCTTCCCTTCAACCATCTGACAACTACCTATGCAACCTCTATACAAGCTAGCATTTATTTATCAACATACAATATTAATTTGTTATTTACTTATCTAACTTACATACTATAGATGTAATATAAATTCCAACAAATCCTAAGCACCGACTCTCCCATCACTCTAGAGGAGGTTGATCCATAGTCGGTTGAGGATCCTATCTTTAGTGAGGAGGACCTTGCAATGGTTGATTAGGTGGAGCTAGAGACAAAGGTAGTAGCCATGGCAAAGGAGTAGAATAGACCATGCAATGACCCCTTGGATGTTGGTGTCATTGATACACAAGCAGATATCTTGGTTGTATCATCAACGACCTATCTTAGACACCTATGCAAGACTTGCCATATAGCTACAGATGTTGGGACGAGTGATGCAATCTTTTCTAAGCCATAGTTATACTCTTAGTTTTGATATTTGTTTTGATACCATGGATTTCATAATCCATGAGTTTTGTATACACATTTTATATATTTAAAAACGTTGTTTCCTTTAGTTAAAATCTACTTTTGTAGTCATGTAATCGATGTACACTTGTGTATGTGATAAAAGTAGTTTTTATTGTTTCTTTAAAGCTTATTTATTGAAGGGTGCATGATAAAAGTTTCAAATACATATAAATCTCAATATTTGATAATTTTTTCAATTTACCAAGCCTTTGTCAAGTCTTGGCCAAGTCTAAGTGTCAAGTCCAAGTCAAAAATCAACTTGCCAATTCCTAGTCTTGTCACTATGATGCAAACTAACTACAATGGATCCCACAAGACAAAAAATAAAGATAAAAACATATGTAAAACTATTTTGCAAAAGTTTGAGAAAAAGGAAACTTATAACCCTGCTATACAGCAGGCTACTTCCACACACTTCATGTTGAAAACAAAAATCAACATACTCTCGAAGCCACTTATACCATATAGTGTGAAAAAAATTGGTGAAAACATATTTGGACAAGTCATACGACGATTTGCTGACCCATCACCCACTGTAAAGCCCTATGTTGATTTCCCCTCCATCATATGACTCTGCAGAGTTTTCCTCCACCATACAGTCAAACACTAGACACTCATCTGTCATACATAAAAGTGTCACCATTCAATCCCTTTCTTCTACTATAGGATTTTCCTTTTCTACCATATACCCCTTATGTTAACAATTTATGCTTCAACTGTATACCTACACTATGTTGCACAATCTTGTAGTCTAGAAACTCCAACTATACATACCATCATGTGCCCCTCCTGCACAACCGTCACCGTATAACTTGAATCTAGAACTTCAATTGTGCAATTCACTCACTACATTGTCAATTAGAGAAAAGGAGGGTTTTGATTGCATTTGTATAGCTGAGCCAGCGAGAGAGAGAGAGAGAGAGAGAAGGTTGGCAAAAAGGTTGATCAAGAAGCAATTGTAACTCGCTTGTACAGTCCCTAATAACTGATTCAGTCATACGAATGGTTATGAATTCATTCACCATACATTTCGGCTTGTCAAAAACAAAAAACCATTGAAAAGTTTTCATTTTTAATTCCAAAGGAAGAAATCTAGCTGATAAGGGGGAGAGGAATTATTCCACCAAATCATGGCTTTGATAAGTATTTTAGTTAAAAATTTAGGTTTTTCATACATATTACATAATGATGGCTGAAAGAAATAAAAAACAGAAAAACCCAAGCAGTTCATTTTCTTTAGTGCCAAAAACAACGATTTGGAAACAATGCTTTATAAAGATTTTGAGAAGTACAAAAGTGCAAAAGAAGGTTGGTTAATTCTAGCACCATCAAAGTCAAAGCCTCCAAATAAATTAGTGCAAACAATGCTACCAAGTATAGATGGAAAAGAGAAGAAAAAATAGATACAGGAAGCAAGTAAAGCAAGATAAACTCTGGAAACCTTGAGTTGGGCGACTTTAATGAGTGTCGATTTTGGTGGGTAACAAAACATGATGAACACGAATTCAAGGTTTCCCTATCTACAGCAAAGGTGGGCAAAATTTTACAAATGCACTATTTTAGCATACATGGTTTCAAACTATAGTTAGTTTGGATGGTGTCAGCTATCACAAGGACGATAAATAATCAAATGTGCACTACATTAAGTAGGACGTTCACAATACATACACTCCCAAATATTTTTCGTTTTTCCTTATTTTTTGTTGTGCCTTGCACAAAACTCCTAGTTCAAATACCCAAACATAGTACAAAGATGCAAAAGGATGCATAAATTATGCAAGATTGTTGGAAATTAGGATCGTGGGTCACTAATCATCAAAAATAAAATACAAGATAAATGAAATGAGAATTACAAAATGTACAGGTTCAACACATTACACAATATATACAAGGAAAACCCTTCCAGCTAAAAAATCCCCATAAAGTATTGTTCTACTCTAAAACAATTACAAAACCTAGGGATACTAATTCTCATTTCCACCTGGCTAATGATACCTCTTGTGCATAGTGATAGAATTCACCATAAATCATCAAATTGCATTCTTCTCGATGAGAGAGAAGCTCCTAAAATATAAAAGGGGTGGTAAAATACCTGAAGAGGTTAGACACATCTATTCAAAACTACCATTTATAAATAATTGAAAATATAATAGTTTATTACATAATTAATTGTTAAATGGTATATGCTTTATAAAGCATATAATAAGAATAAGGTTTGATACCCTTATTAGAACAATATATAAATGCCATAAGGATATGACCCCTAATAACATTATGTTCTAGCACTCCCCCTTAATGTTAATAGGGACCATAACCGTAAAGCATGACAATGTAAATCATATGTGGTCTTTTACTTTAGAGGTGATGATTCTGTTAACATCCATAACAAAAACATCCTCTATGATTACAAAGTAAATATTAATGAAGTTATGATTGTAGGGTCCAAGCTGTTCCATGGTAGGATATTAAATTTAGTGTATATAAATGTTGATATCTAATCGTAAGTATGAGGCCAAAAAATTACTCTTATAGACCACTTTTAGCTCAAATTTCCAAAAAATATCATCAAATCTTGGTAATGCTTTTCTTCAATAGATTCCTATACTTCTTTAATAGGGTAAGGTAATAATAGAAAAATAGGTCCTAGACAAGTATAGGGAAAATACTGTTTTGAAGAAGATTTATATACTAAATTCTAAGAGATAGAAATTGAGATTTCTAATTTAGATAAGATTACTATCTTGAGAAGGGATGATTTATTAAGTAAACTACCAATAAGAACAAATTATGTTTGAATGGAAATTTCCCTTGTAACATTTATGTTCAATTGATGTAATATTGAATATTCTCTTTAAATTAATGAGATATAATACAGTTTGGTTTCAAAGAAACAATAAAAATTTATACAACTTATAAACTAGTAACATAATTTATTATGATATTGCTATCAGGATTCAACCATGTAGTTTTCGAGTCAAACTCATTGACCCATGATTCATGAGTAGTGGTTCACAAGAACCCATCTCTCATGATAATGAATGGTCCACTTAACACTCATTGCATCTAGGTGATGCTCACAGAGGTGAAGCATTGGTCCATCCCAGGAGGTCACCCATCATGCGTTCAACTCCAAGGTTCCTTATATCGCGAATAGACTCAGTTGGTTGATGTGAATATGTTGGGTATTCCAAGGGGACTTACGTAATTGTTCAACTTCTTGAAGCAGATGAAAGATTTGACTGTGATGGTCTGATTTCTAAACTGACTGGGAAATGTTGAATTTAAAAGGGTAAGGGGTAGGGATTCTACAATCTATTTCTAAAGGGTGGAATGCGAGGACTGACTTCGACAATCTTCAAACCAGACTTTGCTTCGCCTCCTTTCGGAGAACTCAGACAAAGTTGGTGCAATCTTCAAAGGATGAGTAAGATATTCAAATTATGATTCAGCATGCACACACCATCACAACGACACAAGTGAACATACGAATCACAACCGAAGTTAAGTACCAATATTCAAGTTCACCACGCAGGGTGGACTTACCATCAGCAAGCCCGTTAGTGGTATGGATGAAAGAAGACTTGCCCAAACCAAACGCCACACTCCACAATTAACAACTACTTGCATAAAATAAAGTCTATTTTATTCTAATCTACTTGAATTGGAAAGACGAAAAAGCCATGTCAACTACCCACAATGAAAGATAGAATCACCAATCAATGAAAATCTTTATATTATGAGAGTCCTCCACAACAACCTTTTACAAAAATCTTTCAAAGGGAAAACTTTTCTTTCCTTTTCAAACTAAGCTAACTTCTAGCTCTACTTTCTAACTTCTATTTCCAATTCTGTCTAGCTCTGATCTAATTTCTATTCTATATGTTACAAATGAGGGGGGATGCCCCTTCTATATCAAGCCCAATCCAGTGGACGGCTTAGATTCAAATACAATGGAAGGCTCAAATCGAGCCACATAAGCCCTGATTAGGGTTCTAGCCCTAAAAACCGCCACTGAGAGGAGTGGGGCAATGAATGCACCGGAGATTCTCCACTCCTCATCAGGAACCACTATCTGCAATTAATGCACATCATCTCCTTCCAGAAGATCATCATCCAAAAGGGCGTTTCCTTTCTCCTTTTCGCTGGCTGCAAACCTGATGAATCTGGCCAACACTACCTCAACTTCCTGATCGGAAATAGGAGGAATGTGATCCAATTGAAACTCTAATACTGTAACTGTTTGCCCATGCCGGGCACAAGATTTCTTCCAGGCAACAAGGGCATCCTGGGTGTTTTTGGATAATACTGGAAAAAGTGGAGGTGTTCTCGAAATCGTCCTGGACGAAGGTCTTTACCTCAGAAAAGAATGGTGTTAATTTATTCTTCAAACCATCTGCAGTCACCTCTTCTGAAGTCAGCCTCCTGGCGAAGATAGCCTCCAACATATTGAGAACCCCATCAAAGATGTTTGTCGTGGCCTTTCTAACCCTGACCAAATCTGTCTGTGATGCATTGTAGAATCCTCGGCCTATGACCATTGAAGAGTACCATCCGGCGAAGTCATATCTATCTCCCTCCTGAATCACACCTCCCTCAACCAAAACCTGTAGAGGTGTGTGCATCAAAGCTCCTAAACGAAGAAAAACTCTCGTTTGATAGATATGAGCCTCACCCCAAGCATGGTTAACTGCATCCATCCTTGCCATAATGTCAGAGGCTTGCCGATAGGCATGTGCAAGATCCTCCATGAACTTTTTTGTTTCGACACAAACGTTGGCAACCCACTTGTCTGCCTGTTGTGCCATTCTTTTCAAATCTTCTAAGCCACTGATTGATTCCCTGGAAAATTCAACTGGAAGCTTAATCGCCGGATTTTCTTGCCCACAAGGACGAGACAAGTGTTGCACATAGCCAATCAGTGTTTTGTGCTCTACCTTCAATTTCTTATACTTGCCCTCAATATAGGACAATCTATCCTTGAGTGCCTGATATGAATTATCGCACTCTTCAACCACCTGTGCCCTAGTAGGGCAGCCGAGTTCCACAGTTGTAATCACATAATTTTTGGGAACGGCCTCATCCCGATCACACTCCACTCTAGGCACTGCCACATGCAAAGTTCGAGAGCCATCCTCATCTGTTGATATTTTGGAGAATTTCCTGGCCTTCTTCTTTGTTGGAGGTGCACTGATCCTTCACAACAATTCCTCCATCTCAACTACAGGATCAGTTTCATCTACAGGATCATGTCTCATCCTGTCCCTTAGCCATTTTGGCACCTCCTGTCGTAAGTCTGAAATAATGAAAGGCTGCTCAACCTCGACCTCAACCTCATGAACTTCCTCCCTACCCTCGGGCTGACGAGGCTCATCATCGTTTATAGGCTCAGTATCTCCCGAGCTCTGGGCATCTTGATCTGAAGTAGCATAATCCTCAAGAGCTGCCTCAATTTCCTGCTGAAATTGAGTATCAATGGTCGTCCCTTCATCTGTCTCCTGCTGATTTTCCTCCCTAGGCATGTTGATGCTCTGGCCCACTGACTCTTTGCGAGGTGGTTGACTTGCCACTTCAACTACCTGTTCTGTATTTAATCTTTCTCTCTGATCAACAAACAGTGACATTTCCTGCATACTCGGAGAATGTGCCCGAGATGGTGTATGCACGAATTCTTCAATTCTCAGAGGTTCAAGTCGAACCGACTCTTTTCCTCGTGGCTCTGGAGCTTGAGCAATCTGCCTTCCCTGCCTAGCTGCTGGTGATCTGTGATCTCCCATCAAATTGTATGTGAGGGGAATTGATCTGCCCTTGAGTCGACTCACATGCCGCTCTACCCAACTCCGTGTGAATGTTAAGACTGGGATACAAAGTGTATCCAAGTCGGTAATCTCTGGCTCTGACCAATCCGGGAGTGGTAAAGGTGTATCCCTCACTGTTTCATAATCAGCTTGTACAACATTTATATCTTCTTCAATTTGATCTGGCACTGAGACAATCTCGCATTCCCTGATCATCCCCAATAATATCCGTGAAAACATCCTCCTCCTAACCTCGATCTCATCCACTGCACTTGCCCAAAAGTCTTCAATTTGCGCTTTGTGCCTGAACTCTTCGGACAATATCCATCTAATATTTTTGTGGGGATCATAGTGTTGCCCCCTGGTGTGGTAGGAGAGGTGGAAGAACTGGAGTTCGTTTTCTACCTCCCTTGTTGCTTGCAGTGATGGACAGACTTCGTCAGAATTCCCCATGGTAATTGGGAATCCAAGTCCACCTTTCTTCTTCTTCTTTTGAATCTTATCATAGGCAATAAGTTGCCTAGATATCTCCAGCATCACGATTCTGTTTGTGGGATACCGGGGCAATCTGTACGGATAGGAGGAAAATCCTTGCAACCTTATGTAGGTAA
Organism: Sequoiadendron giganteum; assembly: GCA_007115665.2. Lineage (NCBI taxonomy): Eukaryota > Viridiplantae > Streptophyta > Pinopsida > Cupressales > Cupressaceae > Sequoiadendron > Sequoiadendron giganteum. The sequence goes on from CM021105.1 coordinate 263,308,328, forward strand.
ACTTTGGAAACTAGATAAACCAACATCCGAACTTCTCAATCAACTCCTGTGCCTCTCTAGATATTTTGTGGTGAATCCTTTGCTGCAAGGTCCTCGTTATGTGCATGGTGAAGGCGTCGTTGACCCTTTTGTAGTTGGAGGTACTTGTCAAATGTAACTGTGGACAAGCCTCATGTATCTTGAACTGATGGGAGCCACACCCGATTGGTTCCTTATATGAAATTCCTCTATACTTCGTCATTCGGGCCAGCATGTAGACAATGTAAGAGCTCATGCAGAATGTTTTTGTTCTCCTCAAACCACGGAGTTGCTCGTGTAAGTTGTCACTGATCATCAGTGCCCAGTCTACGTAGTCCTTACCTTCCAGCACCAAGTTGATATAATAAAACATCCAAGGTTCAAAGATGAACGCTTGGGGGCACCCTCCAACTTTGCTCAGCATCATTATCAAGTCACAAAACTCTTGCCTCAAATCTTTTGAAATTATCTGCTTGGGCAATTTTGTGCGAGTTGGCTTGGGCTTGTTCATCCACCTGGTATTTATCAAATCAGCACACCGATCAAACATGGATGAGTAAATCTTTTTAGCCCTCTCCCTTGTTTTATAAATCATCTTCTCATGGACTGGTATTCCAAACGCCTCTCTGATTGCCTCCGATATAAGGTTGGCCAATATCTTGCCCTCTGGCGAAATGATTGTCCTCTGCTCTGTGTTGTAGTAGTTGGCACATTCCATGATCAGCTCTAGACACCGGATGGCTGGAGGAAAACTAGTAGTTGCATAAAGTCTGCTCCTTACAATGTTATGTGAAGTAACTGATGGATGATGACCTCCAGTTCCCATTGTTCTTCTCCTGAATGTCTCCAAGTTGAACGAGCCAATGTTTGTGTCGCTCAGTTTGCCCAACCTCGAAGAAAACTTTGATTCTAGCAGGAAGGATTTGCTTAATTTCTTTATCACTACCTGTCTTGATGTGCTTGCTCTTGTGGATTCAGTGTGGTTCCCTCTGCCTGCAGCTCTTCTACTTGATTCGGCCATTCTGCAGAAAGGCAAGAGAGTCATTAGAAAACAAGATTAAAACAATATATCACTTTTGAGGGTGCCAGCAGATTTTTAAATAAAAAGGCTGCAACACTTTGTCACTTTCAACTGCAAACCTCAATACTCTAAAATTTCTCTACTTGCAGCAGCACAAAGTCCAATATGTGGAAGTATTTGCTTGCAGCAAATTCACTTTCAGCAGTTCAAACTTTCTCACAAGTTCGCACAACTCAGCAACTTAGAAGTTTCTTCACAAGTTTGCACTTCAGCACTCTTTAAACTTGCACTTTCAGTAATCTCAAACTCTTCAACCCAAGCTCGTACTTTTCAGCAATTTAGGACCTCTCCCTTCAAATCGCACTTTCCAGTATTCAGCAACTTGAGACTTAGAAGTTCGCACTTCAGCAGCTTCACTCCTTAAACCTTGCAAAGCCACGCCTTTGTCAATTCAATACCTCTGCTTGCAAACTCGTATTTCTCAGCAACTCAAGTTTCTTCACAAATTTGAATTTCTCAACAACTTGAGAATTTTCTATCTCTGCAAACTCGTACTTTTCAGCCTTAGAAGATATTTTGCACCCTGCAACCTGTGAGAGATATGAAAAGAACTTGAAACCTTATAGCCAGGTCGAATTCTAGGAGAGGCTAAACTTAGCAAATTTTCAAATTCCATTTTCCCCCCTTTACCAGTTGCGACACTTGTCATCCAGAGCATCGGAATCTTGAAGTTCTAGAATTTTAAAATTTCATCACTCCTGCATAGGCCTGCTTCATCACATTTGCATTTTTTAATATTAAATCAATTGCCTCTTTGAACAATTTCACTTCATCTGGCTAAGTCATTTTATTTCATGCTTGCTTCAGTAAACTTACTCCATTCATCCAATTCAATTCTCAAGCAAAAACACTTTGTGAAAACATATTCATCTCATTTGCCTTAGAGAAATTTTAAACTTGCCTTAGGAAATCCATCAAAACAGGCACAAGGCAAAATTCTCTGTCAAAACGACACGAGCGAGGTGTGGAACAAGTTTGGATCATCTCTCGATTGAAAATGTTCAATAACCAGAAGAAAATTCCCTTTAGAACTCATTGTTTTCATGTGTATCCGGACGAAGGGGTACATTTAATTTTTTATTATTTTAAAAAAATAATAAAATTGCTAAGGTTCACCCATTTTTGTTTTGGACGCCTTCCACACCTACAATCTTCAATTTCTCTGCCTTGGCACTTTCTTTGATTTTCTTGAAAAAATTCATGTCTGACTTTGGGTGCACTTCACACTTGTTCTTGAAAATTTCCAACTTCATCTCAGCCTTAGGCGTATTTCTCACCCTTAGAAAATAATTAAATTTTAAATCACCCATGAGGGGCGCATTTGAGTGCATGAACTTCCACTTTACCTTCTTTGTCTTTCCATGCCTTAGCAATTTTACCTTACACTTAGCAATTTTCCTCCTCAAGTCTTAACTCCTTTTGGTGCAATTGACATGGTGAGAAGGAACTTGCTCAACCTTAGGCGCATTTCACCTAGTATGAAGGAATTCCCATTATACTTAGAACATTTTTCAAAATCACACCCCCCCCTTTGCCTTGTCTTCCTAGGCGCATATAGCATATGAAGAGGAAACCTTTGAGTGCCTTTTACCCTTGCCACTTCCACATGAGGGCGCATTTTATGTAGCATGAAGGAATTTTCTTGCCTTAGCGCGTTTTTTCCTTGTCTTCTCCACGTTTTTACCTTGTGGCCACCTTGGGCGCATTTGCCATGGGGTGGGGAGGAATTTCCCACGCCTTAGTGACTCTTCACCTACCTTGGGCGCGTTTTACCTAAGCTACCTCCACTTTTGCCTTGAGGGTGCATTTGAGCATGTGGACTTCCATATGAGGGCGCGTTTGAAAGGTGGTGAAGGAATTTCCACCACGCCTTAGAAACTTTCATGCCTTTTCCTCTTGTGGGCGCATTTAGCCTAGGCTCAAGGAATTTGTGGGCGCAAATAGCATAGTGTGGAGGAATTTTTATCCTTAGCCATTTTTTAAACCTCTTTCTCCCATGTCTTGGGCGCATTTGACCCATGCTAGAGGAATTTCAACGTTTAGAGATTTTTCAACCTCTTCACCTCCCCTGGGCACATTTCATTTGTTTTCATGCCAGTTTTTATCTACAAATTTCCAACGCCCTAGCCATGCCTTGGCCTTCTATGTTTAGCAAATCCGGAGAAGTGAGGACTTTCATGCATTTTATTTGTTCTGAGCTGGAGGAGGCGTGGCTGTGCTTCCACTGACTTTGCTACCTTGTTTATACCCTTTGTCCACACCGGTATGCTATTTTTAGCCATTTGCTATTTTTAGCAAACCCTAAAATCAATTGATCTTTGTAGCTCTGTTTGACCCGAAATTTGCTCCACTTGATCTTGATGACCTAAATGCCCAGTTCACACATGCCTCTGGCACAGACGTGCTATTTATAGCCGTGAAGTGACTTTACTAAAAATAGTAAGTATTCAGATTGTGCTCAAATTTTGCCAGTAGGCAGCCTGAAAGATGCTGATCATGGTGGTGTGCTTCATTTTGACAACTCTGTATTTCATCCCCCCTATTTTTAGGCATAGCAGTGGAAACCCTAATCTGACTTGCATGTGCCCTGAACTGCTTCCACTTGGCTTGATTTCTGTTGCTTGCCATTTTGCTCGTTGAACTGAAGTGTTGGGTGGCTGTTGGAGTGAAACTGCTATTTATAGTAAGTGTCCAGAAAGAGGTCAATCTGATGTCGGATGAGTTTGCATGTTAAATTGTCAATGGGATCTCAAAAAACCCAGAAAAACCCAGAAAACTGGTCAACATGCGGGCACTGGCTAAAAATAGTGAGTCCCTGAAAACTGATCGATTATGCTCGCCAGTCACATCACTGCGAAGCTCTTGCAAAACCCATAAGGAATATCCGGGCATGCACTGAAAAACTTTGCATGCAAACCCTAAAAATAGCCTTTAAAGGCTGTACCGCTGAAAGTCACCATCTCAATTTGCATGTTATACTATCGCGAAGGTCTTGAAAAACCCAGATCCATTCTCCAATCATGCATTGGAAAATCATATGTTCAAACCCTAAAAATGGCTCCTGAAGCCTGAACTACTAAAAATAACCAGTTGTCCAAATTTGTTCAAATTTTATGTGTAGGCACCCTGAAGTTACCTGAATGTGCTGAAGTGGTCAAAATCCCGAAATCCTGAGGAAAAGCCCTCATATTAGGTACTTACTAAAAATAGTAAGTTGTCAGATTTCAGTAAGATTTCAGTGGGATCTTGCCTTGAGCCTTCTGACTGTACTGTTGTGCTCAGATTTTACCTTGAAAACCTCATTTGACCTCGAAACAAGCCTGAAGGATGGAAAACCCTAATTTCACAGACTTAGCATTTCAACCCAAGCCAAATGACGGGACATCCCCGAAAGGACAAAAGACCAAAGAGAGAGAGAGAACCAAAGCCAAAAGACCAGAATGGAGCAAAAATTAGGGGGTCCCCATCTTGGATGGGGTTATGTGTGAAAAGGTCACAACACTACCTTGACCCAAAAGCAATTTTCAGTCAATTATAGAAGAAAATTGGTGCACTAAATATAGTATGAGTGCAATCGTGAGAAGTATCATTTGTTAGTGTCTGTTGTGTCTAGTGATTTGAAGCAACATTTTATTGAATTTCAATGACTAGCATAGTGTTTTTCATAAGGTTTTGCAAGAATGGTTTTTCGAATTATAGTGTGCTTAGTCATTGTTGATTTGACAAATATTGTTAGTTCAATGTTCTTCTCACTTGCCCAATAATTTTGATGTGGCATTTTCTTGAATTTCAATGTGTATCATATTGATGGTAATTCAACACTCAGAGTTTTCCTTTTCAGATTTGAACATGTGCTTTCATGATCACTATGCCATCTTCATTTGATAATCTCTGGTCCTATATACTGCAATGATAACAGGATGTGCATAAAATACTAAAACATCAATTTACTAGCAACTTAAACTCTTCTTTATTAACATAACCAATTGACATTGGTGACTTTGGATGCATACGCATAGTTTGTAACCATTGCCATGTTCTCAATAAAACACGTAAATCATTCAATTTGCCGCAAATCTTATCTAATGGTTGATTAAATTATGCGTTGTATGCAGAAATATGGAAGCATTCTCATTTATATGATTACCTAAAAACCAAAATTTACTTTCTAATTTGCTTGATTTGCCTTTTAAAGCAAGCATGTGATCACTAAGATCATCCAACGACTGGTGAACTGATTCTATAATGTTATTTTCCTTGTGCTGCCTCTGCTTCAATTCAATAGCATCAATTCATCGTCCATTGGCTTTGCCTAAATATGTGTACTGTGATAATAACAATAGTTCTATTGAAATGTGTAATGAATATTTACAAAAAAATCCTAAACATATCTTTTATTCATTTTGATTGCTCATATCTTTATTGAGCGCACATAGATCATTCATAGCGTATTTGAAAACACTTGTATTTTTTTCCTTTGATATTTGGAAAACTGATTTTTATGTTATCATATTTTGTTTATCAAGTACCGAAGCAAGGTGAAGATAAGGGGCCTAATGAATGACAACCTCACCTTGCAACTTAACACAATATATCAAGTCATGCAGTCAAGGATAAGGGGCCTAATGAATGACAGCCTCACCTTGCAACTTAACACCACACAAAGTGAACCTAGTTGCTGTCTTCTCTTATGGCCTTACATCTATCTATCTATATTGAAAGTCATTGTAGTTTAGTGGTAGTTAAATACAAATATTTTTTCACCATTAGAGTGAACTTCATGAGCATGTTAGGAAAAATGATTAGCATGAGAGTCCTCTCAAATATCATCTATAAAAAATTAGCATTTCCTAACCTGCTTTGGTACCATGTTGTAAATAAGGATCTTAGGTTACTAATCATCACAAATAAAACACTTCATGAAATCTTTTAGCAAGACAAAGATGCCATTGGAGGGAATTTCATGAGCATATTAGGAAAAATGATTAGCATGAAAATCCTCTCAGATATCATCTATAAAAAGTGATTACCATTTCCTATCTTGTTCAGGTACCATGTTAAAAATTAAGATCTTAGGTTACTAATCATCACAAATAAAATACAAGACAAATGAAATGATAGTTACAAGATTCAACACGTTACACAATATATACATGGCAAAAACCCTAAATGATAACAAAACCCCAATAAAGCACCATTCTATTTTAAAACAATTATAGAATTGTCTATAAAAATATAGACAAAACTTGGGGATATCACTTTCACATTGCAAATAATACCTCTTGTGCATGTTGATAGAATTCACCATAAATCTCCAAATTACATTACTTCTCAATAGAGAGAATCTCCATAAATATAGGAGAAGGGGTGGCAAAATACCTAAAGTGGTATTAGTCACAGACTCACACCTATTCAAAACTACCATATATAAATAACTAATTATCTAATTGTTTATTAACTTGTTAATTATTAAATGGTATATGCTTTATAAAGCATAAAATAAGCATAAAGTTTTCTAACCTTATATTAGAACAATATATAAATATTATAAGGGTATATGACCCCTAATAACATTATATTCTAATAAAATCCAATTTGACTACTATTAAGCTCACTAAGATGTGGACAAAAGAAAACATAGGCTTAAAGAAGGGAAATACCTGGGCATCAAAGAATGGAAATGCATTACAGATTACATCAAAAGTAGGTTGGTGGGGGCAACAAGAGCTTTAGATGTTTCCATATGGATAGTAGAGTACATGGTAGGGGCGAGTATGTGGAAGTCTTTAATTGGGGTGAGTTATTGAGCACCAAAATTCATGACTTCATGTCTATGAAACATAAGAGTTTTAATATGATCCAACATGTTATAGGATTTTCTTTGATGCAATTTATAATCGAGTAGAAAACAAGGAACTACAGCCTAATATTTCACATGACCCTTTATAGCCCTCCATTTTTCGATGGAAATCTTTGGGAGCACAATATTCCAATGTTTCAGAGCAAGATGACACCCAAAATTTTACAAAAAAAATAAAATAGAGTAGAAGATATGACATCTAAAGAAGACATCACCACAAAAGAAGGCAAATGGGAAGAAGAATTTAAAGAGCTAGAGGCACAGGTTCTTCCTGCAACATTTCCAACACTAAACCCTCCTATTTGTGATGAGGTTCAACATAAAAGATTGGCTTGACCAATTAGGGACTCAATTGGAAACACAAAACATTCCTCCAATGAGTCCTATGTTGGATATGTCTGAACTTCACAAGATTTTGTTGAATAGACAAGGTAGGAAGGAGAGATAGGCCTGATACTAAACAGCTACAATCACCTATGGAGATTACTACTTTCACTTGCACACATTTTGCACCGTGTAGTCCTTCAAAGGAACATTTAGGGAGAATGTTCGTACACTTTTGGGAGCCATATCTTGTTGATCCAATAGGGACTCTACACCAATTTATTTAGAGTCTAAAGTGCATGGCCTATGTCATGTTGGAAGTAGTCGATATTGTGAAGGGACTAGATAACACATACTTCCCATGATCATTTAACAGGTTTTGCAAATTCAGAAGTTTGATGAAAGGGAATGCCACTTGGAGTTCAAGTAGTTATTTTTGAACACAGGATTGCTAGGGAAGCTCACCCAAGAAATTCATAACACCTGGTTACTAGTTTGCATTCCTCCCTCCTAAAAGTTCAAAGAAGATCCTGGCAGCTTTGTATTCAATAGAGTATCATTTCTGCTACCAATATCTTATGTTGTAGCTTGAGATGAGTGGCACAAAAGAAGGCTTCAAAGGAGGTTGACCAAGTAACCCTGATTTCTAAAAATTTACACAATGAGTTGGAGAATCAGCAAAAGTGATTCAAAGAGCACTCAGACCAACAAACCCAACTAACCAAAGATGCAAAAATAAAGTTGGCAGCAACAAAAGAAGAAATGGAGCAGCTCAAAACAAAAGCGGCTAGTATTATTGAAGCCCATTATCAGGATCACAAGCAAATCATGTAAGTTACTCACATGGTCAAAATGTCTAGAAGCATGAAATTGTTGCCACCCATCACTTGAAAAAAAGTACGTAAGAGGTCTACAAGCTTAGAGCTGCCACCCAGCACACTTTGACTAACCTATTTGAGCATATGTTGAACTACTGCCACCAAGGACATCTCCTTCCCCTAATACATAGTGAAAACATTCATTTTGTTTTTCATTTGTTAGTTGGGAGCCAACTTTTCTTTTAGGGGAAGATGTTATAGTTTGTATAAATAAACTTGTTAGGTTTGGGTACTTTGGTTGTACCAACTTTATGATAATTACTTATTGGCTGGTCACTAGTTGTTGGATTTGATTGTAAGTAGTTGCCAACAATTGTGTTCTATTTGGCACCCATTGGGCACTTTCTATATGTTTCACATAGTTGGGAAGGTTGTCAAATTCCAATAGATGCTCCCTAGTCTACATTTTGTGCACACTACCTTGAATGACTAAAGCAATCAATGATATTGGTGTACAATCTCTTGATATGTTCTATTATATTCTATTTACATTGCAATAGATAGTGTTGTTAAAGGGCAGTGTAATATACCAAATATTGTAGGCATAAGTTATACTAATTTGTGAAATATGCCAAATACTGAATATGTCAATTATACCAATCACAGACTTGCAAACGATAAACAAGAGATAATAACAGGGATTGAATATCACTATAGAATGCCAGATCAGATTTCCTACTAGAGGATTATTGACCAAACCAAACAATATGCACACTTAGAAATATCTTAACACAGGAGTTCCACAATTCAGAATTGCAACGCATTCATATTCGGAATAGACAAATAGCAGAAACTAGTAGAATATCAAATATTTTTGTAAGTGTTGCCACTCCTTGCAAGTAACATTAAATCCAAATGTTTCAGATTGCTAAGAGAATATATTATGGAATATTTCTGAAATACCCAGCAATACAAATAGGATGACAACTGGGTAATGATGTCGTCTTGATGATACTCAGAAGCACGTCAATGATTAGAGGCTTTGCTATGTTTGGTGAGTATCCGTGAGTCTTCCTCACACTTCCATTCTAATAGTATGAAGGGGTTGAGAGAGCGTCAACTTGTAGAAGGCTTCAGGTGTTCCCGTGAGCGCCTTTTGTCAATACTTCCGACTCCTTGACTTTGTGATGGCTTGTGACTTGCTCCCTCGTGAATGTTATTTCCACGTCTAAGTATGATGACTACATGTACTAGCGTGAGATCCGTCTAAGTGAATGGTCAAGCAGAAAGTGTCGCCACACTAAGAACAAGGATACCATGCTAAGGAAGATGTTTGGTGATGAGGCGATGAGCCAAAGACTCCGCCGATTGCTGGAATATATTGTCCCCCCTGTGCTATCAAATGCCAAACCTGGAATCACGAGTTGATGAGTGAGGACACACTAAGTTGGTTAAGAATGTTGAAAGAATGAAATTCACGGAACCAGTGGAATTGTTGCCCCACTTGATCACCAATCATAAGAGGTTTTTGTCCCTTATAATCACCACAAAAGAAAATGCTCTATCTGTGATGATCAAATCATTATCAATGAACCAATATAAATACATGAATGCTAAGCCTTCCCAAATTAATCGGCCAGAAGTTTAAATTTAAATGTTATTATTAATAATTTAAAAAATATTATTTATTATTTTAATATTATTTTTAAATATTTATTAAATGCAGACGGAGTGTTTAAAAACACTATTTCTCTCCAAATTGGAAATGGGTCTCAATTAGGGATGAGTTCATGACAGCTGTAATATACCAAATATTGTAGGCAGTAGTTATACTAATTACTGAAATATGCCAAGTACTAAATATGTCAATTATACCAATCACAGACTTGCAAATGATCAATAGGAGATGATAACAAGGATTGAATATCATTGTAGAATGTCGGATCAGATTTCCAACTGGAGGAGTATTGACCAAACCAAACAATATGCACACTCAGAAATATCTTAACACAGGAGCTACACCATTCAAAATTGCAATGCATTCATATTCTGAAAGAGACAAATAGCAAAAACTGGTAGAATATCAAATAATTATGTAAGTGTTGCCACCCCTAGCATGTAACATTAAATCTGAATGTTTCATATTGCTAAGAGAATATATTATGGAAGATTTATGAAATACCCGACGATACAGATAGGATGGTGACTAGGTAATTATGTCGTCTTGATGATACTCAAAATCACGTCAATGATTAGAGGCTCTGCTATTTTTAGTGAGTAGGCGTGAGTCTTCCTCACACTTTCGTTCTGATAGTATGTTGGGGTTGAGAGTGCATTGACCTATAGAAGGCTTTGGGTGTTCCCGTGGGTGCCTTTCGTCAATATTTCCAACTCCTTGACTTTGTGATGGCTCATGACTTCCTCCCTCACGAATATTATTTCCACATCTGAGTATGATGACATGTACTGGTGTGAAATTCGTCTGAGTGAATGGTCAGGCAGAAAGTGTCGTCACGCTAAGCACAAGGATACCACACTGTGTAAGAAGTTTGGTGATGAGGCAATGAGTCGAAGGCTCCACTGATTGCCGAAATATATCGGCCCCCCTCTGCTATCGAATGCCAAACCTGGAATCACAAGTTGATGAGTGAGGAAACACTGAGCTGGTTAGGAATGCTGAAAGAATGAAATTCACGGAACCAGTGGAATTGTTGCCCCACCTAGTCGCCAATCATAAGAGGTTTCCATCCCTTATAATCGCCATAAAAGAAAATGATCTATCCGTGATGATTAAATCATTATCAACAAACCAATATAAATACATGAATACTAAGCCTTCCCAAATTAGTCGGCCAGAAGTTTAAATTTAAAAGTTACTATTTATAATTTAAAAATATTATTTATTATTTTAATATTATTTTTAAATATTTATAAAATGCAAACGGAGTGTTTAAAAACATTGTTTCCCTCCAAATTGGAAATGGGTCTCAATCAAGGACGAGGACATGACAAGCAATAAACACAAGCTATCAAACAATGGCAATACTACATTGTTTGATGGTTAATGCTATAGTGCAAGCTATCAAAGAATGTTGTTTCAGAGACCTACTAGGATTTGGTTGTAAGTGGTTACCGACAGTTGTGCTCTATTTGGCAACTTAGGAGCACTTTATAAATGCTTCTTTTAGTGAGGGAATGTAGTATGATTTCAATAGATGTTCCTTGGTTTACATTTTGTACACATACTACCCTAAACCTAAGTTACCAATTCATTTTTGGGTTCGGGTACGGGTACGAGAATCCGGTACGAGATTCGGTCAAAAAAATTTTGGGGGTTGGGTATGTTTTGGGTACGTTAATACAAAAACATATAAAAATCAGAAATATATACATATTGCAGCAGTAATTAAGTTCAAAATACACCACCATATTAATAGTCAAATAACATAGCAAAAAGACACCACCACTTTATACTCAAATGTCATGATATAGTATTATAAATTAAAGTTCAAACTTCAAACATAAAAATGTGAAGTGTTTACAATCAGCCATTAATATTTATTGATCATTAATCAATCTGAATCATATGGGTCATCAAAAAAAGCATCATTAGATGCTACATTTTGTGTAGAACCACAAATAGCATCAATGGCACTCGCACAAGCACTGACACTACCACTCTCATGCTCAATAGCTGCTTCAGGCTGATAGTCATCATCAATATCAAGTGCAGCTAAGTGACTTGTGGAAGCAAGAGAGAAAGTTCGCCAATGGAGGCAAAAAAATTTGTTTTTCATTCACAAATTGTTAAATGAGAGTGTTTTTACCTATTTGATGTGTTTGGAGGCAAAGATTAGGGTTGGAATCAATATTTTATTATATAGAAGTCAACTTTAAGTCAAAAAAATAATTAAAAAATGCAAAAAACGTCACTTTTTCCACGGCCTGGGCATTCAAGCAGCCGGATTCGGTCTGGGTTCGAATCGGATTCGGTTTTTTCGTATCCACAAAGCACTGATCATACCCTGCCCGTATCCACAGGCAAAAAAGCGTATCCTGCACAAATTTGTTTCGAATCCGTACCATATCCTGAATACATTTCGAATTGTATCGTATCTAGGGGCTACTATGGATGAATCGGTAACTTAGCCCTAAACAAATAAAGTGATCAATGATATTAGTCTACAATTTCTGTTATATTTTGTTTACATTGAAATAGGCCATGTTAATAAAGGGAAGTTAAAACAAGCTATCAAACAATGGTGATAGTACATTGTTTGATAGCTAGTGCCATAGTGCAAGCTTTCAAACAATGTTGTTTTTCTAGAGACCTGCTGGAAAAAAGACAACCAACCACACTTCCACCCCTTGGAAAGGTCTTTTTTGGTTCACAAGGACAAACAAGGGTTCTTATTATTGTTTCATAATGAGCAGACAAGGATGTTAATATTTTACCTTAGTGAACAAGTAACATGTTTTAATTAGCAAACAGAATTTGTAATGAAGGAAAACATGGTATATTTTTAAAACCAATGTAATCATTCCATTGGCAATACCATTTTATTTACCTTCAAATATGTTGAATTTCAAATTTCAAGGAAGATATGAGGTGACTAATGTTCATCTATGAAGTCCTAATGTGTAATTGAAACATTGGGATAATATTCTTCTGAAAAGTCATAATGTTAGAAATATCTTAGGAACACGAGATGTGTAGAAGGCTTTAGATTGTCAAAGCTGTTGAAGGTTTTGGAGAACAAGAGCACTGCAAAACTCCATAAAATATTATCTGAATAATCAATGTTGAAAGCTAGTGATAACATTGATTATTCAACAATAGTCTCTTAGGCTGGCTGTTCTGCTATTTTCGTAAATCATTATTTCCTAAATACATGTACTCTCCCACTGAAGCTTAGCACTTGGTTCAGGGTTTTTTGTAATCTTAGCAATCAACACAATTTTGCCAATATAGAAGAAAACTACCCGAAACATATATCTAACAAAATTTCTTAAGAATGTGATGACAAGTAACATCCTTCCAGACATGAACTTGTACAGGGTTCACTAAGTTGAAACTCATATTCCTACAGCTAAGTTGAAAGATGCCAGTGAAAACTTCCGTCTTCTCTCAATGAAAATACTTTGAAATAGCATTTAGTTGAAAGACATGAGAATACCTGTTCTTGTATAATTAATGGATTTATCAAAAACAAATTAAGACCTGTAAATAATAAAAAATATTAAATCTCTGTTTTCCATTACTATCTTTAGCTTTGTACGATCTTACTATATAAGCATCACATAGTTTGAACTTGCTATTTAATAACTTGTTATAATTTGAATTTTCACAAAGAATGGAACTACTTAAACTGTAAACATGCTGCCAAATTGGCACTCACAACTTTATACAGGATTCTTCAAATTTTTGCATAATAAATGAAACCACAATTTAAAAAGGCAGGAACATGAAGAACGAAATAGTTTAACAAATATTCATCTTTAGAGTAGAAAAGATTATCAAAATCACGATCCTGTGCATCTCTACTCCATAAAGTAAATCATAAAAATGGTAAGATTATATGAGAACCATGAAATTGTGATGTGGGATAACAGCAGGTTGACTTACAAATCTCCTTTTTTCATGTACCGCTTGACAATCAACTCATTCTGTTGTGCATCACGGCCACTGATGACCAAGTAATTCTCACTACTTATAAACCAATTAAATTTCTCAAACCAATGAACCTTACGGATATGTGAGATTGTGGCAATAGTTTTAGCCTGCAATTCAATAGAGACTTCATGAATCAGAATCAATTAATTTCCCATTTCTTTCCAGGTATTAATCTTGTCACAAAATACATCAAACCAACAAAAAAGATTCTGGGAATTGTTTTAAAAATAACAAATTGTACCACATAAAGCATGAAACATGATGGTGAGCATAGAGTGTGGGGTCTTAAATTTTAAACTATACTTTTGACTAATGTTTCTTAGAACTTTGTATGTTCCTTGACCATTCATTACTTAAGAACCATAGCCAAAAAAGCTAAGTTGTAAGGGACTGCTTGTGAAGAGAACTAAGGCTAGACACTTTCAAGGAAAACTACCAGCTAGATGAAATTCTACCACATTTTAGATTGTTTATTGTTTAGTCAATGAATATTTCACCCTGTAATCACTTCATGATCCAATTCAAATAGTACATTTCCGAAATGTAGAAACATACATAAAAAGAAAATAAGAAAAGAAATTATATTAATATCCACAAGTAACTAAAAAAGGTCAGTGTAACTCAGAAATACAACTATAGACAATAACAAGAGGGAGCCAAAAAGAGGATCCAATGAAGCTACAAACTAAAGATAACTAAAACAAAAACAAAAACAGAAAGGGATTCTAACCAAAAAAGAAGCATCAACCCAAAGAAGGGAAACCTCGAGTACAAATTAAAAATGCTTATTATGTGTTGTAATGTGAAGCATCTAATTTTAGTGGGCTTATAAGCATCTAATTTCAGTGGGCTTAGAAGCATCTGATTTTAGTGGGCTTATAAGCATCTAATTTCAGTGGGCTTAGAAGCATCTGATTTTAGTGGAATTATAAGCATTTAATGTTGGTGATGTTGGGACTCAATCTAACAGCGCAAAAAATTGTGTGAATCCTAGCCCCCTCGTGCATTAGGCCTCATTTTCCCATCATCTATAACCGATCTGAGAAATCTTTAAATGGGTCCCCCTTGGTCAAAATTGCCTAATTGTTATTCCTCATCATCCCACATGTTCCTATCAATTGCTAGAAGTAGCAAAAATCCAATAGAGTTATAAATCTAGGGAGGTTTTGGTCATTTTTCTTAGTTTCTGCAGAGCTGCAAAGTTTCTATGGATTGTAAGACTTCTAATTTCTGACCTCCTGTCCTGACCACCAATCCTGCAAAGAAATTTCACTAAGTCTATTGGGTCCCTTCTTCCTTTTTTTATTTTCCTTCCAATAATTTGTGGGATTTTGACAGTCATCCAGACTTCTTTGTTCCAATCTCTTGTCCTCTTTCGCATCCCCACATTCTCCCATTCTCTAGCTCCTTTCCCCATTTCCCTTTTGTAGAGTTGCAAAGTCATTCAAACTTCTTTTGTTTCCTTTCCATATCATAACCTCTCGTCCTTTTCCACATTGCTGCATTCTCCTATTCTTGACCTCTAGTCAAATTTCATGTACTTTGTGGATTTGTGGGGTTCATCCAGATTTCTTCCCATTCCCTTCTTCCTCTTGATTCGCACAACCATTGATCCCTTCCCTATTTCCCTTAATCCAAACATGCGGAGGTAATCTAGACTTCTTTAGATCCTTGTCCATTTCCAAATCTCTTCCCCAATCATTTCCTGCATTCCTTCCACTTACTTTTTTGCAAAATTTTGTTGCACTTTCAGACTACCAAAATTCCTCCACTTCCGTTCACCGGATTTGTATATTTTTCTCACATTCTTTCCAATCTCTTTTTTAAAATTTCGACGAAATTCTTCCATCTACCGTTCATCTCTTGATTTCTCAACCTCCCGATCACTGATCTATTTCCATCTTCTACCCCTTTCTCAGACTTTTTCGCACACTTGTGAGGTTCATCTGGACTTTTTCCGTTTTCCCTCTACCTTCACTTTTGATCTCCAATTCCACACCATATTCCCACAAAGTTCCCAATGGCTTTGTTGCTGCTTTCCACTTGTCATGCAGAGTTCCTTTGGACTTTGGGATGTTCCTACCTCTAGTTCTACATCCTTTCACTACATGTTTTCCCACATCCTTGACACACTCATTTTCACTTATTTATAGAGTTTTGATGGATTTCCAAACTTTCATCCCCATGTCTAGTTTTCACCCCCAGTCCTACAGTGAAACACCACACCTCCTATCCTTCCATATTTTCCTACAATCCCTCAAATCCTTTTCCTACAAACTTTCAATGGACTTTTGGACTTCCATTCCAATGTTTTTTCTTGACCTCCCATTCCACAACAAGATCTTGCATTTCTCCATATTGCTTCCATTATTCATTTCCATCTATTTGACGGGTTTAAATGGACTTCTAGATTTCCTTGTAATGTCCTATCTTAACATCCAATACCAACATGAAACCCTACATCTCCTATTATAAACTCCTATCCCACATTGAGTTTTCGCATTTCCTCTAGATTGCCTCCATCACTCACCAAATCTTCCCAAAATGCTATTAATGACTAGATTTGACTTCTACAATTGCTCCAAGTGCTTTTTACCACCTAAATACAATTGTTCATCCCAAGGGCATAGATCTATGTGCAATTTCGATGATGGATGATGATGGAGTCCAATTCACCAAGAATGCAATGGTTGAGTTCTAGATACCGATGATCTTCATGCAAGCTCTAGAACACCCATGCAACGGATTTCATGGGATTTCATTTCTCTTTCTTGCCACAATTAATGGCATCTTGTTACCATCGAATTCCCACAAGCAACTAGGCGACCAAGAAAAAGGCTATAAATACAAGTTTGTTCTAAACACAAAGGGTCAAAAAATTATATGCTTCCACACGACTGCAAGTGCTAAGCATTGTCTAGGTTTTCAACTCCTACAAACCCAATGGCCTACCAAATTGCTCATTTTGTAAATCAAAAGGTCATTGTATTGTAAATGATGTCTATTTCTTAATGTCTCCATGGCCATGTATAGATCTTCAAGGAAACTTCTATTTGACGAATTGTGACAACATTCTACCCTAGAGTTTCCTCTTGCCACATTTGTTGGTATGATTGTAATCTATGTAAACCGGGGATGTGTCCTCAACCAAATTAGGGGCAACCCCAGCTGGAAATGTTTTGAGGATGTAGAGATGCCTCAGAAATGTCCCTGTGCCATCCCTAAATTCTCCAAAAAAACAGAAACATCACCCATACAGCCAAGAACAGAGAGGAAACACCTAGGGACGGCTAGTCGTTCCTAGGATGGCCAAGGGACGTTTAGACATCCCCCAACTGTTTTGAGGATGTCCAGTCATCCCCTACAACCCAACAATTTTCCAAGTCTTTTTTTTTAAACACAAAAGTAATTAAAAACAAAGGGGTGTGGGAGCCTACCTAGAAAGGCCCCCATGCCCCTTTGCATAAAACCTAAACCTAAAGTCAGCACTATAACATTCAAAACAAAAAACAAAAAATAGCTCAATTGTGTCGTTTTGCAAATTGTGAAGAGTTGAAGGAAGAACATAGCTATAAGAAACCAAGTGAAAGAAGGAAAGAGAAGTGAGCAAAGGGCAAAATAAGACCAAGTCTCTATTATTTGAGATAAGTTCATTATTTTTTGTTTATTTTTTCAAATTCTTATGCATTTTTTTTGTTAAAATTTCAAATACTTAGGAGCATTTTTCTGTGTATTTTTGTTCTATGTTTGCACTTACAGCCATCATTTACATTTCAACCAAAAAAAAAATGAGAACTAGCAACAGTGAGGGTAATGAGGGTCAAGAAATTAAAATTGAACAAACACGAAGTTCTTCAAAGCATGTGAGTGTTTCAAGGACACAGTTAAAAAAATCCATTTCAATGCCCTTCTAACCTCTTGAAAAAGCATGCAACAATTTGCAACAGCCATAGACACTAAGAAAAAAGTTCAAGGGGGAGTAGAGTATGGCTGTGTCATATTTGCAAGGACTATAGGGGCAGCTACACATGAGTTTATTCCCATCTTTCAGGCATGACTTGTCAAGGGGTAAAAATATGCAAAACCATAACATTAGCTGAGAAAGCCGAGGTGACTAGGTTGCACATGGAGGGTGAAGCCAAAAAAGCAAGAATGCCAATGGAATCTTTGCAGCTAGTGGGTCATTGTCTAGTGCGACAGCTATTGAATCTAAGAGTGTCAAAGAGGAAAGAAAAGGTTCTCTAGTGTTGCTGGCATGTTTAACATGCAATTACAAGATGTAGCCGATAGTTCTATTGCCAATTTTTCTATGCTAATGCCATATCATTTCATGTGGCACGCTCTCCATTTTTTAAACAAATGTTCAAAGATACACTTGCTACTAGTCCTTTATATGTTTCACCTAGAGATCATAAGCTATCCACCTCCCTCCTTAATAAGGAGTATTCCAAAGTGAGTATAATGATGGAGGAGTTGAGACAAGTTTGGATAAGGGATGGTTGATCTATCATTATGGATGGGTGGACTGATATTAGACATCGGACACTCATCAATGTTATTGTCACATTTTCAGCAGACTCTTATTTTCTCAGAGCTATTGATTGTCCAGGGAAGAGAAATGATGCAAACCTCCAATTTCAGATTTTGAAGGATGCCATAGAAGAGGTTGCACCCTCTAATGTTGTACAAGTAGTGATTGATTCAGCTCATGTATACAAGCTAGCTGGCTTAATGGTGGAAGGTGCTTACAAGCACATTTTTTGGACCCCATGTTGTGTTCATACATCGAACAATGCATTGAAAGACATTGGGAAACTAGATTGGGTGAAGGAAGTGGTGTCAGAAGCTAGAGGCATTCAGATGTTTATTTGCAATCATCACACAACACTTGCTTTGTTTAGGACATTTCGAGGAAAGAATTCCTCAAGCCTGTGGATACAAGATATGCTAGCTACTTTATTTTGTTGGAGAGGATGATTGAGGTGCAAGAGCCTCTGCAGTTGATGGCGGTTAATTCAAAGTGGGCTAGATGGGTAGAGGCAAACACATCTAAAGGAAAACGTGTCAAACAAAACATCCTCAACGATGACTGGTGGTCCACAATGAGGAAAGAGACTGTTGTTTTTCTATTTTTTAATGAATTGCTGATTTTAGTATTAAATTTCTGATTCCATTATTAACTAATACATTGCTGATTTTATTATTCAATTTCTAATTTTATTATTTTTATTGTTTCTAAGTTTCTAACTTGTAAATTTACTAAATTATGTTAATTCTTGAATTTTTGCAAATATATTTGCTCCATTATCTCACCTATTGTGCGGGTCATAAGATATGTTGATACAAACTTTCCTAGCCTTGGGGAGATTTATGAGACATTTGACAGCATGATTGGACAGATCAAGCAAGCAATTCATAGCAGGGACCTTAATTTAGGATTTTATGAGGAGCATAATACGCCCATTGTGACGTGGTGGTGGGACACAATGAACACCCCTCTTCATATGACTTCCTACACTCTAAATCCTAAATGGTATGCAACAAGACTTGGGAGAGTGCCTCCATGTGATGATGAAGAGGTGAAAGGTGGCTTCATGAAGACTCTTCGAAAAATGTATACTAAGGAGGAGGAGTCTAGCAAACTTAGATCACAGTGGCTAGCCTTTGTGAGTCTTCATGGCCCAAATTTCAATAGACCAAAGGCGAAAATGGATAGAGCTACATTAGCTCAAACTGAACCTATTGGATGGTGGGCATGCCATGGAAAGGATGCACCAGAGTTAAGGATGCTTGCCATTCGTCTCCTTTGACAAATTGCTAGTTCCTCTACTATAGAGAGGAATTGGTCTACATATAGCTTCATCCAATTAGTCAAGAGGAATAGGCATGCCTGTAGACGATCAGAGAAGCTAGTGGCTATACATAGTGCCTTGCAACTTTAGGATCGACAAACACTTGAGTATCAATTACCAGCGTATCTTCAGACTCTAGTTGCATGTTGGGATGTTGATCCTAAAGATACTTCACAAGTTGATGATGAGGAGGCACATGATGTATTGCTTGGGGTTCCATTGGATCAAGATGAAACAACCTCTCATAGTGGTAGTGACTCGAACTCAGATTTTGATGTAGTATTAGGGGATGTTGATTAGAGATAGCTGCATATTTCTATATTTTTGTCATTTTGTAGTTGAAACTTGCAGCCTTTGGGCAAATGATGTCATTTTTATATAATATATATGCACATTGTCAATGAGTGCAATTAAATTTTGTTAAAACTTCAATTGTTTGTCACTTTTTGTGAAATGAAAATATCAATTGAACTCTAATATTATGTGTTAAGGTTCTATGATGTATATGATAATTGCCTTATCATATGAATATTTGAAATTTTCTATATTTTTTAAATTTTCCCTATTTTTTAATAGTTGTCCCTTGTTGTCCCCTAAAAATGGCCTCCCTCCCCTACCCGTCCATGAAATGCATTCCCCCATCCCCTGCCAACTTCGTCTCGAAAACTTGGGCTAACATAGATTGTAATAAAGATTTGATGAATGTTGCAACATTTTAAATCATTGCAATCTTTGTAATTGTCTCCTCTTTATTTTATATGAACCTTTGTAGTTTGGAGATGATTTATTAAGTATGTAGATTGTTTGATATTATATCTTTGGTGTGTGTATATGCATAGCTCATATTCTGTCATAATTTCTAGGCGTCTTTTCTCTTGGTAAATTATGGCTCTGTAACCCACTAGATTATTCACTATTCCTGGAACTTCATAATCAACCATACGCTCAAAATGTAACCCAACTAAGGGGGAGCTTAGCTTTCTACACCATTCTTCGGGCTTGAAACTATGGTTCCCTAGATGGTCAATTGGGAGTGTGCTTCATTAATAAGTGCATATTGAGCTTCATTGATGAAGGTTTTAATGTTATTTCCAAGTTTTCATGTTGCTGGTTTGTGCATTCCTGAATCATATTTTAATTCATAACTCCTTGGTGGAATTTAATTTGGTTTTGGGTATTGCTTATATCTTCTTTCCTACCTTGGGCACCCCTTTGCAGCAAGTTGTAGATTTTATTATGTAGTATTTAATTTTTTAGAGTTGGTCGCCCATGTCAAGGAGGTTGTGTATTTTCCAGATTTCACTTTGGGATGCGTGCATACTAAATAGAGGAGTATTGATGTCGTTTGTTGTCTTGCTCTTGGTCGCCCTTCTCCTAGCTTGCATTTGCATTTGATTTGGTGATATTTGGATAAGAATTGGAGGAGATATGAACAATTTGGTGATCTCCTAGCTTGCTGGTCTGGTTATTTCAATTTACTGGTCTTTATATTAGACCTGGTTATTTCTCTTTTCACTCTTTATTTCTTGGCCTTTCAACTCGCATTTGTAATCAGAAATATAGCATAATCTTAGCAGAAGTTTGGAGCAGATTCTATTGAGAAATCTTTGTAATTGACACTTTGTTATTTGTAGATATTTTGCATTGTAAGGCTGAAACGGTAGTACTGTTCAATTATTTATACTTCTGCAATTACTTTGTGTTTCAATTCAAATACTATAACCCCTGGATAGTTTACCGCTAGTGTGGAGGAATTAAAATTGTATCTTTCATATTTCACCCACTGAATAAGTGAAGTATTCCCACTACTTAAGTTGATGCCTGTTGCAAAGCGGATGCCTGTTGTTAGCAAATGATTGTTCTTTCTTTGTAATTCCGCTCCCGCTGAATAAGTGGTCGAGCTTCTTCATTTCAGCATTGTTTTTCGTTTCAGTTGTTACTAACGATCACATCGCCATATGCTATCACCTTGCCTTTCAAAGGATCTTGGTGAACATTCTTGGCGAAGGTTACTTTCAGTTGATTTGGATTTGGGCTAATTCTTAACGGGTGCCTGTTGTTGTTGAAAAATTCAAAGAAATAATTAAGGGGCACATTACATTCCTATAGCGGCTGATATTTTGTTTTTTCTGGTGTCCTTTTAGAGGGCGGTAATATGTTGCTTAGTCCAATATTTTCATAAGGCCAGTGCTTCACTATTGGCACTAAACAAAACTATAAATAGACTCCAATTTGCCCATGATTCCTCCAGGTGAGCTGCTTTGAAGTCAATGGCTGACATGGATGGTGTGGTGGACATATAATCCTTCAATTTTAATTTTTGCCTTTTCAAAAGAACCCGATCTCCCTTCAACCACGACTACCTTAGGAATATTGCGGCAGCATCTGATATTCGCCCAGTTTATTTCCTTAACTCCTATCAGTGGTAGAGGAGAGCTTTGTCCTTTGTGATCACTATGTAGCAGGTAGACAAGTAGGATTCAATATCTGGAACGGCAGCTATTTTCTTGTTTTGTCTTAAGCGAATTTTGTCTTTTTTCAAATTTGGTATGATGAAGTATTTAATCATTTAACTCTTTGAAATGCCACAATAGCACCAAGAAAAAATCAACACTTGTAATACCACGGTTCCTTGCATAAACAATCAATTCCATAGTCAGCTTCACAATGATAAACAGCAATGATAAAGTCCACGACCTTCCGTAATAGCTATCCAATATTAATTTCCTAAAGATTAATCGAGTCCATCTGGATAAATCGATCACTGCAAATAATCTGAAATCTTTCAAACCCTAAACACTTTGAAATATGTCTTCTCTACACAGGCTGGCAGGAGAATGTTGTGCTCTGATACCAATGTAATAACCCACCCTCATCTAGGTTATTTGAAAATACAGATAATATAGAATTTTGCAAAAGAACAATACCAAACAAATGCAAGAGATGAATAACTAGAATTTTTATTAATAATTCAGGGAATACATTTAATTCATACCCGAAAACAACAGCATAAATTGCAGAAATGAAAATGCTTGATCAACAGAGGTGAATATCAACGATCTTTGATCCTGTATTATTCCACCCTGAATGTCCCTTCAAACTGAATATCAAATTGAATCCTAAAACTTTGTAAATTCCTAAATAAAGATCTTCAGGAAAATCAAATGAAGCTCTAATAATGATCCCTATATGTGACCATTCAATCTAGAATCCTTGGGCGATCTCTCACACCTACAGATCCTATCCCATTTGAGGGTTTTCATCCTCCGAATAGCTTGAAACCCCATTCCTACAAACCCTGTTGCTCAACTCTTTTCAATTTGCAAATCAAAACCTGGATAATGAAAATGATCTTCTTTGTTTTTTATCCTTCTCCAAACCCTACGCCATAATCTTGGCCTTTTGCACATTAAATTTAATATTTTCTTTTTCAAAAGATGTGCCTTTTAAATTAAAATTAAAGTTACTTTATCCCCTTATTACGCCATACTATAAAGTATTTTATCAAAGTTACTTTAAAACATTAAATTACAAAGTCACTTTAATAATATAACATTATTAAAGTAATTCAACTTTAGTAATTTAATTAGAGTGCCCACTCTCGACCAAAACTAACAATAATCCCCTGAGTGTGCTCTGACACAAAACCTCTTTGCAAGCGTGAAACCACTAAACCTGGTATAACTTGCTATAAATAGCAAGTATAAATGATAAGCCCTGAACTGCCTTCAAAAGGCCTACCAACCAGCTAGATCATTGAGCTAAATATGCAGGAACGAATACACAAGCTTGTTGAAGACCCTTAATCCCCTCAAAGGGTCCCCTAAACGTCTCATTAGCCTACGAGAACCAGATACTAGTGTTGTGACCTTTTCACACATCACCCCATCCAAGATGGGGACCTCCTAATTTTTGCTTCGTTCTGGTCTTTTGGCTTTGGTTCTCTCACTCTCTAGTCTATTGTCCTTCCGGGGAGGTCCCACCATTTGACCTAGGTTGAAGTATTAGCTAAGTCTGTGATTTTAGGGTTTTTATCCTTCAGGCTTGCTTGAGGTCAAATAAGGTAATCAAAGTGAAATCTGAGCACAACAGTGCAATCAAAAGGCTCAAGGCAGGATCCCACTAAAATTTTACTAAAATCTGAGTACTTACTATTTTTAGTAAGTACTTAATATTAGGCCTGCTCCTCAAGATTTCGAGATTCTGAATGCTTCAGCGCTTCCGGGTAACTTCAGGGTGCCTGCACGAGAAATTTGAACAGATTCTGACAACTTGCTATTTTTAGCAATACAAGCTTCAAGAGCCATTTTCAAGGTTTACACATATGATTTTCCAATGCGTGATTGGAGAATGGATCTAGGTTTCTCAAGACGTTCGCAATGGTGTGACATGCAAACTGAGATGGTGACTTTTAACTGCTCAGCCTTCAGAGGCTATTTTTAGGGTTTGCATGCAGAGATTTTTAGTGCATGTTCGGATATTCCTCATGGGTTTTGCAAGAGCTTCACAGTGAGGTGACATGCAAGCGGAATGGATCAGTTTTCAGGCACTTACTATTTTCAGCCAGTGCCCACACGTTGACCAATTTTCTGGGTTTTCTAGTTTTTTTGAGATCCCACGAGCAATTTAACATGCAAACTCATTCGACATCAAATGGATCACTTTCCGGACACTTACTATAAATAACAGTTTCACTCCAGTAGCTACCCAACACTTCAGTTCAGCAAGCAGAACGACAGGTAGCAGAAATTGAGTCAAATGGAAACAGTTCAAGGCACATGCAAGTCAGATTAGGGTTTCCACTGCTATGGCCTAAAAATGGGGGAATGAATTACAGAGTTGTCAAAACGAGGCACATCACCATAATCAGCATCTTTTAGGCTGCCTACTGGCAAAATTTGAGCACAATCTGAGCACTTACTATTTTTAGTAAGTCACTTCACGGCTATAAATAGCACATCTGTGCTAGAGGCAGCTGTGAACAAGACACTTAGGTCATCAAGGACAGGTGGAGCGAATTTCAGGTCAAACGGGGCTACAAAGATCAATCAATTTTAGGGTTTGCTAAAAATAGCATACCAGTGTGGGCAGAAGGTATAAACAAGGTGGCAAAGTCTGTGGAAGCACAGCCACGCCTACTCCAGCTCAAAACAGATGAAAAATGCATGGAAGTCCACACTTCTCCGGATTTGCTAAAAATAGAAGGGCAAGGCATGGCTAGGGCGTTGGAAATTTATAGACAAAAACTGGCATGAAGGCACATGAAATGCGCCCCAAGGCATGGGAGAAAGTTGATAAAAAAATTGCTAAGTATGAAGTTTCCCCTCATGGTGTGAAATGTGCCCAAGATTTCCTTCACACTAGGCTAAATGCGCCCTCAAGGGTTGAAAATAGAAGTAGCCTAGGCTAAATGCGCCCAAGGCTTGGGGAAATTCCTCCACACTATGCTATTTGCGCCCACAAGGTATGAGAAACTTAGCAAAATTTTCTAAGTCATGGAAATTCCCTCACACTACCCCATATGCGCCCAAGAATGGAAGTAGCCTATGCTATTTGCGCCCACCAATTCCTTCACCCTATGCTAAATGCGCCCCAAGGTGGAGAAGGCAAGAAGGAAAGTGCCAAGGCAAACAAGTTCCTTCACACATGGTGAAATGCACCCTAATATGGAAGTCCACATGCTCAAATGCGCCCTCAAAGGGTTGAAAAAGGAAGTCAACTAGAAGAATTGCGCTAAGGCAAGAAAGTTCCTTCACACATGGTGAAATGCGCCCTAATATGGAAGTCCACATGCTCAAATGCCCCCTCAAAGGGTTGAAAAAGGAAGTCAACAAGAAGAAATGCACTAAGGTAAGAAATTTTCACCACATGTGAAATGCGCCCATGAGTTCCCTCTTCACATGCTATTTGCGCCCACAAAGATTGAAAGGGAGGTGAAAAGTCACTAAGGCGTGGGAAATTCCTCCCCACCCCCTCAAATGCACCTTCAAATGGAAGTGGTATAGGTAAAATGTGCCCAAGATATAGGCAAGGAAGGCGTGGTGTTTTAAATTTTTTCTAAGTATGGGAGATTTCCTCCTCATACTACCATATGCGCTCAAGACAAGAGGCCTAGTGAAATGCGCTCAAAGGTGTAGTGAGATTCCTCCTTACTAGATGATATGCGCCCTTGTTTGTGAGGTAAAAATGATATGAGCTTCAAGGCGTGAAAAATGCCTAAGGGATGAAAATGAAGGTTGATGCATGGGGTGAAATGCGCCCTTCATGGGTGATTTAAAATTAAATTTTTCTAAGGCCTTTTCAAAGGTGAGAAATACGCCTAGGGTGATGAAGTTGGAAATTTTCTTAAGGCAAGATTAAGTGCGCCCGGAGACGGGAAGGAAATTCGTCATGAAAATCAAAGAAAGTGCCAAGGCAAGAAAAGTGAGGATTGCAGGTGTGGAATGCGTCCAGAATGAAAACGAGTGAACCTTAGCAATTTTATTATTTTTTCAAAATAGTAAAAATTAAATGTACCCCTTTGTCCGAATACACATGAAAACGATAAGTTTTGAAGAGAATTTTCTTCTGGGTATTGAACGTTTTCAATTGGGAGATGGTTTGAACTTGTTCGACACCTTGCTCATGTTGTTTTGGCAGAGAATTTTGCCCGGTGCCTGTTTTGATGAATTTCCTAAGGCAAATTTAAAATTTCTCTAAGGCAAATGAGATGAATGAGTTTACTAAAATGTTTTAGCTTGAGAATTGAACTGAACAATTGGAATAATTTTGCCGAAGCAAGCATGAAATCAAATGACTTAGCCAGGTGAAGTGAAATTGTTCACGGATGATATCGATTTAATATTCTAAGATGCAAATTTGATGAAGCAAGCTTGTGCAGGGATGATGAAATTTCAAAATTCTAGAAGTTAAAGATTTCGATGCTTCGAGTGACAAGTGTTGCGACTGGCAAATGAGGGAAAATGGAATTCGAAAATTTGCTAAGTTTAGCCTCTTCTGGAATTCGACCTGGCTATAAGATTTCAAGTCCTTTTCATATCTCTCACAAGTTGTTGAATGCAAAGTATTCTCTGAGGCTAAAAAGTAGGATTTGAGGAAGAAACTTCTCAAGTTGCTGAAGAATTTGAGCTTGTGAAGAGAGTGAAATTGCTAGGAGTGTGAACTTCTAAGTCCCAGGTTGCTGAGTGCTGAGAAGTATGACTTGAAAGGAGGAGTCCTAAATTGCTGAAGTACGAATTTGAGAAAGGAAAGTTGCTGAAAGTGCAAAGTTAGAAAGTGAAGTGCGAATTTGAGAGAAGTTTCAAATTTGCTGAAGGCGAATTGCTGCAAACAAATACTTCCACATATTGGGCATTGTACTGCTGCAAGTAAGTGTTGAAGCAAACAAGGTGTTGAGGTTTGCAGCTGAAAATGACAAAGTGTTGCAGCCTTTTTATTTGAAAATCTGCAGGCACCCTCAAAATGTATAATTTTTCTAAAATCTTGTTTTCTAATGACTCTTGCATTTTTGCAAAATGGCTTAATCAAGCAGAAGAGCTGCTGGAAGAGGAAACCACGCGGAATCCACTAGAGCAAGTACATCGAGACAAGCAGTAATAAAGAAATTGAGCAAATCCTTCCTGCCAGAATCAAAGTTTTCTTCAAGGTTGGGCAAACTGAGTGATACGAACATTGGCTCGTTCAACTTGGAGACTTTCAGGAGAAGAATAATGGGGACTGGAGGTCATCACCCATCAGTTACTTCGCATAACATCGTAAGGAGCGGACTTTATGCAGCTGCTAGTTTTCCTCCAACAATCCGGTGTCCAGAGCTAATCATGGAATGTGCCAACTATTACAACACTGAGCAAAGGACTATTATTTCACCAGATGGCAAGATATTGGCCAACCTTACGCCGGAGGCAATTGGGGAGGCATTTGGAGTTCCAGTCCATGAAAAGATGATCTACAAAACAAGGGAGAGGGCTGAAAAGATGTACTCATCCATGTTTGATCGATGTGCAGACCTGATAAATTCCAGGTGGATGAACAAGCCCAAGCCAACTCGCACAAAGTTGCCCAAGTAGATAATTTCAGAAGATTTGAGGCAAGAGTTTTGTGACTTAATAATGATGTTGAGCAGAATTGGAGGGTGCCCCCAAGCGTTCATCTTTGAACCTTGGATGTTTTATTATATCAACTTGGTGTTGGAAGGCAAGGACTACGTAGACTGGGCACTGATGATCAGTGACAACTTACATGAACAACTCTGTGGTTTGAGGAGGACAAAAACATTCTACATGAGCTCTTACATTGTCTACATGCTGGCCCGAATGACAAAGTATAGAGGAATTTCGTATAAGGAACCAATCGAGTGTGGCTCCCATCAGTTTAAAATACATGAAGCTTGTCCGCAGTTACATTTGACAAGCACCTCCAACCATAGTTGGAAAACTCGCCCCAAGAAAAAACTCGCCAAGCCAAAAACTAGAGAGTTTTTAAAAATCGGAAAAAACTCGGCAAAAACTCAGCAAAAAAACTTGGGAACTTAAAAAATTGCATAAATTTCATTAGAAACACATTTTTTTTGCAAAATTCAATGACAAGATGAATCCAATGAATCCATAAATGAGTACAAAAGTGTTTTCTATTAATTTTGATTGACTTCAATGTAAATTGATTACAAAATCGCATTCTTATGCGGAATCCCGATGGCTAAAAGCCTGAAAGTCTAATACATGAAAGCAATAAAACTAGAACTAGAAGCAAATACTAAACAGTAACTAAATACAACATGCTAGGCTTTCCTCTTCCCTAGTCTAGCAGCAGCTAGGGAAGAAGGGGTGGGTCCTCTAGCCCTCCCGCGTGTGCGTGGAGGTGGTGGCGGTGATTGCACTCGCGGTGCTACTGCTACTGCTACTGGCTCCTCGGCTGGCATGGAATGGCAGAAGGTTGTGTTTGTGGCTCTGGTTGTGTCTGTGGCTCTAGCTCAGGAATGTCCTCCAACCCTACATCTCCTGATGCACCCACATCCTCCATTGCTTGTCTCTCAAAGTCAAGGATCTCGTCCGCGCTAAACAATGGAGGCTGCTCATCTCGCCCTGTCCAATCACTATAAGGATCTATCTCATCTAAATCAATAGGATCCAGTGATTTTTCTTCTACTCTCTTTGTGCGCAACCGAAGGTTGTATTGCACAAAGACAAGATCATTCAGGCGCTTTTGTGCTAACTTGTTCCTCTTTTTCGTGTGAATGGACTCGAACAAGCTCCAATTGCGCTCACAACTGGATGCACTACAGGGCTGACATAATACGCGGAGGGCAATTTTTTGAAGATGTGGGGTTTTTCCACCCCAATTTTTCCACCAAACCTCTGCAAAAAAAATAAATATTGAAGAGTTAGAAAACAAAGTCAAAGACTCAAAAGTCAAAAGTAAAACACATTTTATCAAATTATATGATCATGATGCATGTGAAATAAACTTAAAAGTTAAAGACTCCCAATTTTATACCTAGTGGTAGAGTGTTTCTTCCTCTAAGAGCCATCTCTGAAGAAAAGAGATTACCGGTTGCTTCCCTGTACATATCCAACTCCATGACGATGTGGTCTCTCGCTGCAACCTCGGATTCCATCCTCTGAAAGCATGTCATGAGCCCCTCCATAACCTCTCCATTAGGATCGGAGAAGCTCTCTGAGAAGAGATAATAAGGGTTGAGGAAGTACCCTGCTGCATGGATGGGTTGGTGGAGTTGATTGTTCCACCTCGTATCAACAATTTCCCATATGGGATCAAATTTCAGGCTGTTCCCCATGTAGTAACTTTTCATAGCCTCTTTGGCCCTATCCATGGCCTCATAAATATATCCCATGGGGTTTTGATCCCCATCTACCAAGCGAAGGACTCTTACCAAGGGCTCTGACACCTAGATTAAAAATACAAAAAGATCAAAGTTAGAAATTTATAATGAAAGGCTTAAAGTTAAATTAAAAAAAATATATATTTATATTCAACTTGAGTTTAAAATTAAAATCAAAATTTTGAAGTTACCTTCACGATCTTTGTAGCTTCTTGTGCAAACAAGTGGTCAAAGACTATTGCAGCAACTCTCTCTCCTTCAGGCTTCTTTGAATATGAGGAGTCATTCCATGCTTGACTCACAAACATTTGTTTTAAAAAGCCCAAAGAATCCAAAATGCTTTGCAACGTTATGAAAATCGTTGCAAACCTTGTGGCACCTGGTCTCACCAACTCCTTCCCTTGCGTATGATCTCTCATCAAGCTAAGAACCCAAGGGTGATTGTAGATAAATTTTTTGATGCTCCTTGCATCCTCTACAATCGGTGCCACCCAAACAAGTTTGCCTATGTCCTCCAAAAGAAGGTCAAGGCAATGTGCCGCACAAGGTGACCAAAAAAGTGATGGATGTCTAATCTCAAGCATTCTTCCTGCTGCCACATACGCTGCTACATTATCTGTGATAACTTGCACCACATTAGCAATCCCCACCTCCATCACAACTTCTTCCAACAATGTACACAATGTATCTGCAGTTTTTATCCTGTTGGAAGCATCTATCGACTTCCAAAACACAACTTCACCTTTGCAAGCAACCAAAAAGTTAATGATGGTGCGGTTTCTCCCATCCGTCCACCCATCAGAAAGAATGGAACAGCCATATTTCTTCCATTTAACTTTTTGTTGTTCAACCACTTGCATTGCCCTTTGGGTTGCATTTGTGAGCAACCTGCAGGTACAAAGTAAAATAATGAAATAAGTACAAAATTGTAAGTTTTAAACAAAAAATAGCTTCAATTCAACATAAATAATAAATTATAAATTAATTTGATTTAAAGAACATAAACTTAGCATAAAATTTAAGTTGACTTTCACCTACCTCCCACTCAAATGTTTGTGAGAAGGTGGCTTGAAGCCTTTTCCCGCAACTGTCAATGCAGTGACCATATTGTGCCAATAGGGACTACTTGCCACATTAAATGGTATGTTATTGAAATACCAAAAGTCAGCACATGCCGACTCGGCATGTTGATGCACCTCCTTGTTCCACCCTGTAGCCTCCAATGATACCTGTGCTCCTGGTGTGTTTCGAGGCACAAAAAAACTCTGTGGGTTGCGTGAAGATGAAGGTGGTGGTGGCACTGGCACTCTAGTCGAAGTCGAACTAGAGGAAACGGGGGGCCTAGAGGATAGTACAGCTGTGGCTGTGCTATGAACGTGAATCCGTGGACCACGAAGAGAGCCAACAATGCCAATAGCTCCCTCCTCATCTAACTCTATCTCCATGTGCTCAGCCTCATGCTCCTAAGTTTGGCCATGGGCATGCGCATGTCCACTAGCTATGGCAGCTGCTATGGCTTTTTTTGCCCTCTCCCTTTGCATTTTTCTTTCCTCGGCAATTGAGAGTAGTGCAAGCATCTCTCTTCTAATCTCTTCTTTGGGCTTCTCACAAGGCTTGGCATCACACTGAGGAATGCCTGCAAGATGGTATTTGAGGCGATTTATGCCTCCATGATA
Source organism: Sequoiadendron giganteum (assembly GCA_007115665.2). Classification (NCBI taxonomy): domain Eukaryota; kingdom Viridiplantae; phylum Streptophyta; class Pinopsida; order Cupressales; family Cupressaceae; genus Sequoiadendron; species Sequoiadendron giganteum. The sequence continues at coordinate 263,339,469 of CM021105.1, forward strand.
TGTATTCTTGCACTCACTGAAAACAACTGTTCCAGGTACGTGCCCTCTCACACCATACTTCCATGTAGGGTCTCTAGCCCCTGCAGGACGAGTGCCTGGAACCCATGATGATGGTGTAGACGGGGTGGAACATGGTGGGGCGGGGTTGGAACCTGATGTTGAGCCAGAAGCCATTATAGTGTGTATTCAATGCTCAATGATCAATCTACACACACAAAAAATATGTATGACATATTAGTTTTTTAATACAAAAAAAATTTAAAAACAACCTAAATCATTAAAAATTTAAAACTTAAAAGATATAGAGCTAAATTTGATTTAAATTGATACAAATGTGTTTAAATGAATTATAAATTAACATTATTAACTAATCTTATCATTTTACACAAAAAATGAACCTAGGTCTGAAAATTTCAAAAAACAATGAAAAAAACGAAAAAAATCAGCAAAAATCAACAAAAGATTGTGATGAATCTTGTTTTTTAGATTGTAAATGCAAAAAAATTGTTTCTTTGTGCTCTATTATGACCTTTTTTTCAATTTGGAATGAGTATTTTGCAAGAAGAATGAAAGAAAATGATTAAGCAAAAATAAAAAACAAAAACAAAACCCCTACCTGTGAATCGAATTTCTCTTCAAAATCCACACAAAATGGCGTTTGAATCTACTCTCCTCGATGGGAAATCGTTAGAAATGATATCTCCTTGCTTGGGGGGGGTTTTGAGCTCCTCACACAAACTATCATTCAATTTCGAAATGAAATGAAACTGAAAAAAAATGTTTTCTGCTTTATGTTTTGCGCGGCCAAGTTTTTTTGTCAGACTCACGAGTTTTTGGCGAGTACTCGCGAGTTTTTAGTGGCTCAAAAAACTCAAAAAAACTCGTTTTTTAAGGATGGCGAGTTAACCTCGTAAAAACTCGTGGTGGAAAAAAACTCGCGAGTTTTTCGTGAGTGTGCCAACTATGCCTCCAACTACAAAAGGGTCAATGACACCTTCACAATGCACATAACGAGGACCTTGCAGCAAAGGACTCACCATAGAATATCTAGAGAGGCACAGGAGCTGATTGAGAAGTTCGGATGTTGGTTTATCCAATTTCCGAAGCTTACCCACATCAGGCTGCAAGGATTTTCCTCCTATCCGTACAAATTGCCTCGGTATCCCACAAATAGAATCGTGATGTTGGAGATATCTAGGCAACTTATTGCCTATGATAAGATTCAAAAGAAGAAGAAGAAAGGTGGACTTGGATTCCCAATTACCATGGGGAATTCAGATGAAGTCTGTCCATCACTACAAGCAGCAAGGGAGGCAGAGAATGAACTCCAGTTCTTCCACCTTTCATACCATACCAACAGGCAGCACTATGATCCCCACAAGAATATCAAATGGATATTGTCCGAAGAGTTCAGGCACAAAGCACAGATTGAAGACTTTTGGGCAAGTGCAGTGGATGAAATTGAAGTTAGGAGGAGAATGTTTTCACGGATACCATTGGGGATGATTAGGGAATGCGAGATTGTCCCAGTGCTGGACCAAATTGAAGAAGATATAAATGTTGAACAAATTGATTATGAAACAGTGAGGGATACGCCACTACCACTCCCGGATTGGTCAGAGCCGGAGATTACGAACTTGGATACGCTTTGCATCCCAGTCTTGACGTTCACACGGAGTTGGGTAGAGAGGCATGTGAGTCGACTTAAGGGCAGATCAATTCCCCTCACTTACAATTTGATGGGAGATCACAAATCACTGGCAGCTAGGCAGGGAAGGCAGGTTGCTCAAGCTCCAGAGCCACGAGGAAAGGAACCGGTTTGACCTGAACCTCTGAGAATTGAAGAATCCACGCATACACCATCTCAGGCACATTCTCCGAGTATGCAAGAAATGTCACTGTTTGTTGATCAAAGAGAAAGATTGAATGCAGAACAAGCAGTGCAAGTGGCAAGTCAGCCACCTCGCAGGGAGTCAGTGGACCAAAGCATCAACATGCCTAGGGAGGAAAATCAGCAAGAGACGGATGAAGGAACGGCCACTGACACTCAATTTCAACATGAGATTGAGGCAGCTCTTGAGGATGATGCTACTTCAGATCAAGATGCCCAGAGCTCAGAAGATACTGAGCCTATAGACGATGATGAGCCTTGTTAGCACGAAGGCATGGAGGAAGTTCATGAGGTGGAATCCGAAGTTGAGCAGCCTATCGTTATTTCAAACTTACGGTAGGAGATGCCAGAATGGCTAAGGGACAGGATGAGGCATGATCCTGTTGATGAGACTGATCCTACAGCGGAGATGGAAGAACTGTTGAGTAGGATCAATGCACCTCCAACAAAGAAGAAGGCCAGAAAATTCTCCAAAATATCAACAGATGAGGATGGCTCTCGAACGTTGCATGTGGCAGTGCCTAGAGTGGAGTGTGGTCGGGATGAGGCCGTTCCGGAAAATTATGTGATTACAACTATGGAACTTGGTCGCCCTACTGGAGCACAAGTGGTTGAGGAGTGCGACAATTCATATCGGGCACTCAAGGATAGATTGTCCCATATCGAGGGCAAATATAAGAGATTGAAGGTAGAGCACAAAACACTGATTGGCTATGTACAACACTTGTCCGTCCTTGTGGGCAAGAAAATCCGGCAATTGAGCTCCTAGCCGAATTTTCCAGAGAGTCAATCAATGGCTTAGAAGATTTGAAAACAATGGCACAGCAGGCAGACAAATGGGTTGCCAACGTTCATGTCGAAACAGAAAAGTTTATGGAGGATGTTGCACATGCCTATCGGCAAGCATCCGACATTATGGCAAGAATGGATGCAGTTAACCATGCTTGGGGTGAGGCTCGTATCTATCAAACGAGAGTTGTTCTTCGCTTAGCAGCTCTGATGCACACACCTCTACAGGTTTTGGGTGAGGGAGGTGTGATTCAGGAGGGAGATAGATACGACTTCGCCGGGTGGTACTCTTCGGTGGTCATGGGCCGAGGATTCTATGATGCATCACAGGCAAATTCAGTTAGGGTCAGAAAGGCCATGACAAATATCTTTGATGGAGTCTTCAATACGTTAGAGGCTATCTTTGCTAGGAGGCTGACTTCTGAGGAGGTAATTGCAGATGGTTTGAAGAACAAATTAACACCATTCTTTTCTGAGGTGAAGGCCTTTGTCCAGGATGACTTCGAGAACACCTCTACGTTCTCCAGCATTATTCAGAACACCTAGGACGCCCTTGTTGCCTGGAAGAAATCTTGTGCCCAGCACAGGCAAACAGTTACAATACTGGAGTTTCAATTGGATCACATTCATCCCATTTCAGATCAGGAAGTTGAGGTGGTGTTGGCCAAGTTCATCAAGTTTGCAGCCAGCGAAAAGGAGAAAGGAAACGCCCTTCTAGACAATGATCTTCTGGAAGGAGATGTGCATTGATTATAGATAGTGGTTCCTACAGAGGAGTGGAGAATCTTCGGTGCATTCATTGCCCCACTCCTCTCAGTGGCATTTTTTAGGGCTAGAACCCTAATCAGGGCTTAAGTGGCTCAATCTGAGCCTTCTATTGTATTTCAATCTAGGTCGTCCACTGGACTGGGCTTGATATAAAAGGGGCATCCCCCCTCATTTGTAACATATAGATCAAATTAGAAATTAGATCAGAGACTAGACAGAATTAGAGATAGAAGTTAGACTAGAGAGTAGAGCTAGAAGTTAGAATAGAGAGTAGAGCTAGAAGTTAGCTTAGTTTGAAAAGGAAAAAAAAGCTTTCCCTTTGAAAGTTTTTGTAAAAAGTTGTTGTGGATAACTCTCATAATATAAAGAACTTCATTGATTGGTGATTCTCTCTTTCATTGTGAGTGGTTGACAAGGCTTTTTCGGCTTTCCGATTCAAGTAGATTAGAGTAAAGTAGACTTTATTTTATGCAAGTAGTTGTTAATTGTGGGATGTGGCGTTTGGTTTGAGCAAGTCTTCTTTCATCCATACCACTAGCGGGCTTGTTGATAGTAAGTTCACCCTGTGTGGTCGACTAGAGTATTAGTACTTAACTTCGGTTGTGATTCGTATGTTCACTTGCATCGTTGTGACAGTGTGTGCATGCTGAATCATAATTTGAACATCTTACTCATCCTTTGAAGATTGCACCAACTTTGTTGAAGTTGTCCGAAGGGAGGCGAAGCGAAGTCTGGTTTGAAGATTGTTGAAGTCGATCCTCGCATTCCACCCTTTAGGAGTAGAAGTTAGAATCCCTACCCTAATTCCTTTTAAATTCAGCATTTCCCGGTTAGTCTAGAAATCAGAGCATCATAGTTAAATCTTTCATCTGCTTCAAGAAGTTGAACAAATTACGTAAGTCCCCTTGGAATACCCAGCATATTCACATCAACCGAGTCTATTTGCGACATAAGGAACCTTGGAGTTGAACGCATGATCTCTCACGCAATCTTAGCATGCGGAATACTTTGATCAAGAGAGAATAGAGTGACCGTTGGACATTTTATTCTGTGTTGGTGCGGTCATAAAACACCCATCAACAAGTAGGCTAACCACAACCAAATATCTAGGTTATTTGAATTTCGCCAACAATACAAATAATACAGAATTTCGCACAAGAACAATTCCAAACAAATGCAAGAGACAAATAACCAAAAAATTTATTAGTGATTCAAGGAATAAATATAATTCATACCCGGAGACAACATAAATTGCAGATCTGAAAATGCTTGATCAACAGCTGTGAATATCAATGATCTTTGATCCTGTATTATTCCACCCTAAATGTCCCTTCAAACTGAATATCAAATTGAATCCTGAAACTCTATAAATTCCTGAATAAAAATCTTCAAGAAAATAAAATGAAGCTCTGATAATGATCCCTGTATGCGACCATTCAATCTAGAATCCTTGGGCAATCTCTCACACCTGTAGATCCTGTTCTATTCGAGGGCTTTGATCCTCAGAATAGCTTGAAACCCTATGCCTGCAAACCCTATTGCTTAGCTCTCTTCAATTTGCAAATTAAAACCTGGATAATGAAAATGATCTTTTTCTTTGCTTTTTATCCTTCTCCAAACCATACACCCTAATCTTGGCCTTTTGCACATTAAATTTAATATTTTCTTTTTCAAAAGATGTGCCTTTTAAATTAAAATCATAAACTTAAAATATAATATTTTAAAATTAAAGTTATTTTATCCCCTTATTACACCATATTATAAAGTACTTTATCAAAGTTACTTTATAACATTAAATTACAAAGTCACTTAAATAATATAAGATTATTAAAGTAATTCGGCTTTAGTAATTTAATTAGAGTGTCCACTCTCGACAAAAACTAACAATAATCCCCTAAGAGTGCTTCCGACACAAAACCTCTCTACAAGCGTGAAACCACTGAACCTGGTATAACTTGCTATAAATAGCAAGTATAAATGATAAGCCCTGAACTACCTTCAAAAGGACAACCAATCAACTAGATCACTGAGTTGAATATGCAGGAATGAATACGCAAGCTTGTTGAAGACCCTGAATCCCCTTAAAGGCCCTTAAAGGGTCCCCTAAACATCTCATTAGCCTACGGGAACCAGATAGTAGGCTAACCACTGCAAAGATACAGATCTTGGGAAAAGGGGGACATTACAAAATGTTGTACCCAAACCGAATTTTTTGCTTCATTAAGGCATTTTGATTAAAATGGTCTAAACCTTGTAAAAGTGGGGTCAAAACTCAGTTTTTGGGCAAATAAAGTATGGGCTTTTAGTCAATGTGATGCCACGAAGATACTGGCAAAATTTGAAAATTTTGAAAATTAGGGTTTTTGAAAGCTATTTTTAGCTCAAAACCCTAAAAAATAGGAACTTGTCAGAATTGGCTGAAAGTAATTTTGATTGGCTTATTTCACATCACAATCACAGTGGTGAAGTCCATTTCAGTTAAAAGTCAATTTAAAGCTGGTGGGTAGTTTTCACTTTTTCAGGAGAAAAGTCAGGACCGTCGAGGTTGTCAATGGCAGTTGGCCAGTACCAAGTATCAAAATCTAAGCCTGAAACTCAAAGCAGAACGCTCTACGATGAAAGATGTTGAAAAATATGCTTTTTGACAGAGGGGATTTTCAGATTGGCAAAAAGTGCTAAAATATTCTAAGTCTGGAAACTTTTTCACTGTGTAACGTGGGAGACACTTGCGCAATCAACGGGCAAATCAACTTTACAGTGTCCGTACATGTGAAAATGATGAAGCATAGTCATACACACACCTCGGCAGTCACAGCGCTTCAACATGGTCAACCTCAGCAGCAAATACGATGTTTGTAAAGCATAAAATGGTGAAAATCAGTGAATTCAAAGCAAATCTGCGCCCCTATAGCCCAGGGGCGCCCTTCCATTTGAAGGTCAAGATTTGATTGCTTTGGATGGAGAATACGTTCATTGTGTTCGGTTTTCAGTTAGCTTTCCGACTAACTATGGAGCAAAATCATCTGAGTTGCAGAACTCCGACAAACGAAGACAAAAGCAGAGGTTACGGAAGAGTGTTTTCCACATGGAGGCAGTCTAGAAATACAGATCTGCGCCCCTATAGCCCAGGGGCGCCCTTCTTTTTGAAGGCCCAAATTTGGATGCATGTGTTTGCTAATGGATTCAATCTTTGCAGAATTGGTCTGGCTTTTCAATGAGCTATCACACGGAAGTGTATCCAGGGCAGAACTCTGGTTATCAGTGTCAGAAGTGGAAACGGCAGGCAGGATACATGTGAGCAAAGATTGCCAGTAGATGGTTTGAGTGCCCCTATAGCCCAAGGGCACCCTTGAAAATGACTTGTCAAATGGATGAGTTTGCAAAGAGGGTCTTTCTAAGATCATTTCCAGTTCAGTCCAACTCCGTGATGGACCCGTTCACAAGCCGATCCGGCATTCTGAGAGATCATGACAGAGGTTCTACCAAACACGTAAAATAGAGGATGGTGAAGCATAGAGACACAAAGCTGCATATCTGTAGGCTAGGGGCGCCCAGTCTTTAGGCCTACCAGATGGGGTTATTTGCAATTACAGTCTTCACAAGACTTGCATGCAATTACTCCAGCCATTCAACGAGTCCAGCCGATAGCCTCTGGGATTTGGCGAGTGCTCGTACGTGCGAGGTCAAGGTGACAATGCTGTGAAGTGGAGGTGGTTGAAGACAGTTCAAATAATGACTAAGTATAAAACTAGAATTTTCTTTGAAAAAGGTGATTCTCTTTTAAAGGCCTTAGAAGCAGTTTTTTGGCTTCATCGTATCCAAGAACATCTCTTGCAAGTTGACCAAACTGTACAGAGAGACAGACGGCACGCGAATGAGAGCATTCCAGCTCCCGGTATCAAGGGTCAAAGTATGGTGTTCGAATGAAGGTGACACTTTTGTCAGAATGGTATTTGTGCTATCACAGGCCAGGGGCGCCCATCTTTTTGGGGTTCCTGATACAATTTGCAGATACCTCACATACAATCATTCGATGCACAATATTTCCAGTCACTCAATGAATCTACTATTCAGTCAGCAGGGCTCATCATTCATCGTCAATAGCAGTTTAAAGCATCAGAAGGCAATACGAAGAAATGGCTAAGTCCGGAATCAATGCATCAATTTAATCAGAGGCGCCTAATTTTCTAAGGTGTCAGATGATCATTTTAGCAGTTGTTGCTCCCAACAGACATTTCATCCTTGTTATACAGGCTTCACAGTGGATATCTCAGCACAGTCGCAGGATCATTCAATCATCCGGAAATCAGAGTTGAACATGGTCGGATTGTGATGAGCCCTACTGGCCCTCAACTCAAACCCCAATATTTCTTAAGTATTAATGTGTTTTTTTTGTTTTTTAGAGAGAAAGTTTGTAGACAGAAGAGAAGGGGTGCATCATATAAAAGCTCATAAATTGAGAAACAAAGCTAATTTCTACAGAATGTAAATGCAGAAGGTATTATTTAACAATAACCAATAGATCACAAGTGCTAAACATACCAGAATGTTTCCAGATATTTTATTTAAAGCAGTAAGCCAACTCGCCAGCCAAGAATGGTGAAAACTGGCATATGTGGACGCCTAGCCTCCAGAATTGACTTTCCTCACTCGGAAACAAGATACAATGGGATAATAGTAGTAGCCGCCCACAATGAAGCTCAAACAGAAGCCAAAAGGAAAGCGCCCTAGCTTCCAACTTTACACGCCATCCTCCAAGAAGACACAAATTTCAATGTAAATGGTACGGCCCAATGAAGTCTCTGAAGGATCAAAGCTGAAACTACAAATCTGCTGAAGATGGTAACTCTGGGTGAAGTAACCCTCTTCCTTATTGCCAACAACTGAATACTGAATAATAGAACCCTGATTGAAGCATGTAGAACCTCTGTATGAAGCTCTCACAATTTGCACAAATTTGACTGGTCTCTCACAGTCTCAAAAGTGCTCAACATTGAAGAGATATCGTTCTCCAATGGAAGATTGCTCAAAACCCTAATCACAGGTAAAAGCACAGGAGGAAATCCAAGGCAAAGTTGAAATAATCAATAATCCTGCTCTCATTGCCCAAAAATGCCTTATATCAAAAAGGCATGCATTTCCAAGAAGATACGCCCTTTTCCATCATTTAAATCTTTTAAAATATTATTAAGTCCTTTTCAATAGTTAAGAACTTATTATTTGGCACCCACTTTAATGATTAAGTGATTTAATTTTAAATCACCCTTTTATGAATATTTAAGTGATATAAAAGGGATAAAATCAATTTGACTTTATAAAATAATAATAAGTTAATTAATAACTTAAATCACTTAAATAAGCATAACTTCCTCAAATCTCCATAGAATTATGTGCCGTTAGAAGCTGTCAACTCCTGAACTGCCAAGGCCTGCTGTGAACCAATCACTAAGCTCTGAAAACGAGAACGATCAACTCCCCAAAAAACACCACTGACCCTCTAACCCAATCCTGTTAGCCTACGAGAGTCTGAGTAATAGGATAACCACCATCAAACAAGATCACGCCGAAATGGGGGACATTACAGTCTGCCCTCCCTGAAATTGTTTGTCCTCAAGCAATCTCAATAGCAACAAATACACCATTCTACCAGGATCCCAAGGATAGTGTCGTGTAATTTCCCTACTGTCATCAATTGTCCCCTGTAACTCCCATATCTGATCAACTGGATCATCATGTTGTACTCTATCAATCTCAAGACCATCTGTCACAGGAGAGAGGAACTCACAAGAAAGCAAGTCAAACCGCTGACAACACCTGCTCCCTACAACTGCACGAGATATGCTATCCTCCAACATGTCTAACACGTGCATATCGTAACTGTGCATCCAAAACGGATCAAGTACATGAAGATTGAAAGTAATACTGTGAATACTCCTAACCATGTACACCTTATGTAACTCCTCAATGAGCCCTGTCTGAAATCCCGATGCACTGACAGAATTCCCGATACTACGATCAATGCTCACCCCTAAATCAAGGTCAAGAGTAGAATCATCATCCACCTCAAAGAGCGGGTTATCACGAGACAATGAAACATCTACCTCAAAAAGAGGATTGTTTACAAACTAAGCCTCATAACTGTTCTGATCCCAATCAAACACCCCTGGCCCCCTGGAAAAAGAAGCAGAATCATAATCCTCCTCAAAACTTTCTTGTTCCATCTTCTCACTTTCCTCACTGACAAGAAAGATAGAACGCATGCTCCCATCCGCCATACTAGCTTGCTGGTCCGTTAAATCAGCAAAGTCATCATCCTCATAAAACCACTCCATTTGCCTATTTTGACCTTTAGGCTTGAGGGGACAGTCATGATTAAAATCATATGGACCCTTGCAATAAAAGCAAAGCTTCTTCCTACGTAAATCATTGATTGTCTCTCAATCCAAAGGAGCTGCAAAATTCCTTTTATCATCAACAATTTATGAATTCTTAGATTCTAATTTGCTATCACTGTAGGATGAAGATGCTTCTTCATTTGAAGTGAACTTACCACGTGAGGTTGTAAGTTCCATGCTACGAGCTTTTCTCATAGCCTCGTGCAAGGTAGGTGGATCGAATGCCTTGATCCAACCTTTCATTGGCTCATGGAGACCTTCTACAAAAAGAATAACAAGTCTCCTCTCTGAGATTCCGATAACCATGACCGAGAGCTTCTGAAACTCACCAATATAAGACTCCAAGCTACCCAACTGCTTCAACTGAGCCAGGTCTCTAAAGTAAAGTTCTTGATCACGCCTGTCAAACCTCTCAACCAATCTGTCAGTGAATTCCTGGTAAGTGATCCTATCATGATGGAGTGTGACCATGCCATGGTGCCACCAGTCATGTGCCACGCCATCCAGGTGAAGTGCTGCAAATCTTATGGCATCCTCTTCTGCCATTGGACGTAGTGTCAAAAAGGTGTCTAGTTTGCTCACCCATGCTCGAGCTGTGACTTTTCCACTGCCATCAAAATTAGTTAAGGTAAGTTTGTTGGTAGCCTGCCTTAGATCATTATACCTGTTTTCAGGCCTCCTATCTATCCTGTTCCTGTCATGCTCTCTCTTTTGGCTCAGAAATCTGTCGAAGTTAAGGTGATCCTTAACTCTTTGGGGCAAAGCATCCCACTCATCATGCTGTGTCATGATGTTATCCGCAAAATTCACATCACCTCCCTCAGCCGCATTCTCCTCAACAAGATCATTTTTGATAAATGTTGGCCGAGTAGGCCTGTCATAGGTGCGTGCTGGAGTAACTGTTCTCTGTCTATCTCCATGTACACTACCTTCCTGATCCGGATCCCGATTCGACCTCCTCTGAAAACTCAAATTATGGACGTTGGTACTTAGATGCTGGAGGATGTTCACCACTTGTTCCTGACCTGCAACAAGGCCTCTCAGTACCTCTCTGGCCTCTCTGTCTTCGTCATTAAGACGACCATCATCATTCCTATCAGCCATATTATCAAAGTCCAATTCTTCCTCCTGTTCGTCAAAAGTACTTCTCTGATATCCAGGACCCCTGTATGAGTAGTACCTATCAAATTTGTTCTAGTGTGGCCACATAGAATTGATTTTTCCCACAAGCTGGCAAGATTAGAAAGCTCTGATACCACTGTAATGAGCCATGCTGGCTCTCAACTCAAACCCCAATATTTCTTAAGTCTTAATGTGATTTTTTGTTTTTTAGAGAGAAAGTTTGTAGACAGAAGAGAAGGGGGCGCATCATATAAAAGCTCATAAATTGAGAAACAGAGCTAATTTCTACAGAATGTAAATGCAGAAGGTATTATTTAACAATAACCAATAGATCACAAGTGCTAAACATACCAGAATGTTTCCAGATATTTTATTTAAAGAAGTAAGCCAACTCGCCAGCCAAGAATGGTGAAAACTGGCATATGTGGACGCCTAGCCTCCAGAATTGACTTTCCTCACTCAGAAACAAGATACAATGGGATAATAGTAGTAGCCGCCCACAATGAAGCTCAAACAGGAGCCAAAAGGAAAGCACCCTAGCTTCCAACTTCACACGCCATCCTCCAAGAAGGCACAAATTTCAATGCAAATGGTACGGCCCAATGAACTCTTTGAAGGATCAAAGCTGAAAATACAAATCTGCTGAAGATAGTAACTCTGGATGAAGTAACCCTCTTCCTTATTGCCAACAACTGAATACTGAATAATAGAACCCTGATTGAAGCATGTAGAACCTATGTATGAAGCTCTCACAATTTGCACAAATTCGACTGGTCTCTCACAATCTCAAAAGTGCTCAACATTGAAGAGCTATCGTTCTCCAATAGAAGATTGCTCAAAACCCTTATCACAGGTAAAAGCACAGGAGGAAATCCAAGGCAAAGTTGAAATAATCAATAATCCTGTTCTCATTGCCCAAAAATGCCTTATATCAAAAAGGCATGCATTTCCAAGAAGATACGCCCTTTTCCATTATTTAAATCTTTTAAAATATTATTGAGTCCTTTTCAATAGTTAAGAACTTATTATTTGGCACCCACTTAAATGATTAAGTGATTTAATTTTAAATCACCCTTTTTATGAATATTTAAGTGATATAAAAGGGATAAAGTCAATTTGACTTTATAAAATAATAATAAGTTAATTAATAACTTAAATCACTTAAATAAGCATAACTTCCTCAAATCTCCATAGAATTTTGTGCCGTCAGAAGCTGTCAACTCCTGAACTGCCAAGGCCTGCTGTGAACCAATCATTGAGCTCTGAAAACGAGAACAATCAACTCCCCAGAAAACACCACTAACCCTCTAACCCAATCCTATCAGCCTACGAGAGTCTGAGTAATAGGCTAACCACCATCAAACAAGATCACGCCGAAATGGGGGACATTACACAGATATAATTTCGTAGTCAGCTATAAAATAGGAGATTCTCAAAAATCTCATAACTCTTGCAGATGGATGCGTAAAAGATCAAAATTTGACTTTTGAGGATCAATGAAGTGTGTTGAGCACAGCAAGAGGCTATTTTTGGCAAAATGATAAAAAAAAAAAAAAAATTGCATGCAGAGCATTGAAAGCGACGAATTTCTTCAAAGATAAATATTGGCGCCACTTTTGGTTCTTTGCATGTTTTGAAATTAAAATATTATTTTTAGTCTAAGACACAGAGACAGTGGTAGTTCAACTGGTGAGAGACCAATCGAATTCCTTCTTCACAATTAGGGTTTCAGCATGCATGCATGAGGGTGCGATTTCATCTATTTAACCAAGCATGGCATCTTTTCTCATTCACACAACTTTGAAAGTTCAAATTTCCTCAAAGAGATTAGTGAATTTTCATCAGAGAATCAAGCTCGAAGGCAATAGGTAAATTCTTTTGCAGGTTCAAGTCCAGATTCAGCATCAGATTCAAGACAGAGTGGTGATTTTGAAAGAAGAAGGCATAAAAACAATTAAAATAATAAAAAACGTCTTTTTCTCTTCTATATTTCTTCCATCTTCTCGTCTTCAATTCTCTCGCATGTTCGAAGTGTTGGCAAATTTTGGCGAAACAAAGTATTTGGGTTGATTCAGAAGAGCTTTCTCAACAAAACCCATGTGCCAGAATTTTTCAAGAAAATTTGTTCCAGAACATCTGTTCTTGAAGCTTTAATTTTCTCAACCGAAATTATTTTGCATGGTTGAGTAAAGGGCAAATTTTTACATTTCTGACGTTCTGGGTTGTCTTAGGATCACTTTCTGGACAAAACCCATATCTCAGATTTTTCCGTAAAAATTCTCATCCGACAAGCTATTTTTAGCCTCAGCAGGCTATTTTTGGCTCTCCAGAAAAGTTGTCAGAATACAACCGTGTTCACAGTCAACAGGCGAGTTTTCCAGAATGCAGTTCACTCAGCTTGAATTCAATACCAAGTCGGTCATAGCTCATAACTTCATCGGGACAGTTGATACAAATCTACATAAGGTATTGCCGGAAGTAGTTTTGGATCCACTTAAGATCAGGAATTCAGTTATCAAGAACATTCAGCAATCCGGTTTACTCAAGGCCACTTCCATACCTATTTCAGTGCATTGCGTGGAGTTTGTAATATCTTGCATCAAGCATTACAATTCCGCTACACGAAAGATACGGTCAATAGGTGGGCGCGTCATATGCAGTCTCAAACCCCTTGATATCGAGCAAAGTCTAGATATTCCTTAACATCCAGATGGGTTGGTTATTTCCATGAGTCGGAGCGAGCAGGCATTCAATGCTGAATTGGATAAGTGTCAAAGTGTGAAAAACGTGAGAAGCGTCAAGCTGTAGAAGAAACAGTGGCCATCACTTCAATTACAAAGCCGCCAGGGTTATCAGTCAATGAAGTGCCAGTTTGAGTATGCAGAGATTTCTAGGTTTGCTTGAGTTGCTGACGAATAGTGAATTGACAGTTGAGACATGTGACAACCGTTGGATAGTGATGCAGTCAACAACCTCGTGGAGGGGTTAATTGCCCGAGATCAGAGCCAATAAACTTCAGTTCAAGGCGTCCCACCTTTTCCAAGATAGACATTAGACACAAGAGTTAAACTCGAGGCTTCTTTCCGAGTTAACCGGTAGTTACACATTGCATGCCATGTCTTTCTTGGAAACATCTACATACACTTGGAGTTTAGATTAGATTTCTACGTTAACTGATGATAGCATTCCAGTTAACTTGCTTTCAATAAGGACGTGCATGTTGCACCTTGTCCATTTAGATTAAATGTTTCAGTTAACTGATGATAGTTTCCCAGTTAACTATATAGTTTCATTCAATTAGGGTTTAGGAATAAGATCTTGCATGTCATGCAGGACTGTAGTTGACTCAAGGTGATTTTAGGGTTGCCTACACCTTGAAGTCTATAAATAAGAGCATTTGGCTCATTTGTAATTTAACTTTTGCTTGATAGCATACATGTTGTGCCTACCTTGCTTGTAGTATTGCTATTACTGTATCTGTTCAAGAGTGATTGCTAATACAATAAATTGTTGCGCCTACCTTGCCTTCATGTTATTGTCATGGTGTTTATTCAATCTTAGTTAAATGGGGTTGTTGGTTTGATCATTATTGCATGCGTGTTTCGTCTATACAATATACTGTCCCAGATGCTTACCTTGTGTTTTGTTTATCATGAGCCTATTTAGAAGAGAAAATTGTTGTGCCCACCTTGCCTCCATGTTGCAAAACTATACTTAAAGCTTATTGTTTGATGTGTGCGATAGTAGACTCATTCAGCCAAGCAGATAGTTGTGCCTACCTTGCCTTCATGTTGTGAAGCTGTACCAGGTTTACCGTTTATTCGTTTGTTTTAATAAGCTTCTTCCCGGATAAGCAAATAGTTGCGCCTCCCTTGCCTTCATGTTGTGAGCCCACACCTAAGGTTTATCGTGTAATACATTCCTGCTTCATTTCCTCATGCTCTGTTTCTTGAGGAAACTGGATAGATTTAAAGAAGTTAGCTTAGTTGTAGTTAAATGATCTGTGAAACCAGAAAATACTTGGCTGCAACATTCTAAGTTTTCTTAACCTTGTGCCTCTACCGGCTGAGAACAAAACGATAGGATTTAGTTTACTTTTCTATTCCATGCATTAAAGCACAACGAGGGAGCTTCCCCTCCTAATTTGAAGAGCACTCATTACGTAGTGTGCATAGCTGTAAGCCTGTGTACGTACAAACTCACACTCCAGAGGTGTTAGTTCTTACACCAACACAAAATACATTCAGATTTTGTTTTGAAAACCTTGTGAGCTTGGAAAAGAACTAAAAAAACTTGAAAAGAACTCAATCAACTTACCATTTATTGATAAATTTTCTTGGTGTAGGCTAGTTGTTTCCCATAGCACTTAGCAAACACATATACCTTTTCAATCCTTCATCACAGAATAAAAACCAACAAGCCTGAACAATGAAAAATTAATTTGGAATGGTAGTAGATGTTTTTGTGTCTTTTATTTATCAAATGAGGGGCTTTTGAGTGAATTTTAATCAATTTAGAGTTTTAAAATAAAAATGGTTTTTATTATTTCTAGGAACCACTGCCTGTGGATCCCCTTGGGTAACTCAAGTACACCTGGGTTCAACCAAGCACACCCCGGGCAATCCAGGTACCCGGACTGTTGGGATGTGTCTTGGTGAACCTGGGACAGACCCAGGCCAGGTATAGGAGCAATGCTTGGCACACTTAGTATCCTATCAAAGCATATAAAAGCATTTACATATTTTTCATTGTGAAGATTTCTACCCCAAGATGACTTCTCCAAGTTAAATGTTCGTGTCTTTTGTTTGGATGCATGTTTTCTTATATTTTTGTTCGAGAAACTTTATATATGCCTTTGTACAGATAAATCTTAGTATTCTAAATTGCTTTTGTGTATTCATCTTCTTTTGCACAAAATGTTGAGAATTTTTATGTCAGAAAATACTTTACTCTTTATCATTTGAAAAGGAAATCTGGCAAATTGCTATCATTTATAAAATTGCTGACCAGAGATCAGATTGTTTGTTAGGCTGATTGGATGATAAGAGTTCACCTGTGACAAGATGCACATGATGTTCTAGAATTTTCGATCAAGTAGTAACATGCATGATTCACAGTTGATGTGATGAATCCTGAATGATGCACCCTTGTGTCAAGCATAAGCATTTCTATATGTTTGTGCAGGTATAATCATAATGCACAAAACAAATTGACTGTGGAAAAAACTCCATTATTCAGAAATATTTTAGTTCTGGGGGAATAATCAGCTATGCAGATAAAAATTATCTGTGAAGAAATAAATTAAATTTGCAGAATCAGTTATGCAGAATGAATCATTTATGTAAGAATAGGTCACTTAGGTCCTGCTGCAGTCAACAATTAGTCCTCTGCCATAATGTCAATTACTCATCATTATGCAGCCTTCACTTACGCAGTCATCAGTGATGCAGTATACATTAGGAAAAAAACGGCAGTTACAACAAACTGAACTTACAAGTGGCAAAAAGGGTCCTAATTCAGTTACAGTAAGACCTAAGGCCTGCAGGAGTTATTTCTTAAGCAGTGATGCAGTAAACATCAGAAGAAAATGGCAGTTACGACAAACTGAACTGACAAGTAGCAAAAAGGATCTTAAGTCAGTTACAGTAAGACTTGAGGCCTGCGGGAATTATTACAGGGATTTAAGCCTCAAGTATAAGGATAGATGATAGTTACTCTTCTTGCATGGTTAAGGATTTATTATCTCTGCTGATGTAAATGCTCAATTAGAAATAATTACTCTTGATACATGGATAAGGATAGTAATAATACCCTGATAAGCCCATAAATATATGGCCAGCTTTGCAAAAACAAGAAATTTATTAATATCCCTACAACTTCCTAATTTTCATTACTTTTTAATTGATACATCATTTATGGTTAATTAATAAATAAATCACTTCATCATATCATGGACTGTGAAAATCTTATGTTCTTAAATGTGTCGATAGGTCATTTGGGGAATAAATACTCTAGAAAGGCAACACTTACCATACACATTTTGTACAATATAGCAACCTATGTAGAATATAAAAATTTGTGATTATATTCACCTCATATAAATTTAAGAATATCAAAATATAAATACATTTAAAAAAATTAATTTAAATATAAATACTAGTGTTACCCGGGGACGTGTCCCCGGGTCTAAACCCCGCCATCCCCGTCTCGGAAACAGCCAGGGGGACGGCAACAGTGTACCATGTTCTTTTTATTTTGATTTTCATATCGTAATTGAAAAAAAAACTATATTGGCAATGAATTCTTAACAAAAATGTTATATGCTAAGTTTCTATAATGTATATATGCATGCTTTATCCATGTTTTCATATGAATATTTAATGTTTCCCTATATATTTTATTTTTTTCTATATTTTATATAGCCGTCCCCCGCCGTCCCTAAATTTGGCCTGGAAAATCGGAAACTTGGGGACTCATTCCACCGTCCCCATCCCGAAAAATTGGGGTAACACTGATAAATACTAAATATATTCAATTGAATATATTACTAATTAATAATCTAAATTAAATATTTTAAAATATTAAACTTTCACATATTAAAAATTAAGACAATGTTGATACATTTTTAATATGTTAAATTTTATAAAACAAAAAATAAATAAATAAAATAAAGCACAAAGAACAAAACATAAAAACAAATGGAGCAAAAATATGGAGCCGGGGTAAAGCTACAGATTTGCAAGGCAGCTAAAGTTGAATGAATGAGATAAAACAATTTCTTACTCTTTTTTTTGGTTTAGGGTTTATGTTAACTGTGTTGAATGTTTGTGGTATTTTTAGTTTGAACTTTGAAGAATACAAGAAGATGATATATCTGGATGCAAGTATTCAAGTCTATGATAACATCGATCTGCCGGCCATTTCTATGCAGTTATGGATTGCTTTTGTGAAAAGACGTGGAGTAGTCATACTACTCAGTATAAGATTGGCTACTACCAACAACACTCTAAGAAAGTGGATTGGCCCACAATGAAGCTTGCAATACATTTTTAATACCAGAAATCTAGTTAAAATGTAATTTTACAATATATTTTGATAAAAAAAAAACTCTAAACCATTTTTTCCAACGAATTTTAAGTGAACATAAACGAATTTTTTGGGTTCTTTTTTAAATTCACCGGATTTTGAATCTCATGGATAAAATGTGGCAAACCCTGTGACATAGATAGCAACCTCTCAATCATGTTAATCTACTTTTATGACTGTTTTGGACACCTAGTACTGTAAATCAACATAAATGGGGTTTTGACTAAATCGTTAATTATATTCCTAGATTTGGAATTCAGCCTACTGGTTCTGCACAAGTTCCAATTGCAAATTAATTTTGAACCTCAACTTGTATTTATAGGATTTTACTAAGTTATCGGGTTCGCCCCAGAAGCGCAGGGTTCCGGTTTTGGTTCGCATCGGGTTCGGTTCCTCTATTGGTTCAGCTAGGGTTCATGTTTTCTTGATTGAGTTCACCCATGCAAAACCTGGGTGAACCCGGGAAGAACCCAAAGCGAACCCGGGTGAACCCAAGGCGAACCCGCGTGATAAGGCAACCAAAAAGTATTTTTTCTTTGCATTTTTTAAATGTTTTATGCAGTTTGACTTTGACCCACGCCCAAGGAAACCCTAAAAGTGACCTCTAAAACACTTTAAACACCTAAACTACCTCATTCTTAGTCCTTTGTTTTGCAAACAAGCATTTTCATTCCAAGGGGCTGAGTTTTCATTTTTGCTTGTTGGATTGACAAAAGGAGTTCAAGATTGATCATTGAAGCTTCTACAAATGATTGCATTGCCATTCTTATAGATTTGCAAGTGTTCATTAGCTGCCACAAAGATTGTTAAAGGATATTTTTGCAAAGAGGTAAGTTTTTCTCATTTTTTTTGAGTCTTTTTATCCATTTTTTTGTTTTACAAACTTGAAACTTTGTTTTGTTTCATTTTATGATTTATCTATGTTTTTCCATTCTTCTATGAATGTATGCAAGATTCGAAAGAGCTAGGTTTTATAAAACAATATTTTGTTTTCAAGTTTTTTGGGTTTTTTTTTTAATTTTGAATTTTGAATGTGTTGTTTGCAAAACAAATTGCCATAGGAATCACAATGTCAATTGGTTCTAACTCTGGCCCTGCAAGTGCAACTAAACCAAAGTTCAAAACAGATCCAAATTCTCCTCTATGTAAGTATGTTGAAATGATGAGACCGATTCCATGTGGTGGCGGTATAATTTGGAAATGCAATGAATGTGATGTTAAATATTCTAGTTCGTACCATAGGGTGAAAGCACATTTGTGTGGCATAACTAGAAAAGGCATCAAGCCTTGCCCTGGAAAAGACAATACACCTATTCCACTTGAGACAGTTGCAAAATACATTATGGATCAAGAAGCAACAGATCAACGAGAAGCCCATAAAGGAAATCACACTTTATTAAAAAAAAATCAAAGGGAATGCAACTCCCATCTAATCCCAATATTGTGGTAGAATACCACCCATTTATGGCCACTCCGGATTCTCAAGCTCAAAGTGCACAACCTATTGCAAACAAGAGAACAAAGGGGCCTTTGGAACTTGCATTTCAAAATGTGAGTAGAGCCATTGCCGACCGATGTGTAGCAAGATGCATATATGCCAATGGATTAGCTTTTAATGTTGTTTGTTCTCCATATTGGAAAGAGATGTTGAGAACGGTTAATGAAGCTCCAAAAGGGTACAAGGACCCGAGTTAGGAGAAGGTGTGTTGCATTTTATTGGAAAAGGAGGTTTAGTTGGTTGAAGATTCATTGAAGCCTATAAGAGATTCATGGGTTGAGACAGGTGTGTCCATTGTTTCAAATAGTTGGAAGGACTCAAAAAATAGACTTTTGATCAATGTCATAGCGGTGTCCCCTAAAGGGGCAATGTTTTTGAAAGCCGTGGATTGTGAGGGGCAAGTAAAAGATGGACAATTTATTGCTAATATTCTCATTGCAGCCATTGAGCAAGTGGGACCCCGCAACGTTGTTCAAGTTGTAACGGACAATGCTAAGAATTGTAGAACTGCGGGGTTGTTGGTTAAGGAAAGATACTCACATATCTTTTGGACACCTTGTGCGGTCCATTCACTCAATCTTATGCTGCAAAAGATTGGGAATAAAATTGCATGGATCAAATAATTGTATGCTGAGGCTGAGGACATTCAGATGTTCGTCACCAACCACCACTTTTCTCAAGGGATCTTTAGATCATTTTCAAAATTGGAGCTATTGAAGGTAAGTGAAGTAATATTTACATTTTCTGATTTTCATAATTTGATTGTGCATTCTAATTTAAATTCTTCTTTAAAGTTTATTTTTAAATTTTAATTATTTTTTTTAATTTGCAATAGGTTGCAGAGACCCGCTTTGCCTCTAATACAATCATCTTGAGACGACTTGTGAAAGTTAGAGAGGCACTTTCTAGCATGGTGATTAGCAACAATTGGTCTATATGGAGGCAAAGCAGCACTGAAAGAGCAACAAAAATTAAGAACATGATATTAGATGACTCATGGTGGGATTGTGTGGAGTATCTCCTTAGCTTCACCGAGCCCATTTTGAGTATGATTCGCTATACTGACATGGACAAGCCATGCATTGGAGAGATATATGATGGTATAGACTCAATGCTTGAGAAGATCAAGTGCACCATATATGTGAGAGCGCAAGATCCTAAAGAGACTTTCTTCAAACAAGTGCAAACAATTGTTGAAGAAAGATGGAACAAAATGACAACTCCATTACACCTTCATGCCTTTGCATTGACTCCAAAATACTACAGTAGTCAGATTCTTTCAGTGCCAAGAAGGCTTCCTCCATATAGAGATTTAGAAGTGGCTGAAGGGTACAAGGCAGCATTTGTGAGACTCTTCCCTGATCAAGATTTGCGAAGTGTAGTCACGAATGAGTACACTGATTTTGTGCACTTAAATGGTCTAGATGTTGATGCTCTCCGTGACAGGTTCTTAAAGGATGCTCATAGTTGGTGGTACTTCCATAGACAATACTTCCAACATTTGCAGCCCCTTGCAATCAAAATTTTATCACAAGTAAGTTTAGTAAATTTTCATATTTTAGTTTTAAAATTTTCATAATTTCATTTATAATTTACAATTTTTTAATTGTTTACTTTTTCTTCATAGGTTGCTAGTTCATCTACATTTGAGAGGAATTGGAGCACATATTCTTTCATCCACTCAATAAAGCGCAATAAATTGCTCTCAAAAAGAGCGGAGGACTTAGTATATGTGCATTCCAACTTGCGTCTCCTTTCACACAAACAACGTGACTACAAGGAAGGGGAGATGAAGTTGTGGGATATAGAGCCAGAAGATACTGACTTGGATGTTTCCACTTCCCACCATATTGCATATGAGGAGTCCGATATCCAACAGCAGCATGGGCACGATACTAGTGCTAGTGACAGTGCCATTGGCACTACTTGTGATTCATCTAGTCTTCCTACTTCATCTAATGTCAATGTTGACATTGATATGGATGAATTAGAGAATCCATTTGATGATTAAAACTTTAAAAGTGTTGTAATATTGAACTTGAAGTTTGAACGATGAATATTTATCATGCATGTTTTAAATGATATTCAAGTTTATGGTGGTTTTGTTGTTTGTATGATGTTATGTGATATTCTAATGCTTCTAGGCTGCATATATATATATATATATATATACATGTTTTTTGTACTAACAAACCCAAAACGAACCGAACCCACCCCCCAAAAAATTTAGCCAAACCAACGAACCGAACCCTCAAACCCAAACCCGTACCAGAACCAGAACCAGCAACTTAGGGATTTTACATTGCATTAATTTTAGGAAGACTATTCACCTATGCCAGACAATTGAGTTTTATATAGCACTAACATTTTACTCATGAAAGAACTCAAGTTTTATGTAACAATGACTAGTAACCTATGCTAGATAGTAATTTAATTAAATTGAAATTTCAAAAGAACCAAAAAATTTGGCAACAACTAGCTGACAAAGAAAATCTAGTTGAGCTTTGTTTCCACTTAAACTTATATCCAATTTTGCAGGGATTGGTATAATTTCTTGCCTAAAAATTTAATGGATAATAGATGCTCTTATTGTATCATCTATTATGAATGGCATGCAAAATCTATGAATACAAAGATGGTTCATATGGTTGTTTACCTGGATCGATGAGATGATTTTGATTATTGCATGCAAGTTTGTTATCTTATCCATAATGGAAAATGCTCAAGATGATGCTTAGAGTTGAATGCATTATTAAGTTGGGATAGTCAAAATCCGAATCTATGTTAATTATATGGGAATCTAGACAACAGAAAGTGGTCCCTGCACGTGTATAATTAGTGTTATCTTGCAATTAGCTGTCTCAAGAGCTTACCATCTATTTATAATTTTATATTCATACAGATCCATCTGAACATATATCCGATATGTAGTGAGAACCAAAAGACTCAAGATGCCGATCCCCATGTTCTTACACTTTTCATGGGATTTAGACTTCCCAGTCTTTTGCATGCCTCTTCAAGCATATCAAATCCATGCTAAGCCAGTCTTGTGCTACTTATTTAGCAAATAGAATTTAAAGGAATGATATCAGAATTGGTGAATAAGCTTCGATCTTCTATGAAATGTATATGAAAATAATAGAACAAGATTTCTCCCCTATGATAATAACTTGTCATTTCATTCATACTTTGGACACATGAAACATTGACAATTGAACCTCAATTTATTTTAAAAGCCTAAATGTGATAAAGAAATCTGAATTTTTCGATATAATCAGCACTTTAAATTTCTTTGAAAAAGTAATAAATTGATATTTTAATTTTTAGTAATAAAAGATGATCAAAATTTTATGTTGATAAAATGTCATAGTTAGCCTTCTTCATTTTGATAGAGTTTTCCTACCTCCTTTATTACTGCATTTTGTGAAGAAAGTTGACTTGAAGTCAACTAGTTTTTTGAGTAATCAATCTGCTACCTTCTCAGAAAAGTTTGATTTATATGGCCAGATCAACGTATGGTATTTCTTTATTTTATTATTATTGAATTACATGTGTATTAAAATGTTACCCATAAATGTTCCCCATGTACCACCTGCACCAAAAGGTCCAATGTAATGTGGGGTATAGATTGTGCCTATCAGCACAAAATATAATTCTATCTGATATGATCAGGCATTGTCCATGTTTGCCTCAAGTACACCGAACCACGTAGAGGAATGAACTGTGCATGTATGAACATTAACTCTACATGGCCATGCATTAAGGTTAATTACCTTGTGCCATAGCTATGTGATGACTCGATGGAATTATGTGCAACTTGCAAGCTATCAAACAGTTAAAAAAAACATTCATCCAAAGCTATCTCTGAGCTTTTCAAAACAATGAAAACAGATGAAATGCAATAAAATTATTGTAAATAATACCTGTGACAGCTGTTGTTGTGTCTTTTTCTCTGCAGCTTTAAAAGCTTTTGCATGTGAAGTAAGTGTTTTCTCCTGCTTGCTTGCTTGTTTTTTCTTTGTTTCAAACCATCGACGTGCATTTGCATGGGCTGATAGTGCTAAATCGACTTCCACCTACAGAAAGAACAAATGAATGAAATATGAATATAAACTAACACTAGTAGAATATATTAACTCTAAAACAATTGCAACTTTTAAACACAGATGTCATATAAGGGATGCCTTAATTTAATATCCAGAAACATGCTCACAAAAAGTCACTCGGTCCCCAAAGTTTTAAACAGAAAAATAAACAAGGCATAAAGTCAGTAACTAATGAATGAATCAAACAAAAATATTTGAATTCCTTTAACTAAGAAAAAAATAGTCAAAAACAAAATAAAAATTACAGAATTACAAATTCTCAAACATTATAGCCACAAATATTGGAATTATAAGCCACCAATATAAAATAAAAGGTCCAAAACATGATTAATCATTGTGCATTCATCAAGGGTTAAAGAATTAAGTTCTTAGTCCAAATCAAGATGGTCTCCACTGCTTTTACAATGACTAGAAGGTGAGTGTTCATCTATCTCTCAATGCATTTAAGTCTGAAATGGGCCCTACAACATGTTCCTTTTAAACTAGCTAAATCAACAACCAAACAATATACCAAGCATAAACCATGTTATTCAGTTCCCACAGTTGCACTTATTATAGTATAATTTTGGAGCGCATTCCAATTGTGGTTGCAAGTGGATGTTCTGCAAATTTGGTTGAGCAGTTAACGGTGAATTTACAAATATTAGTGTGTATGCATCATAGTTAAGGTAGTATACATCTACAAATAATAATTAAAATAATATTAGTAGCAGCAGAAGCAGGGTATGCAATTTGAACACAAAAACCTATGTTGTAAATAGGTACACCCTGATTCCTGTGCGACTTTAACAGGTACACCAGAACAGTGGTAAAACCTGTCAATAGCATTTAAAACAGTAATAAGATGTCACTAAAAGTAAAACACAAGTTACCAACAAATCACAGAAAAAACCTGTACTATATGGCAGTTTATTTGCTAAAGGAGAGTGGGCAATCAGGTTTTGGCATTATTTTTTAACACTTCTCTGTGATTTTACTATAGTTGGGAATTCTAGTGTTTGAGATATATATGGTAGTTTCTGTTTTAATTTCAAACTTTATTTTGTGATTTATAACATAGGTGTTTAAAAATAGAAAATAAGAATTAATAACTGTATCACATCAGTCCTTCGAATTTAAAAACAAATTATTTTGATAAATTGTTTTTAAAAAATTTTAACTAGTGTTTATGTAACAAAGGGGTTGGACCTCAACTAGTAGTCTGAAAAATGCTTTAATAGCATAAGCATGACTTTATAAACATAAAACCCAGTAGTTGGTGTAATGAGAAAATTAACTAAAGTTTCCTGATACTTCCCTCCCCTAGCTAGATACACGTATTTGTATATCGAATACTGTATACAGATATGATATGCTCATATATGGAACAAATACCATATATAGGCATTTCCATATGTTAGTGTTTAAATTTGTCCTTTTCAGGTCAACTCAAACCAGAATAGTATGTATGGTAAAACCATTCTACAACTTATAAGGGAAAGCTCCCTGAGACCTAAATAAACCTGAAACCTAAAGCTATTAACAAAATTTATAAGAATGCACATTGTACAAGATTTTTTTAGGGATTTTGCATAAATGTATGTATCAAATTGACTATGTTTTTGCCCCAAATGCAAGTGTTGGACTGTCAATAGTCAAGACATGTCGAGTCTCACAAGCTTGCTGAGGGTGGCTCACCTCAGGACTCGCCGAGTCTAGGAGAGTCTCGGCAAGTATATATATATTGCATTTCACATAGCACAAACTACTACACATAAAATCAGATTCACACACCACTTTAATTTTTATTTTCTAGAATTTTTTATTTTTATTTGCAGCAGCAGCTTATGCGAGCCAAGCCACAAGAGAGGATATCATTCTCTAACAAAGGTCAGATCAGAATTTATAAAATTATCTCCTGTACTCTATTATCAAACAGCCATCTACAATTTCCATATTTTATCTTCTTAATTGCAATTTGAAAGAATGGCATGTGTTTATTAAAAGATCTATTGAAAATCCTGAATGATACTTCAAATATGAATGAAAGAGCATACTATATAATTTTATTACTACAAAAAATAATTTCTATAGCAAAAAAAACTCAAACAATTCAAACAATGAACTCAATAACATAGTTTGCGGACTCGCCGCGGACTCCGCGGACTTGGGAGTCCGTGGCTGAGCCGAGTTGACTCGCCACAAACTCGGGAGTCAAATCCAAAAGAGTCCTGGGTCGAGACTCGGGAGTCCCGACCTAGGACTCTCCTACACGGCTGGGAGTCAAAATGGGTTAAAAACCCATATTTTTTTTTTACTTTTTACTTCATTTTAACACATGAGTTTGTGATTTTCAGGTCTGCAATTTGATTTTAGGTTGAAAGAAGCTAGGAGAACGAGCTAAAAGGATCAAAATAGAGCCAGGTAAGTGATCTAACAATTCTTTTTTTTTTTGTTTTCTTGAATTTCTTCCATTCAAAATCAAAAAAATCAAGAAAAATAAGGGGAAATGCTGCCAAATTTTTTTCTATTTTCCTTAATAGCCTAATTCCTACTATTTCTAGTTTGGTTTTGCATTCTTTTTTTTTGCAAATATTTGAAACTTTGAATCACATTTTTTTGCTGATTTTTTTTTTTACATGTTGAACTTGAAACAGCAATGTCGTCTTCAAATCCAAAGGGAACGAGAAAAGACCCTACATGGAAGTATGGAATACCAGGAAACAAAAAAGGTGAAGTGACATGTACTGAATGCCAGAAATGGATGACAAGAGGAATAAACAGATTAAAATACCACCTTGCAAAAATACCTGGGCAAAATGTGGAGGGATGCACTAAAACAACTCCTGAGATTATTAGAGAGATGAAGACCCTTCTTGCTGAATATGAGCTAAAAAAAGATGAAAGACAAAAAACAAAGGATGCCCTAGCAATAGTGATGAGTGGATCCCATTCTACACCAAGTATGCCCCATGGTGCTGCAAGTCCAAGCATCCGTGCTCCACATTCATCTTTTGGTGAGAGTCCTGAGGGTTCCTATTCTACTGCTAGTGTTGGTCAGGGTCCTTCATCAGGACCAAATTATTTGATTCCACGTAATGTTCCAAGAGCACAACCTTCACTTGAAGGTACCGGTTGGAATAAGGAAAAGCATCATGAAGCTAGGATGGTTGCTACAAACTTTTGGTACTAAAATAATCTACCTTTCAATGTTGCAAACAGCCCATATTGGGAAGGTTTAGTGAACGCCCTTACAATTGCAAGAAAGGGGTTTAAGACCCCATCAGCTAGAGATTTGAGTGGGCCATTGCTAGAGGAAGCCGTAAAGAATACACAGCTTGTGGTTGATGAGCAAAAGAAATTTTGGCGAAGAAAAGGTTGCAACATTTTATGTGATGGGTGGACAGATGGACGAAATAGAACTCTATTAAACTTTTTAGTGGCCTCCAATGGTGGATTGGTGTTCCTAAAATCAATAGATGCCTCTCATGAAGTTAAAAATGTTGAGACTTTATGCAATCTATTAGATGGGGTGGTCCAGGAGGTTGGAGTTGATAATGTTGTCCAAATTATCACGGACAACACAGCTGCATATGTAGCTGCAGGTAGGCTACTTATGGAGAGGTATCCCACAATTGCATGGTCTCTGTGTGTTGCACATTGCTTGGACCTATTGCTAGAGAACATTGGGAAGATTTCATGGGTCAAAAGAGTGGTTGAAGATGCAAAAAGTGTTACAAAATTTATCTACAATCATACTTGGGTGCTTTCTTTGATGAGGAAATTCACAAATGGCAAGGACCTTGTGCAACCTGGAGTGACACGATTTGCTAGCCACTTCCTCACATTGCAAACCATTCTTGGTGCCATTGGTCATCTCAAGCAAATGTTTGTGTCCGATGCTTGGAAGGACTCCTCATTTTCCAATAGAGCCGAAGGGGAGAGGATTGTTGCCATAGTTTTTGATGAGACATTCATCAAAAATGGAGAGGAGTTGATCGGGGTAAGTAGCAATCACACAAAAAAAATTATACATGATAATTTATTTGCTGTTTTTTATTTTTTGAGGGGTTAATTTTGTTATAATTTAGCATTTGTTTTCATTTGTTTAGGTGACAGAACCTTTGGTGAGGGTTCTTCGTATGGTGGATGGACATGGCATGCCAATGGGTTTCATCTATGAGGCCAAAGAGGCCATATCACATTACTATGGCGGCAACAAAAAGAAATATGAAATCATATGGCACATCATTGATCAGAGATGGACAAACCAACTCCACCAGCCGATTCAGGCTTTTGCCTACTTCTTGAATCCGAGGTTCTACTTCTCGGACACATTTAAGGCGGATGAGGAGGTCATGGAAGGTCTTGTCACTTGCATTGATAGGATGGTGCCTGATAGTGAGCTGAGAGATAAGGTGCTTGATGAGTTGGAGGTGAGATTTTTTACATCTTATTTATGAATTTGCAATGTTGAGCCTTGACTGTCTATTAATTTTCTATATTTGATTTACTTTTTCTTTTATCTATTCAAGGTCTATAAGGGTGCAGAGGGGAGACTCTTTTCCTCCCAACAAGCAATTGAAAGGAGAGGAAAACAACAACCAGGTAAAAAATGAAATTAGAAACTTGATTCTTACATATCGATTTTTTACTTTATTCTTATTTCTTAATACTTATATTTTTTAAACATGTTTTTGTAGATCTATGGTGGGATAACTATGGTGCTAGCACACCAAATCTTCAAAAGCTAGCCATACGTGTCTTGTAGCAACCATGCAGTGCTTCTGGGTGTGAACACAATCGGAGTTTATTTGAAAACATTCACACAAAGAAAAGAAATAGGTTGACTCAACAGCGCCTAAATGATTTAGTTTTTGTTCGGTACAACCTTCGCCTTCGAACTAGAAAGGTGGAGGGTGTTTCACACGAGTCCATCGACTTGGATGACATTGATCCATATGGTTAATGGACTATTGATGAACAAAATGATGAGGCTAATGTCTCCCTTACTGATGAGGATCTTGCTGAATTAGAGAGAGCAGCAGAAGAAGAAGAAGAAGCAGCAAGATTGGATGCCATGGAGGACAACGAAGACACATTTGAATATCATTTTTCCCCTACTCGATCTCCTAGTCCTCGTTTGGATACTACAACATGGGCACCTTCTAGTTCTAGGCCTCCAAAATTGAGTACCATTGGGAGGGGGAAGAGGAAGATGTAGATTACATGTGGTTGTTAATGTTTTCCTCTTTTTGACATGATTATAAGTAAACATTTATAAACTTATGATGCTGTTATACATTGAAACTATGAGTATTTGATGACTATGAATGATTAAATTTCAATTATTGAGTGTTTGTTGATCTTATGACATGTGTAATCTTTGAATTATGAGTGTTTGATAATCAAATTAAGCTCTTATGTTCTCTAAATGCATTAATTTGTTCTTTTTTTTGTAAAACTATGGTTTTCTTTTTGCCGAGTCCTTGCCAAGTCTTTTCCCGAGTCCATCCCGAGTCCCGAGTCCAAGTCATATTTTTTGGCTGCCGAGTTCGCGGCGAGTCTGAGTCTGCAAACTATGCTCAATAACAAGAGTTTGACAAATTGCCGATGCAAAGAAATTTGAAATTTTAGAGAGGGTTTGTTGTAGTGGTAACAGAGCTCAACAATTTCTTGCAGCCTATTGGGTGAGTGATGCATCCTTGTACCCACCATTACTATTTGAGGAGAAATAGATCTAATCCAGATTTGGAAACACGACTAGAGATTGAACAGGAAGAAGAGTTAGATATTTTTAAAATGGATGAAAGAGAAGAGTTAGATATTTTTTAAATGGATGAAAGAGGATAGAACCATCCAGTTTGGAAAACATGATGAATGATCTTGCCATAGCCTATCATTAAATGATGCAACTTATGACATAGTTCCAACAACAGATGGCTCAATCACAACAACAGATGGCTCAATCATAGCAACAGATTACTCAAATGTTTGCACAGATGATGAGAAACATTGCTAATAATGGGGCACAGGGATCTACAGTTAATAATAGAGCTGCTCATACTAGGACTTTTGGTGGCTCGGTTTATTCTAAACCCTCAATGCCAAACTTGATTCTAAGAGATAACCCTCCAAAAGTGAATAATGAACCTACTAAACAAGAACTGCATGCTCAAGCAACGAGAGATTGGAGGGCATTAAGTATAGAATTTCAAGTTGAAATGTCATTTCGTGATTATTTGGAATTTAGGCGAAGACATAGACCACATAGAGGTGGAGGTGGAAGGCCACAGAATAATGAGTTGCAGAGAATAGTGGGTAAGTTCTCAATTCCATATTTTGATGGTTTTGGAAAGACTACCGCTAAAGCTTGGGTTCAAAAGCTCAATACTTATTTTTAGTTTAATCCTATGGTTGAAGATGAAGCAATTAAATATGCAACCTTGCACTTGGATGGTAGTGCACACGAATAGTGGTACTTTGGAATGATTGCTTTGGGCCATGATCAGATTGTTTCTTATGCAGAGTTTGCTCAAAAATTAATTGATAGATTTGACAAAAAGGATCTTGAATTGCATTTCAAGGAGTTAACGCAATTGAAGCAATGGGGTTCAGTGCATACTTATATTGTCGTTTTCCAGAGATTGTCAATGATGGTGATGGATATTTCAAAGACGAGGTTGATTGTGTTGTTCATTGATGGGTTATTTGATCTTTTGAGGGGTTGGATTAAGGCCCTTAGCCCACAAAAATTACAGGAAGCAATCAAAAAAGCAAGAGAGATGGAATCCTCTATTTTTCTAAGTAAATTTCAGTCAAAAGGATTCCAACAAAAGAAAGACAAGGGGAAGAAACATTTTCAAAGAGATTCAAATCAGATTACACAGGGACCTACAAGGTTGAATGAAGACCAACTTAATGATCTTTGAAGAAGGAAATTGTACTTCCAAAGTAAAGAACCATGGGAACCAACTCATATGTGCTGAACTAAGGCCAAATCCAAGCTAATTGAGAACTATTCAGAGGATGAATCTATTGCTGAAAGCACAGAACAGAAAACTGATTTGAATGATAAAGAGGAAAAAGGTTCTTCAGAAGAGTCAGAAAAGGGGCAGGCATTTGGGGGCACACTTGCCCAACTCTCAAGTTTCAAAAAGGTTGGTTCTTTCAGAGTTCGGGGGGTATTATATTGACAACGGATAGTCACTCTTATTGACATAAGTGCCATAGATGATTTCATTGATGAGGGAGTGGTAGCCAAGAGGGGAATTAAAACAAAAAAAATTGATGGCTTGAAGGTGATGGTAGCGGATGGATTCACCCTCACATGCACTAGGAAGATTCCAAATTTGAGTATTCGGTTGGATGATTATGAGATCAGAGATGACTTCTATGTAGTGAGCATAGGAGACACAGATGTAGTCCTTGGTATGCAGAGGATGCACTCTATCGGAGAGTTCTATATGAACTTGCAGACAATGCAGATGAAATTTGAAGCTAATGGTAAAAAGGTTCTACTTAGGGGCATGTCAAATGGTGGGCCACAAGTAGTCTCTTAGACATGACCAAGTGGAGTGGGTAGTAGAATGCATCATCATGCCAACCATTACAAAACACCAAAAGAGGAGTTATCATCCACATTTACAGGATTTGTTATCTAAGCACAACAAGGTTTTTGGTAGCATACCTCCAAGGAGGCCTCCTAAGCCGGGCATTGAGCATGTCATTGAGTTGGAGGAAGGTGCCAAATCCATGAGCACCAAGAGAGGCACAAAGATGAAATATAGAAGGCCATCAAGGAGTTACTTGAAATGTGACACATTAGGCCAACTAAGAGCCCCTTCACATCTTTGATGGTGTTAGTTAAAAGAAAAGATGGGACTATGCATATGTGCATAGACTACAAGGCTCTAAATAAGAACGACAATACAAAAATAGATATCCCATCCCACGGATAGATGAACTAATACATGTGTTACATCGTGCTTGATATTTCTCCAAGAATTTTTTGAGATCGGGCTATCATTAGATATGACTCCATGAAGAGGATGTGGGGAAAACAGCTTTTAGGTGTCACTTTGGACACTACGAGTTCTTGGTTATGCCATTTGACCTAACCAATGCTCTTGTCGCTTTCCAGTCTTGAATGAACAAGGCCTTCAATAAGCAGCTCTGTAAATTTGTTCTAATATTTTTTGATGATATTTTGATATTCAACAAGACATTGGAAGAACATATAAGACATTTGGACGAGGTATTAAGCATCCTAGAGAGGGAATCTTTATATGCCAAGGAATCAAAATGTGAATTCAATATGACAAAGCTTCTCTACCTCGGTCACATAATCAAATCCAAGGGAGTTAGAATGGAACTTGAAAATTTTAAAGCTATTTTAGATTGGCTACCACCCAAGAATCTTTCACAGCTTAAGGGATTTTTTGTTCTGTGTTTTTTACAAGAGATTTGTTAAGGGGTTTTCATAGAAGGCAGCCCCACTCATTGATTTGACCAAAAAGTGGGCCTTTGTTTTGTCTAATGCAGTGCAGCAATGTTTTGATCAGTTTAAGTAGATTATGAGTACATGCCTAGTTCTTGCTATTCCCAATTTTTCCATGCCTTTTGAGCTTGAGTGTGATGCTTTTGGAGAGGGAATGTTGATGTATTTAGCGTCTGGATGATTTCTTCCAGCCACGACTTTGAGAAGATAAATTTAATATAGCCTTTGGCTATTTAATTTATCTTAAAATCGATATCAATGAAGAGAAGCGACTATCTCAAATAATAAAATAAATAATGTTTAATTATTGGTAATAATTAAATGGGCCGACTTGTTCTTATTCGCGCCTCTTGAAGAATCACGACTTTTCTCTAAAGGCCGACATCTTGCTATGAAGAGTCACAATCCTTCCCTCATGTGTGTATATATATGGGTGATGATCTATCATTCGATCATCAAGTTCATTCATTATAATTCGCATACTTAGAAGAAGTTCATACGTAGCAGCAGATCATCATCCTGTAGCAGAAGATCGATCTCAAGGAGAAACGTATTCATTTGTATCTGCATCTAGGAGAGGTGCGATTATTCATTGTATCAAATCGGCATTGAGTTGTGCCTGAGTTGTAAGCAGATTTCTGCTCTTATTAAATCAATATATAAGAGACATTTTTGTTGGGTTTTTTTCCCTCAAGTTGGAGGGTTTTCCCAAGATATATTGTTGCGTTCATTGTCTTAAGTGCTGTATTTTCTGATTGCTTTCAGTTTTGAAATATCTGATCATAAAAACTAACAAGGAATAGGTGTTGTCTTGATATTGGATAAGCATCCCATTGCATTTGAGAGAAGAAAATTTAGGGGTGCTGAAAGGAGTTATTATATATACGATAAGTAAATGTTGGCCATTATGCATGCCTTGGCCAAGTTTAGACCATATCTTGTGGGAGGTAAGTTCTTGGTCAAAACCGACCACAATAGTCTCAAGTATTTCCTAAATCAAGAAGATTTGAACGACAGGCAGCAAAAATGGGTGAGTAAGCTTCAAGCTTACGACTTTGACATTGTATATGACAAAGGGAAGGGAAACATTGTAATTGATACCTAGTTCAGGAGACCATATTTATGCTCCTTACTGGAAATTACAGCAAAATGGAGAGAACTAAGTATGCTAAGAATTCTTGGGCTACTATCATCATTGAGGGTACTACACAAGATGACAGGTACACCGTGGTAAATGAGCTCATTATTTACAAAAATAGAATCTATTTGATACCTCATTCAGAATTTAAGGTGAAGGTTATAAGGTCCTTTCATGATACACCTATGGCTGGTCACTTGAGTTTTTTCAAGACATATAGGCAAATTCGGAAAAGGTTTACATGGAAAGGACTTAAAAATGAAGTACTTAGGTATGTTTGGGAATGTCACACATGTCAGCAAAATAAAACTGAGCATACATATCCTATTGGTTTATTGCAGCCCCTACCAATTCCCAATCAAAACTGGGAAAGTGTCTCGATGGACTTCATAATAGGACTTCCTAAGGAGCAAAATAAAGATTGCATCTATGTAGTGGTTGACAGATTAACCAAACTTGCCCATTTCTTTGCTATTTCAGCAACATTTACAACAACATAGGTGGCACATTTATTTTTTAGGGAGATATTCAAGTTGCATGGGATGCCCAAAAACATAATCAGCGACAAGGACAGCAGATTGAGTGGGATTGAACTCACTCCTAGTGCCAGCTATCACCCGCAAATAGATGGTCAAACTGAAGTTGTGAATAAATGGGTTGAAGGGTATCTCAAGAATTACATCTCAAAGTAACAGAAAGCATGGGTGAAATGGTTGCATTTAGGTGAATACTGTTATAACTCCACTTACCACATGTCAATTAAGATGTCACCGTCCATGAATTTATATGGGTATGAAGCTCCTAGCTTCGTAGATTTATTATTGGGTGATAGTAGAGTGCCCAAAGCTAAAGATTTGTTGCAAGAAAGTAAGGACATTATAAAGTCTTTTAAAAAAAACATACAACATGCTCAAAATCAGCAAAAGCAGTATGCAGATCAGCACTATACTAAGCACGTATTTAAGGTGGGTGACATGGTATATTTGAGGCTGCAACCATATAAGTAGTCCACTCTCAAAAAGAGTGGATAGGAGAAATTAAATCCACGGTTTTATGACTCATTCAAGATCTCCAAGAGGATTGGAGAAGTGGCTTATGAGCCAAAGCTACCAACAAGTAGCAAAGTGCATAACATCTTCCAAGTATCACACCTTAAGAACGCACTTGGGCATAATGTAGTTCTTTCTTCCAAGTTGCCACCATTAAAATAGGAAGGGAAATTGATTCTTGTTCCAAAGGCTATTATTGACTTTAGAGAGCGTACTCCATGGAGGAGGATTATCAGAGAGTTTTTGGTGAAGTTGAAATTGCTTGTTGAGAATGCTACATGGGAGAGCAAATAGATTCTTCAACATTCAAATTTGCAATTGCTTGGGGACAAGCAATTTTGGGAAGGGAGGATTGTAATGTCCCCTTCCTAAACTAGCCTACTTCGTCGATAGTTAGTATGTTCCTTAGGTTCTCATAGGCTGGCTATGATGGTTAAGGGAGCTCCACAGTTCTTGGAGTAGCAGAGTTCGGCATAATTCCAATTTCAATATTTGGTGCTACAGAGGTGTTTCTATAAGTCGGAATGAATGAAATTAAATAAGTACTTAAGTTATTATTTTATTATAAGTCTCACTTAAGTATTTCCTTGGGTTCCTGTAGGCTGACTATGATGGTTAAGGGAGCTCCACAGTTCTTGGAGTAGCAGAGTACAGCATAATTCCAATTTCAGTATTTGGTGCTCCAGAGGTGTTTTCGTAAGTCAAAATGGATGAAATTAAATAAATACTTAAATTATTATTTTATTATAAGTCTCACTTAAGTATTTATTTAAATATTTCAAAAAGTGACTTATTTGATAATTATGAGTGGCCGAAAAGGAATATATTAAAAGGTGTTTTTTTTATACCTATTTGGGAAATTAAAAAGGTGACATAAGGAATTGATAAAATATTATTTATTTCCCAAAAAGAAAACATTGGGATATGGGAATATTAAAAAAAGCAAATTATTGGGGCTCATTTCTCTATGCAAGAATTATCAAGGTTACCCCAAGTTTCCGGGACCGGGACGGGGACGGCAAGGGACGGCGGGACGAGTCCCCAAGTTTCCGATTTTTGAGGCCAAAATTAGGGACGGCAGGGGACGGCAATATAAAATATAGGGAAAATTTAAAATATTCATATGAAAACATGGATAAAGCATACATAATATACGTTATATATAGCATTTGTGTTCAATATTCTTTGTCAGTACTCAATACACATTGAAAATTCAGAATTAACATACATGAATCATAATACAACCTCCAAGTTATACTTTATAAACTTATATCAAATTACATAAGGTTATTTCCAGCTCACAAATTGTTGCACTCAAGGAGTTTTGGGCATCAAATTGCCTTAATATTCAGCCTATTTCCAATTGTGAAGAACTGTTTAAAAAGGTCAAAATCCTAAGTCTTTGTCTCTAAAACC
Organism: Sequoiadendron giganteum; assembly: GCA_007115665.2. Lineage (NCBI taxonomy): Eukaryota > Viridiplantae > Streptophyta > Pinopsida > Cupressales > Cupressaceae > Sequoiadendron > Sequoiadendron giganteum. The sequence goes on from CM021105.1 coordinate 263,375,206, forward strand.
TGTTAGTGAACAGCAAGCAAATAAATTCAAGTTTACACACTTTTGGAATAACTTTTTTTTATTTTTATATATCTCTAATAGAGCATCAAATATTTATTTTGTGAGTGTTCCAAATATTGTGAAAGATATATGAAAATAATTTAAACGAACAACTCAAAAACCAAAAAACTGAAAACTATTATATATATATAAATTTTATTTTTAAAACATGTTTTGACGTGGGGGACTGCTGGGGGACGGCTCAGGCGTCCCCTAGCCGTCCCCTGCCGTCCCCGGGACTGGTCAGCCGTCCCTCTTTTGGTCAACCCCGTCCCCCCGTCCCCGGGACGTTTCCTGAGATTTCTGCAAAAAGAGGGACAGTCCCCTGCCGTCCCCCAGTACCCGGGACGTCCCGGGAACGGGTACGGGGAATTTTTTGGGGGGGACGCGTCCCTGGGTTTCCCTGGGAATTATTATTATGAAAGTTTGTAGAGAAATTTCTCCAATAACTTTCTAAGAACGAAAACCCTCACGGAGAATATCAACTATGATGGTGAGAAATCCTCCTTGGTTGATGGTTGATAGATTTATTCAAAATCTATGCCAATGTTCAATGGTTTAATTAACAGCTTTGATCAAGGGGTTTATGTAGAAACCCTCTGGTAAATGATTTTCAAAGAGTAAGTTGCAGGAAGATTGAAGATTAATATTTCAAGAAGTCTGGAAAGCAAGTTGAATTATCTTCAATATTGCAGATAAGTAATAGGTTGGGTGTTAAATGATAGAAATGACAGTCAGGAGATTAATTTAATAGTCTCCTAGCCATACTACACGAAATTAATGGTTGGGCAGTGATTAATTAAAATCGGCCTTTGAGTTCAATATTTTCAATGCAGCTGCTGGAAAGAGTTTATATTACAGCCGCCATCCTCAACTTGTGAATAGTGACCCTACTTGTAAAATCGCAACTCATTTTGGACAACACCTAACACCCTAGGCACGCCATACGGTCTGTGTGGGGCTTTGAGGGGTGACATTGCAGTCTAGAGCAGCCAGATAATTCCAAAGCAAGAAAATTCAAGGAAATGCGGTTCTATTTATTGGTTGGTATCTTCACAAGCTGGGCGATGCATTCGGAAAAGGTTAATGCCGTTGAAAGAGTTTGTGGTTAGTGCAGCATTATTTGGTCTATATGTGTGGGGACATGGGTGCTTTGTCTGCAGCTGCCAGCAAGAGTTGATACCATTCTCTATAAAAGGATAAAGTTCTGAGCATGTACAGAATGAAAAATTCTAGCACCAGCAAACATTTATCCTGCAGCAGCAGCTTATGTGAGCCAGGCCACAAGAGAGGATATCATTCTCTATAAAAGGTCAGATCAGAATTTATTATATTATCTCTTGTACTTTGTTATTAAACAGCCATGTATGATTTCCATATTTTATCTTCTTAATTGTGATTTGAAAGGATGGAATGTGTTTATTAAATGATCTGTCAAAAATTATGAATGATAATTCTTGTATGAATGAATGTAAGAGCGTATTATATGATTCTATTACTGCAAAAAATCATTTCTATAGCAAAAACATTCAGACAATTCAAACAGTGAACTCAATATCAAGTGCTTGACAAATCGCCGATGCAAAGAAATTTGAAATTTTAGGGAGGGGCTGTTATAAAACTCATCAGATGAGTTACATGCAAGGGCTGATCTACATGCAAGTACCCAGAGTTATTATACAAAGCTCCATATTGACCCTTGATGGATCCAATTTAGGAAAAACTTTAGTTACCATAAAAAAAAATACACACATGGAAACATTGATTTTACAAGAAATCCTATATACAAAACCACTCAAAAACATCCTTAAACAAATATTAGAACAACCATAGACATAACTATAAACAAAAATATACATAATATCCATATTTTGTGCATAAAAGGTCCAAAATCATACTGAATAAAAATGCTTAAGAGGATGCATAATATCTATAGGTTATGACTTATTAGTTCAAACATGTTGTGGTCAAGAATTAGTTGAATAAATCATCACCTTGCTTTTTAGTGTTCAACTTGAAACTTGAAACTTGCAGCACTCTCATTGCTACACAAAACCTAGAATGAAGGCTGTGCAATGAATGAGGGAGCAATAGCCTTGAGTGAAAAAACAAGTGGAGAGGGCAGTTATAGTTGTGAGGAATTGAAGTTGCAAAAGCAATCTCTATGTAACAATAGACTGTAGCATGTAGAACAAGTACTATATTTTGTAATGTCGATGTGTCTAGAATGCCTATTATATTTTGTTGTGTTGTTTACTTTATCCAAATATATTGTGGCCCACTTAAGCTATTTCCAAAGGGATCTTTGGTGGAACACCCATGAAACCATATTGGGTAGCATGGATATAGGAAAACCAGCCTTTAAGTATTCAATAACTTGTCCCAATTAGCAATGGGAGGTAAATGATGAACATCAGATGGCACCTATCAAGGCTCCCAGAAAACGTTTGATGATAGCCATGCTCCAATCCTCACCTCGAGTGTTCAGCAATATTTATCCCTCAATTTTCCTATGATATTCACCTCAGACTGCAATGTATGCTAATGACATACGTGAAAAATCAAAAACCCTATTATTTCCATGACTAATTCCATGTACAGAAAAGGAAGTCTATAAAAAAAGATGAACTTTGTAAACTTAATGTTTTGGATCTTTATAATTTATTGAGTTCTTGGACAAATTTTTGCCCATGTGTGAAGTTGGCTCTTACTGTCTCCCTTGCCTATGTAACTGTCAAGTCCATATTGCATCACACTGTGATAGAGGAGTTTACTGCTTGTACACCTGCCTGTATATACTCTTGGAGTCAGAGCCAGTTAAAATATTCCCCCTAGAAGTATAAATAGCAAACATTAGGCCCCAAAACTGTACAAAACATAAGCTAATATCCAATAGACAACTAATCTTGTCAATGATGCAGTAAAAGCTTCTGCAATACCCCTTATAGACTCCCCTTCCACATTCCTAAACATAACCCGACAATTAATTCAAAATACTTATCTAACATACAATTTGCAATAAGGATTGGCTTTAAACAGGTTGAAAAACATAATCCCCTCTACAAACAATAATGACTCTAAAATTCTAAATGTGACAATAATGACTAAAATTAGGCAATAACTCCAGCAACCATAATTTCATGCTTCTTTTCTGGACCATGTCCAGACATGTCACTAGTATATCAGAATCACACATGCCAATAAGAAAATGGGTGTTCAATTTCCAACAAAGAAGTAACAGCCAAAGTTGTCACTACTCTCTGATTGAAAATAGCGTTGGCATCAATGCTGCAGTTTCAAATATGCATTGGCTATATTTAAAGCTTTTCAGGTTCTACACACTAGAACCTCTAATTTTAGAATATTGCACATAACAAGGCAATAACCAATTACATTAAGGTAAGATGACACAGTAGACCCTCACCTTGTTAGCTGGTTGTGTCTTCTCATCTTCATCCATATCATCAAGATTATTGCTCAATAGTAAAGTAATGCAGTTCTTCTCAAGCTGCAGACTGTGGATCAACCCTGCTACAGGATTGCCAGATTTTTTCTCTTCTTTTACCATTCGTGCAAGATCCTTCCAGTTCATCCCACTAGCAAGGGCTGCACGAACAGCCAGGATAGCTGCATCAACATCTTCAAGGTTGTACTCAATAAGCTCTGCCATCCTTATAGAATGATCAACTTCCTTTTTCAAAGCTTGCACACGATTTCCCTGCACATATGATCACCTAAATCAACCATTTATCAAAATATCATCCAGCTGTATACAATATGGTTGTCCAAGTTCAATTCTTTGAAATGGGTGGTCTCTATCATCAATTACAAGTTTTCACTTTTAAGGAACTGAATACTCTTAAAGAAAAGATATACTATATCTATTATTTATTAAGAGAAGGAAAAAAATCGCTTCAATGGAGTTTTTGGTCAGCTAATAACTTCAGTGAAAGACAAATTTCACAACTAGAAAACAGCTTTGACTAAGCTAATGTCTGTTTTTCTAAGCTAATGTGTCACAAACAGAGCAAATGGAGTAATATATATATATATATATATATATATATATATATATAAGTTTCTAGAAAACAGTGATAAAAAATTTAAATGAGCATGACCCAGGGGCACCCTAGGAGAATATCCTTTCATGTTTTTCCTCAACAAACAGCATGTAAGACCTAATAAGCTTCCATGAACATTACCCTATTTAGCAGTATCTTGTCCACTGAACCCCTAACCCAGTAAAGTCTGCACTACAAACATGATAATTCCAAAAATCTAAGGGACAGAGAAACTTTTAAGAGAATCTCTAGGACAAACAACAGCACAATTAGTAATGTCACGTCTAATGCAAAACGCTTTGCCAAGTAATAGATAACCAATTGCTGCTAATAACAAGTATAAGTCGGTTGAACATGTCATGTATTGCCTGGATAATAGGGATTAAGCATTGAAAAGACAAGGCTAATATATAACCTGATCCAAGCGGATCTTATTAAGCTTTTGCATTGCTGTGTCCTCTTGAGCTCTATGTTGTTGCTCGGCTCGTTGACTCTCTATTTTACTGAAGAAATCATCCATTGATTCATCAAATGTTCCAAACTTCATAAAATCCCGTGTTTCAACTTGATGTAGCAACAGTGGAGAAAATTCATCATAAACCTGCAGAGATACCAATACATCAATAGGGATACAAACATATAAGTGATCAATATTAGAAAAGCTAGTAGTATGCTTGGAGAATAAATCTAAAAGTAGGCATCTACCTATAACGATTGACAACAACAAACCAAATTTCTCAATTATAGACTGAAAAAGCACTTTAAATTGAATATCAATCCTGGATATTGTGTTACACTCTAAATTTGTCATCAAAAGAGTGAACAGTCCACAAAATGTTACCTAGAAATACCTGAAAGAAGTTTGTATCTTAGTGAAAGATATGATTGGTAATAAGAGAATAATTGGAAACCAGAAAAAGAATAGAATAGTTAAAGTAATCTGGACAAAACATAGGACAGTTAAGCTATATTTATAAATTTCTGGAACAACGAGGAACTTTGCATGGGGCCATTCTTTTCAAAATCCATAATAACAACCTTGAATAACCTAAGTGCCCAGCTAGAAAACTATAGATTGTATGCCAAGTTTGTAAGCTCTTCTAACCAGCTTAGCAGATTCAAGTATCTTCCTGTTAAATCCTTAGCACCTTTCTATATTGCAACTTGGCATCATATTTAGCCCAAATATGTGAAACTTGAGGTTCAGTATCAAAATCTTTCTTGTTTCATAATCTCAAATTTCTGAAGTTTGTAAGTTTCGTTTCCTGTCAAAAATTGTTGTTTGATATTCTTTATTTTATAATACCAATTATCTACTGTATTCAACTGTTTTCATGGTATCTTCAATTGTATTTTACTGCAAATCTTTTGATGTGTAATGTATCTACCTCTCTATATTTTGCACCTTCAACAACTACAGCCCATATTTAACATATTTACCTGCATTTTTTGAGCCTTCAGTCTGTCTTCTATATCTGCAATATGGTGCTTGAACCAGCAATTAAAGTGAAATACGGTTGTGTTGACATTACATCAGCAAAGGGGAAAAGTATCCCAAGATCTGCTTCAATAATTGTGTATTGAGTATCTAATGATAGAAATTTCCTGCTTCCCAGTTTTAGAACTAAAACAGCATACCCCATATCTCATGTTGGGAAAATAGAAAAAAAGAAATAATCTCAATCTATGAGCCACTGAAGTGGGTCAATGAGACTTGATGACACAACCAATGGTCCAATAACAACGGCATGTGCATGCCAAAAAGGAGCTCCTACCATAAAAAAGACAAAAGACTACAAGACACAAGCTAAGAGCACAAATAAAAACTCTGACCAATAAGGCTGGGTAAACCCAAAATCAGTAAATCCTAAGCATGTCAATAGACAATTTCTTGCTTTTTAAACATTACATATAACCATATGAGACCTAAACCCATTGCCAAAGAAGATATTAATGATAGAGTCCAAAACAGAGACATGTTACGAGTATGCTCCAAGCAACTCTTGCATTAAGGTTACTAATTCATGATACATCACAATAAGGTCTGGTACTTTAGAAGCAAGGGCTCATTAATTTAAACAACACAAATGTAGTACAGCTTTGTAAAATCAGTGCAATTTCAAGTTATAATAAAATAGTTAAACCATACTCAGTAAGAAGATTTCTCACAAACCTTCTCCAACTTCCTTTCTTCATCTTGCAAGCCTTCTTTTTTCCCAGGAATATTCTTCTGCATTATAATATAACCTTCTGGGACATTTGTACCTGTTATGACCTCCTCCATCCAGTCATCAAACCGTGCAACAGCAGCAGCCAAGTCTTGCAATCTATCATTATTGAAATTTTCTAGGATACTAGAGTCAATTTTCATGTTTGGCTGCAAACCAGCATCTAATATTATATGCTCCGAAAGTGCAGGTCCATATCCCAGATTATCTCCCAGGAGAGTCTTCAAAGTAGCTTTCTTTCCTCCTCTGCTACTATCATTATCTGTTTTTTCGGAACTTGATTGTTGAGAATTTTTTTGCATGCTATTTTTTTGTGTCTCTTTTGTAATTGATGATGAAACTTGAGGATTAATGCCACCTTCTGCACCCTTGCCTTGAAATGAACCTTCAGATTCAGATTTTCTTGAATTGCTTAGAATTGTTTGCAACATCTCAAAGCTCGTTCTCTTGAAGGATCGGCACATGTCAACAGGATAGCAATGATGTGGCATCATAGTCAACCCTTTCTCATCATCCCTGTAAGTATGCATTCTAAGATTAGCCAAAAAGAGGATATATGTTTCCATGAGACCAAAGAAAGGAAAAACTGCAGAATACAAATAATAGATTATAAATTGAAAAAAAAAAACCATAAACACTCTCCTAAGAAATCATTTGCATCTAGCTCCCAGCTAGCTAGTCAACACAGATGACACTTGGAAAAAGATTTTGCAAATCTTATGTCTTAGATTTCAAGAATAGAAAGAATATAACTGCAAATGATGACAGGTAAAATAGAGTAGAAAACTTATCCTGTTCAATGGTTAAGAGGCAGATTGGTAGAAAAAACTGGGAGGCCTAATGTTTCTAAGAATCTTGAGATTAGCAAGAAGTGGGTCCCCCCTCATACTAATCTTGTTAAGTTGAATTTTGACGGTCCTTCTAGAGGGAATCCAGGTAATGTAGGTGGAGGATTTGTACTAAGAGATTCAAATGGTAGGATTTTGTATCAAGGTTCCCTTTTCAGGGATAAGAATGACTAATGAAGCAGAGTGGGAAGCTTTAGTTCCAAGGTTGGAAGCAGTGGCTTCTCAAAATATGAAAAACCTGATAGTGGAAGGTGATTCTATGATTGTGATTCATGCCCTTCAAAAGCCAAAATTGGAGATTAAAATGTTATGTGGATGAAGCATTGGATATTGGAGCAAAATTTTAGAAAGTTTGCTATCAGCATTGCAAGCATTCTATGAATTTTTCTGCTGATTTTCTAGCAAATTATGGAAAAGATCAGGCTCCTATAACTGCATCTTAAAACCATCTGAATAATACCTCGGAAGGATTGGAGCATCACTTAAATTACATGCCAACTTAATTTGTTTAAAGTAAATTTATTGGGATCTCCCTTATGATAGCAAAGATCATTTATTGCCATGTTGGTTCCATGTATGTGACTATTTTGTAATGTCCCCAATTTCCACTAGCCAATTAATTAAATATTATTTTGCCCTGAATTAATAACTGGGGCATTTACATTTAATTAATTATTTATTTATTAAATTGACTCAATTAAAAAAATAACAAATATTATAAAAGTGACTTTATTAAATTAAATGGAATCTTTTGGAAGATTGAGAGCTAAGCCTTTAAAAGGAGTTGAGGACAAGTCATTTGGGCATCTTTGGAAATTATCTTTGAAGAATTTGGGAATTTTGGAGAGCTTGGCTTTCTAGGACCTGGAGAACGAAAACCCTCAAGTTCAAGTTCAGAGGTTTGGACGAAAACCCAAATCCTCTTACAGGTGGATTTAAACAAGATTCACATTTGGGCTTCATTGATCAGTTTTGGAAGAATTTGGCTTCAAGGTGTAATTTGTGCATAATTCAGAAAGGTACAATCTATTGCAGAAATTTGTAAAGTCTCCTTTGAAGGCAGATTTCAGTGTTCATTTGTGATTAATTGCAGAGGGATATCAAGTCAAATCCATTTTACATTGGTGGTAGTCATTACAGCTTATACTTTCAGAATTTATATTGCCAATCGTGGCATATATAATTTATAATATCAAGTTCTTGAATAGCCGTACCATTGCTATCAATTGTGGCGGCCATTTTGGGGTTTGCAGGAAGAGAACTCAGGAGTTATTTATTTTTAAAGCTGCTCCAGGTCATTCTCCCATATCAGTTCATATGTTATCAGTGAATTTATTTTTGGAGGAGTTATTTTCAGTCCAAGCACCGTAGCCCTTAACCCCATCATAGATTTCATGGTTAAAGGCTCGATATGCATTTTGTGAAGAATGATTTAGGAGGAAATTTCAGATGATAATTTATTATGTTTGCTACAGCCATAAATGGTGTATACCTGGCATATTGCACTTGTGTAGCGTATGAGTCACATAAGGAGTCGTGGGCATTTCAAATTCTAATAGCCACCATTTATTATTCATCCTGGGTCATATACATGTAGCGCTACCTTTATTGGTGAAGCCCGAGTCTCATAAATGGGACGCAATGGTTAGACAAAGTTTGCCAGTAATGTCCCCTTTTTAGCCCATAGTCGTCTTTGGATGGTTTGGCCTATTCCTGACCCTCGTAGGTAAACACAAATGGTTAGAGGGTCCTTCTTGGTGTTAGTGTTTCTTAGATCAGATTAGATAACAAATCATTCAATAGAAATGTAACACATAAGACAATGAACACAACAAGATACCCTGGGAAAACCCTCCTCTTGAGGGAGAAAAACCCAGCAAATGATTCTCTTATATATATGATAATATAGTGACAGAAATCTGCTTACAACACAGCCCAACAATGGCTAATGAATTCGCACTTTTCCTTAATACTTAGATGCAAATAAATCTGCTCTTCCTTGAACTTGGTCTGCTGCTACAGTAATGATGATCTACTGCTCAAGTATGAACTTCTTCTAAGACTGCGAATTTGATCTGCTGATAATAGGTGCGAACTGCTTGTAATAATCTTATTTGAATAACCAAACATGACCTTGTATATATATCTCCTAGGCGCCTCTTCATTTGGGTCGGCCTTTGATAAATAATAATTAATTACAACTTAAGTCGGCCAACAATAAGTACATAATATAAATCAATATAAGGTCGGCCCATGTTGATATTCATTTTCAATATATTTGAAGTCGGCTCTTGCAATTTATATTTAATTCGTCTTTCTTGGGAAGTGCAGACCGAAGCTGCAAATAACATCAACACTTGGCAGTAATCAGTGATTTTCTCCTTCAGAGCTCAATGTGGGTTCAGGGTTAGCCTTCGTTGGACTCAGTTCTTCATACTTGCTATTTATAGTAAGTCACCATTTCAGGGGAGTCAGGGTTACTAAATTTAGTAAGGCACCTGAACAGGTCTCAGATGCAGTGTTGACCTCTCATTCAATTGGATGGGCGAAATATTCTAAGTTACCGATTTGCCACTCTCGGCCTCCGAATACGATACGATTCATACCGGATTCGAAATTCGGGTTCGATTCGGGTCGGATTTTGAAATATACCAAGCCAAATTTTTTGCTTTTTCAATTACAACAAGGATAGCAGTAGTACACAATCGTTAGGGTTAGCATTTAAAACCAAAGGATGCTGATATAACTCGATGTCAAGCATGTGCTTTCCAAACCGAGACGGAGTGGGAGCTACCATATGACGGAGATGTTAAAGATGCTGAATTAACTCGACGTCAAGAATGTGCTTTCCAAACCAAGATGGAATGGGAGCTACCATATGACGGAGATGCTAACTATGCTGAAAATAAACTCAACACCAAGTATGTGCTACCCAATTCCAGAGTGGAAATGAGGTGACCATATGGCGGAGATATACAGAAATACAATGCAGCTTCAGAATGTAAAGTAAGATTAAGAGAACTGCTGACAGTACTACTGTTCAGCTTACAAAATATCAGAATGCAGCTTCAGAATGTAAACTAAGATTAAGAGAAATGCTGACAGTACTACTGTTCAGCTTACAAAATATCAGAAGATGCCTGCAATAAACAAGATTAGAAGCTCTCCACTGCTGCAGTAATAGATATGATCATTCCAAGGTTAATTATGACCTTCCAGATACAACTATTCACCAAAATGCAGATTACTGAAGACTGATATAACAGAACAACAACGTAATATGCATAACCAGCAACCCTAGAATCCACTAAAATGCTCACAACTCACTCAATACTTGCCAGAATGACATGAGACTAGATGCAAATGAAAGCTATAATGATGGCAATGAGGACTAGACCAAGAAACAGCTAACAAATCGAAGTATTCTTTTTTCTAAACATTTGCCAGGCAGACCAGAATGGTACGGCCAATAGAGAGAAGCGATTTTGCTTTTAAAAAATAAACACTCAATATTAAAATTTGAATCTTTGCAAGAAGGGTCGCCCCTATCAAGAAAACTCAATGAATCAATACCCAGAACGACTGTATTTTTATTTTCAGATTTATGAGTGAAACTACAAATTCAGCTTGACTTCAGCAACTTCAAAATGAGATTGAAATGCAAATCTAGAACTCCAAAAATGCAAGATACTCAACTGAAATGCAAGACAAACCTATTACAAACTATCTTTCAACTAGTTGCTATCTTTCAAGCAAGAAGAAGAGCCAAGCTAGGAGGCATTCATTCCTCGAAGCAATCCCAAAGCCATTCCGGCAACATAACAATATCATAAAACATAAGATGATCCAAAAGAAGAGAAGGAACCTCCTTTATAGAATGAAGAGAAGACTCTGGAGGCTTCTAGAAAGTGTGCCCTAATCCCAAGCTGCTTTTAGGTTTAATCTTTGACCAAAACTCTTTCTTCAAAATGGCGTACCTTCCTTGAGAGATATAAATCACTTCTCTTTTTTTAAATAAAATATAAACTCCTTCAAATAGGCATCCATTTTCCCTTGAGCAATTATAAACTTTAGGAATATAAAAATATTTCCTTCATGAGAAAATACCCCTCAAAGTCCCCTTCTTTAAAACAACTGTTAAGTTATATCACTAGGCCAAAGGTATTTTTAAAATAAAACATTTTGACTTAAAATAACTTATTTCTCCAAAATGAACCCCTTAAGCCAAAAAAGAGAATTACCCAATGAACTGCCAGAAGAGGAAAGTCGACTGAGCTGATGCTGACTGGATCACTCCTAAAAATAGAATTTACTAAAAATAGTAAATTCCTGAAGGTGCTCAGAATGCCGAACCGAAACCACCAACGCGAAGCTCTCAGAAAACCCAGAAGGAATCCGAAATCCAAGTTCAACATTTCCAAGTGCAAGCTCCGCAAAAAGACGAAAACATCCTCCAAGAAGTTTGGAAACCCTGATTCGAGCTTTTGCTTAGCCTACGAGTTCCCAAAATTAGGCTAAATCCAAAAAAAAGCATAGGGCTAAATTGGGGACATTACAGATTTGGACAGGATTCAAAATTTTGATTGTAGATTCGCTGCGGATTTGATTCGCCTCTGCGGATTCGTCCAGGATACACCCAAGCAAATCCAACGCAAATCCAGCAAAAAAAGTGCGCTTTTTTTCAATTTTATTTATTTTTTTACCAAACGTTGACTTCTAAATAATAAAATATTCATTCCAACCCTAATCTTTGCCTCCAAACACATCTAATGATGTTGATGATGCTACTTTTTTTGATGACCCATATGATTCAGATTGATCAATGATCAATAATGGCTGATTGTAAACACCTGACATTTTTTTATGTTTGAACTTTAATTTATAATTTTATATCATGACATTCGACTTTCGAGTATCACTAATATTTTAATATTTGACTATGAAAGTGGTGATGTATTTTTGCTATTTTATTAGACTATTAATATGGTGGTGTCAACTGAGCTTAATTACTGCTGCAAATATATCTATATTTCTGATTTTTATATGTTTTTTGTATTGCCATACCCAAAACGTACCCAACCCCAAAAAAAATTTTGCCGAATCCCGTACCGGATTCACGTACCCGTACCCGAATCCAAAAACGAATTGGTAACTTAGGAAATATTAAATGATTAATGATTAATTATCATTAAAGGGTACTTTAATGATAATTAAATATTATAAAGTTAAAAGTGTACTTTATTTCCGATGAGGCCATGACCCTCAATTTACTTAAAGTACATTTTTATATTATTATTTCGGCCGCCCAAGTTTGCAGAGATATTATAAAGTTTTTATTAAAAACCTAAAAGTGGATTTCAAAAGAGAATTAAAAGCACTTAAGAGGTCAACCTCTTTGAGGAGATTATATAAGGCATCAAAAGGAATTCATTTGGATTCGGTTTTGGAGAATATTAAATTGTGTCTTTGGAGTTTGTGCTTGGAGAGGAAGCCAACTAGGGTTTCTGCCATTTACAGCATTAGAGAATGAAAACTCTTCAGTGTCTATGCAATTTTGAGGCTGTGCAATACCAACTGATATTATTGCTTGATTGTGGACTTCATCGGAGGTCCAATTTGTGCTTGCATTGGAAAACCTTGTGGCCTTTGGCCAGTTTGGGAGAGAGAGATTTCATATCAGCTTGTTGAAGCATTTGGAGAAATTCGATTTGGTCTTGACGCTGCATATTTCATCACCAAAGGCCAATTGATTGGGCACTTTAGCATTCCCAGATTTTACATATTTTGGAGGCTGCGATTTATCAAAAGCAATTGCATTTTCCAGATTTACTGGCAACTTGGAGGCCACTGTATGGTGGAGATCTTGCAGTTCTTTTTGGAGGACGAATTTGCATCAAGGAGGACGAGCTGAAGGAGGGACGACTTCATGTTTTGCTGGTCTGATATTAATCAGAACTTTGTCTCTTGCTGGGCACACTAGGAGGTGGTGCGATTTTGAGAAGGAAGCTATTTAAAAATCTGAAAATATTCAAGTGTTTTCGTGGGACATCTAGGAGACATAGCACTGCCATCTGAAGGTTAAAGAATGCTTCATCAAGGAGAATCGATTGATTTCATGCTGGCTGCCATGTTGTATCAGGTTCCTCATGTGGCATTGTAATTGCTTTTTGAGTCATAAATATCTTATACCAGCATTTAGCATTGTATCTACAGTCATAGAATCATAATATGATTGCATTGTAATGCTGTCCTATACACAGCAGCTTGATATTAGCATTGTAGTTTCTGATTGCATAGTCGATATAAGGGGTTTAGGTCTGAGTTTCATTACCAGCATTGTATCTCATTTATGATAGCAAATAAAGACATTGGAGGTTGGCTGCAATATGTTTGTTTAAATGCCAAAGTAAAAATCATATTTATTATCATAAAATACATTGAAAATTGCAAAACATCAAAAACAAACAAAATTGCATTATTCACATATCTGTTTGCAAGGGTTAGAGACAACAGGTCTCTTACAATGGTATCAGAGCAGTTATCCTGCCATCTTGTGCAATGTTAGATTTCATGAGCAGAGATAATTTGTTTTATACCAGAGGAGGAAGAACAAGGCATTGGGAACCACCCCCGATTCCTGAGGGCGATACAACTTCAGGCATCTTGGGCATACACAGGTCTAGCTCAAGTGACAATGATAGCATAACAAGTTTAATGGGGGGCAGAGACAGAGAGATACACTGAGATAACAAAGAGGGTTACAGAGATAGGGAACGTGATAGACACCACAGCCCTACTGAAGAGTTGAGGAGGCGACATGAGAATTTGATGGATATGGTTACTGATTTGGTTGGTTCCTTGAAGCAGAGTCCACTTCTACAGCCGGCAGGTCATGCAGATCAGCCTAGAGTTGAGCAAACTCGAACGCCAGTTCATAATGATCCATCATCTAGTGGGTTCGTTCTTAGACCCGGTCAGCCTACATTTATTCCTCGAGAGAATCCACCAGAGCAGCAGATTCCACAGGTAGAGGTGCAGTCACCACATGCCTTTTCAGCTGTTGATGTTACTAGGCTTTATGGAGAGTACATGTCTTTAGCTCCTGAGATTAGACAAACATTGTCCATGCAAGATTTTTTGGATTTACAAAGGCCTAGAGGTAGAGGCAAACATGAGCATAGAGCACCGCAGGCCCCACAGGTTAACAGGGATTTCCAGCCCGCTGTCAATAAGGTTGTCTTGCCACATTTTGATGGCAATGACAAGTGCTCAGCTAGATCATGGGTGCAGAAGCTCGACAACTATTTGTCACTGAGACCTATGCATGAGGACGAGGCAATTAAGTTTTCCACATTGCACCTAGATGGAGTGGCTCACGATTGGTGGCATCATGGGATGACCACCTTGCAGCATAACCTTATTAACACCTACCAGGAGTTCACAGACAGGTTGATCGAGCGCTTCGATAAGAAAGATCCGGAGGTGTACTTCAGAGAGCTAGCATAGCTTAGACAGGTGGGCAGCTTGGATAATAACATTAGCGAGTTTCAAAGGCTCGTTGTGATAGTGCCTAATTTGTCAGAGAAGCGTTTGGTTATGTTGTTCATTGAAGGTTTACAGGAGCCTTTGAGAGGTTGGCTTAAGGCCTTTGACCCGCCTTTCTTGCATGGAGCTATCAAAAAGGCAAGGAGTATGGAGCTTGTTGCTCTGAAGAAACAGTTTCCGCCAAAAACAAATACCTTGCCTACTGAAGAGAGTCATCAACCAATTGCAGAGACGAAGAAAAAGATAGCAGCATTACTTGATGATGCAACTCATGATGAATTGAGAAGGAAACAACTTTGTTATTGGTGCAAGGAATCCCACAGCAAGGAGCATGATTGTCCTTTGATGCCAAAAGGCAAAGCTAACCGTGTAATGTGGGTTTACTATTAGGATGAGGAGTCTGAAATTTCAGACCAGCAAGCTGTTTTAGAGCATAATGAGGCTAGAAACGCCTCTACAGAGTTTGGGCCCGATGCCAATCTATCCCCGTTGGCATTATTTGCTAGTGCATAGGATAATTCATTCAGGTTCAGGGGGTCAATGGATGGACAGCGATGTATTGCCATGCTTGACGCTGGAGCCACACATAACTTTATTGATGAGGGTTTCGTTAGTAGATGTAGACTCCAGGCAGAAGACTTCGTTGGATTCAAAGTTAGAATGGCGAATGGTTATATCTTCACTTGCACCAGTCGGATTTGTAATCTCACCCTTATGTTGAATGATTATGAGTTACAAGCTGATTTTTACGTGGTCAACATGGGTGGGATAGATATGGTGCTGGGTATGAGATGGCTCCAAGACATTGGTGTGTTCACCCTCAACTTGCCTAAGATGGAGATGAGATTTGAGATACAGGGCAAGACATATGTGTTGAGGGGGATTACAGATGGGAGATTGTGCTCTATCTCTCTCGTTAGTGAGAAGAGCGAATGGTTAGAGGAGTTTGTGCAGATTGGGCATGGTTTTATTCAGTACTCCAGGGGTTCAGAGGCAATTGATTGGGATCAGCCTAGAGGTATGGTTCAGTTTGTGACCAACCCTTTGTTTGAGGCGGGTGCTACATCGTCATATGACAATCTGCTCTTTGAGATTGATGTCGATCACTCTCTTGACCCTAGTCCCATGATGAGCGTTGATCGTAGTTGATCACTTTCTTGTAGCCCGCTGAAAACTGGAAGTGGTTGGCTTTGCCGCCAAGTATTTTACTTTTCTCTATTGGCTAGCTTGCTGTCAATAGCTCATTTGTACTTCCAACATTGATATTGTATTCAGATCCCCTTACACCGTATGCTCTCACCTTGCCCATTCCGGGATTTGGGTGATTAGAAAGTGAAGGGTTGCTTCCGATTTGCTTATCATTACATTGGGCTAACACTAATGAGTGCAAGTTGTGCTTTATTTTGGGAAAAAACTAAGAGGGCATTTTACACCCCGTCCCATGCCGTCCCTGTCTCGAAAACTTGGGGTAGCATAGGTTCAAACCAACCCTATTGGATAGTGGACATGGCATAGCAGAGATGCATTAGAGTTTAGAATGTCAATTCCTCTAATATAAATAGGAATTACTCAACATAAATCTCCATTCAATCAGTCAAGAAGAATAGGCTTACCTCTTGACAACAGAGAAGTTAGTGGCCATGCATAATGCCTTGCAACTTCAAGATTGATAAATTCTTGAGTATCAACACACTCCAACTACACAATGGGACGTCGATCTCAAAGATGCCACACAGATTGATGAGGAGGCACATGAGGAATTGGTTGGAGTTCCACTAGATGAGGCAGTCCTTCATATTTGCAATGACTCAAATTCAAAAAATCTGATTTTGATTTATCCTTAAGGCGACGATAAGCAAAGGCATGGCAACAACAGATCTAGTTGTCTACTTTTTGTCATCTTGTAGTTGTAGCCTTTTGGCCGTTTCATTTTGTTGCATGTGCACATTGATAATGAAAACCCAAATGATTAAACATTGAAATGTTGTTAATTTATATGCCGACTCACGAATTCTCAATTAAGCTCTAATGTTTCATAATATGGTTATACAATGAATATGGTGAATGCCTTATCATGTGAATATCTGAAATTTCCTACTTTTTTAATTGTCGTCTCCTCAAATATGGCCTCCTCAAAAAGTTGTCCTAGAAACACATTCCTCCATACCTAGAAACTTGGTGGAAATAGGATTAAACCAATCTTGCAGGTTGCATTGGGAGATGTTTTGTACATTTTAACAGAGGATATGAGGCACTCTCCATCTTTGAATGAATCTGACAAGTGGATGAAGGACAATGTCATTGTGGCTAAGTGGGATTAGCTGGTCCATGAGGCATCTATGGATCACGATGTCAATGTTACTTTGGCTAATTACAACTCTGATTTTATTGAATCTGGGGAAAGGAAGGGAGCTGTTTATGCTCGAGAATACATTAAGAAGCTTTCAAAGTAGTTATGTTTAAGTTGTTTTCTGTAACTATGTTATAGACTGTTTCTTACATATGTCCAGGTTGTAAGTTCACTATGTTCCCAGATTTTGATCCTTGTTAGATTGTGGGTGGATCTTGCTATGGTGTTAGTACTTTGATGTCTGGCTCATTGGCTCATGCATTGTAAATTTTGTCAACTATCTGCAATAGAAAAAGAAATTAAGAAAGATCAAATCCTTCAAGATGGGCCATGGTTTCTCAAGGAATCACAACTATTTATGGAGGATTGGTCACAAGCTTTCAATCTGGTAGGTGACCCCCAAGTACAATCCTAGTTTTGTTAAGGTTGGCTTTATTACCGAGTATCGCCAAAAGGCAACACTCAAGAAGATTGGAGGAGCCACTAGGAAGTACAGAACAATGTCAAAAATCACCATGAACCAAGGTATGCTCAACATGCTTGAACCTATGTCAACATTGACCTAACAAAACAGACTAATTCTATACCTAGAATCAATCAAATGGGAAAAAACATTAGATTATAAAAATAACCCCTACAAATGTCAGATATGACATTAGCAGACACCTAGCCAGAGTGTGTCCTAGGTAGCAAAAACCCAACATATATCGGCAAAATAGGACAAGAGAAACAACAAAGCTGGTAACAGAGGAAATGGAGCTACCCAAAATCATCAACAAAAACAGTCAGAGAGCATAGTAGAAAGCAAGTTTCAAAGAGAATGTGTAAGACAAGGTAAGAACACAACACAACCAATTCAAATCATTATGTCCAACTGTTTTGAAGATCTGATAGATATTAGAGAGGACGAACTGGATATCATGGTTACAAAATCAACAACATCAAAATATACAATTGTGAATTTTGCAAGGAAGCTCAATAATAGGCAATATAAGAAGACAAAACCATCAAAGGAATCATGCAAATTTGGGCTCCCAAGATCTCCATTTTGGGTAGTTCTGCTGAGGATGGGCACCCCGCAACAGTTTCTTCACCATAATGTGAATTCTCTCTTTAAGTTTCTAGAAATTGGAGACCCATCAAACTCCAACATATGAAAAGAATATCAAAATCTAACCAAACAGACATGACCATACTTCAGGAAACATAGGAAGCTGGTAACATCTCCAGAATCATATTCACAGGCATCTGGGCAGAAAACAAATTCATTTATGTTTTGAAAAAAGAGTCAACATTCATTGGAATCCTCAAAGATATGGTCCTTTATACCATTCTCAATTTAAATGGCGTTCCGCCCCTTGCTTTTTCCAACTGAAAGAAACAGGACCATAATTTACCATAGCAGATGTGCATATCTCTGAAAAAAAGATCAAGATACTAGGCAGTGACTCTCCAAAGACCTCTTCATTCTTATAAGAAATTCCAATAAAATAAAATACCTAGAGGAGAAGAGAGGAGCAATGTGTTTAATCTTCACATTGGTAATGCTCCGATGGACCTCATCACAAACATGGCAACTATTGACATAGAAAACATAGCAAACCTCTACACTTGGACCAGTAAAGGGGAACAAATATATAACTGAAAATTTGAATATTTCCTATATTATGTATTGCCCCCAAACACATGTTCAGACACAGGTTACGGATAATGCCACACTTTCAGACCACTAGCATATCATGTTAAGCATGACGCCTACAACACAGCCCAGGCATTTCCAGCTATGATTTGAAAGAATGTAGTCAACCCATCCAAACTTTCAAAGATCATGCGAACCAAAGGTGAGAAATCACTCAAAAATTATAGCACAAGCTATTTATCAATTTTCCAAAAAACTGTACCACTTAAGGCAAAAAATGCAGGATAGGTGTGAAAATGTGTTTGGCAATATGTTTGAGCAAACAAAACAAGCCCAAGACTGTCTGGAGGCAGCTAAAAAGCAGATTTTGATCCAAGGATTCACATATTCTCTAGCAGTTCAAGAATAATCAATAATAGTAGACCTGAAAATTGCCAAAAAGAGGAAGAACTATTACTGGAAGCATAGTGCAAAGGAGGACTGAATCCTCAAAGGTGATGCCAATACAGCACATTTCCATAAACCGGTACTAAATAGGCAACACATCAATAGCCACACAGAAAGGAAGCTTACTAATCGACAACTCCTCACAGAAGCACAAGCTATTTCTGACCATGTCACTGAATTTTTACAACTCTCCTCACTGCAGAGTACAAAGGTGAGATAGTTCATTCCCAGGTAACTTTGCAACAATAAATCCCAGCACCATTTTATCAAACTTTTTGGCACATTATCAAGCCTGATTTAACTGAAGTTGCAGAAGAAACAAGGAAAAACAAACAGGTACTAATTCACATCAATGAAATGCACTTTGTGATGATCCCAGAAATGGCCAAAGCCTCAAAGATAAGCAGTACAGAGAATGAAAAAACCATAGCTAATTTAAAATCACACATAAATCTATACCCTAACAAAAAAATACACAACGAACAAGAATTTGGTGCAGGCTAGCAGCAGTTATTTTGCAACAAGTTGCACTTATCTTCAATCAATTCACAGTTAAATGCTTGTATTAAATAGAATGTTCCTTTCTAAGATTTGTTCACTATGGTGGGAAACTTAAGTGGATGCAGTTTGATCAACTTTTACAATGGCATCTTTTAGGAATCAGTCAAGGGCATGGTGGTCATGTACAGACAATTTGTAAGGGATCTTCATTCGGTTGATGTTCGTAAGCCTGTCATGGGCTGCCTGTATGAGGACATGGATAGGGCTAAAAAAGTTATCAAGGCATTTAATGGGCCACTATGAGACAAGGATATAAATTTGATCATTCAGGATTTAATTCATCAACATACTCCACCTCAAAATTCATACATTCAATGCCTTTTTCAACACATTCATTGTTTTACTTTGAGCACATTCATTGTTTTACTTTGAGCAGTTGACTATAATGGGAAGCTTGTACTAAAGTAATATCTAGTTATTTAATGGTCGATCTAGTTTTCTTTTAGATAGTTTCTAATTCCGTCTTCAGTTTAGTTTGTTTCTATCTGTTTAGCTTTATTAGCTGTAGTTTCCTTGTGAAACTCTTGTGCTCATTATAGAAACTTCTTGTAAACCTCTTTAAATAGAGTTGTGCTCTATCATTGTAAATTATCTCATTCAATAATAATATTTGCATATTATTTTGTTCCAAAATGTAACATGGTATCAAAGCTCTGGGTTTGAGCTCCTTTGTACATCATACAGATGCTATTGCCTGATGGTTGCTAGGATTTTAAAAACCCTTCCCGATTGCGATGTTCTCTTTCTAGGCGTCGTTTTATGTGGATTTGTGTTTTTAGGTCGTGAGTTTCAGCTACGGCTCTCTGAAAATCGTGGGTCTGAGGTCTAAGGTCACGTTTTGTACCCAGACCGTCATTTTGTCTTGTTTTACTCTTGCTAAAGCTCGCAATTCATGAACCTTCTCTGTTTGACAATTTGTCTCTGAAGTTTTTTGTCTTCCATAAAACCTATCACGGATTCTGAAGACGTTTTTTCTGAGGTCGTGATTCTTTCCTTGTAATCAGGTCGCGCTTCATGCGCTGCTTTAGTCAGCCTTTCTTTACAAGTTACCTCAAGGTCGCGATTTCTGCATTTTCGCTTTTCGCGATTCTATTCCGTGGATTCTGGTGCCCCTTCTGTTTTTCGCGATCTCTGTTGGTTGGTCGCTTTGATCTGTCTAGGGCCCACGTTTTCTAAGTCGAAGCTGAAGAACCACAATTCTTTTGCATGGTCACGCCATTCCTGAGTCGTGTTTTTTTTCTTTCTAGATCTTTCGACACCGATTAAAGAATCCTGCTATGATCATGCTCTGAAACAGATCTTTTTCCAGTCGCAGTTCTGCATTTTTCCTTTAGTCAATGTTTTTTTATCGCTGTCAGCTCCTGGTTATGACTTTGCATCGATGGGTCTCCTGTCACCATCTACAAGTCTTCGAACGACAGTCATATTGGCAGTGTTTTCTTTTCTGTCATCCTTGGGATGTGTGCAATCCATACTCGAGTCATGTAGAAATTTTTTCTTTGAAATCCGTGTTCGAATTCTTTGACTCTCTGCTTTTCGTACTCTCAAGATCCATGTTTTGAAATCCGTGTTTGGATTTATCTCAAGATCTGTGCCTCAATATCTGTGTTTCAGACTTATTCCGTGTTTTCGGAATTTGTGCTTCATAACCCATGCAAGGGTTTTGTTTAGCATCTATGCCATCTATCTGCTTTAGTATTCATGCCATCTATCTGCTTCAGTATTCCTGCCATCAATTTGTAATCCGTTTTTTTCGTGCCTCAAAAAAACGTGAAATATGGCATCTTTGACCAACATCATGTTGGAGAGCAGTTTGAAGTTCAACATCAGCAAACTTTTTGATCGTCGATGTTTTCATCAGGATATCGTCAGAGTTGGGTTCCTATTGTGTAGCCCTTTGAATAGGGTTTTGTTTTCTTGATCGACGGCTTCCTTGTTTGGCAATGTTTTTTCCTAGTCATTGTTTCTGGAGTGTTTAATCTGCCTTTTCGTCGTGGTTCGCAGCTTTGAGGGCTTCTTTGATCTACGCTTACAGCACTTAGCCCCTTCTTGTCACTAGTTGGACCAAGCTCAGCATTTGTGTTTGGCAGGCGGCCATTCTATCTTTTCGGATTCCTCAAGACTTGTGCCCTAAAATCCGTGCTCAGGTTTTTCTGTCTTGGGTAATGTGCCCTCAATCTGCCTTTGTTTATGGTCAAGCGACCTGCAGATCTGGTCTTTCACTCGTTTGGAAAGCATGGTGCCAAATACTGAGACACTATATGCCAAACAAATTAAGATGTAATCCTACATGAATTCTAGCAATCATTTGGCTTTGACATGGCAATGAAGGAAAGAAATTCAATTTTGCTATTTACACAATTTTGCTTCGAATTCTTCTCAACATTTAAATTTAATAGCATAATTATTAGAACACACACGTTCATGTTTCTTTTGTTTTCAGACATTTCATAGATTATCTATACTTCTATGGAGTGTAGGCACAAAATCTACATAGATTTTCTGGTGGAGTCCTTGGCCAAACTAGAGCACATTCATTTGTGAGCGCAATTAGAGTAGAACCTATGTAAAGTAGACTTTTAAAAGAGTTATAAAAAGAGAAAGCTAGCGAGCATGAAAATATAGAATCAGAATGTAAAGATTGCCTTAACCATGCCAGTTTCTGCATCCCAAAAGGTAACAAATAGTATTAAAAATATAAAGAAATTCGCTGGTCACGACATGCATAAGGAAGGTTAAAAAAAAGGAATGTGCTTTGGTTTCATGACACATAAAGGATATCATTAAAATTTCACCAACTTACCAAGTAATCAAGCAATTTTTCTACCGCCGAGTTTTTGGTGAGTACTTGGCAAGTCTAACTATTTCACTCACTGGTCCAAAAAAAATGTAGAAACATAAAAAAATGCTGTAAAAATGTAGTTTTTTTTTTTCTTAAAATAAAGAGCCCTATTCAGCCATGTTTAACACTCCAAAAACATTGTTGTTTTGGCTTTATAAGCACTGTTATTTGCCTTTTAAAAAATTATGAAAACGGTGAGCACCATGAAGATCTATGTGGTTTTGAAAGTCTCATTGTGACTACCCCTCAAACCTGTTGGGGGCACTGCCCCCAGACTCTCATGAAGGCCACTGCCCCTCAACCCCACTAGGAGTGCTGCCCCTAGACCCCACCAAACTCATTTGATACATTTTGCAGCTGTATTTTTCAAAAATTTAAGTGGTTTTTAAGTTGCCAAGTTTTTGCCACATTTTCACCAAGTCAGAAATTTTTGGCTTGCCAAGTACTCCCAAAGTCTGAGTCCGCAAACTATGATTAAAACCATGATCTAGGACTCAGATATGGAGGCAGAAAAGTATTCTAGATTAGTACAAGAATCCATGGACTTTTCAGCCTATTCAGATGGAGATTAGGATTCAAATATCACAAGTGCAACCATAGGTTTCTATCCCAAAAACAAATCACTATTTCAAGACTATGAGGAAACAAATCAGAACTCAAAAGGAGAAGAAAAGTAAGGACTTCATAGAACTTTGGAGGGAGCTCCAACTAAGCCTCCAACTAACAAGCGAGCAAATAAGCCCTTTTAACATCTCAACTCCCACAAGGAAAACCAAAATTTTGAGAAAAAGTATGAAACAATCAAAAGTTCAATCTAACCAAATCTCCAAAATTCAAGAGAGAAAATTGTTGAGGTCTAAGATGAAGATTAATAATCCTGCTTTCTAAGATTTTACAATCCCATCCTATCATATATGCTTTTGTCAAGTGGTGAGGCCAGATGCAAAATCCTGGGTGTTTTGCTTGTGGAATAGGTATCCCTTCATATTCACAATTATTCCAAAGGTAAAACCCACTTTGTTTTTAAAAAGCAAGCAAATAAGCCTTCTAACATCTCGGCTCCCACCCCATCCAAAATCGTCCTTCAAGTTTCAGGAAATGTGGCTCAGAGACCCTCATTTCCTACCACAACTCAAGAGCTGGTGGGAAAATGTGCCCTTTATTGTTGGTTCCAGAATGTTTCAACTAGCAAAAAAGTTAATTTATATAAAACAGCAAATCAAACTTGGAATGAACAGAATTTCAAAAACATTTTTTGTAGAAACTAGCACTACAAGCCCAACTTGATGAGATCAATGATCAAATCATAAGGTGTGGAATGAATAATGCCTGTTTCAGCCTGCACAAAAAACTACAATCGAAATTAGAAATCCATTGGAAGAAATATATTGGAGGCCGAAATCCAGAGGGTTATGGCTCAAAGAAGGGGATAAAAACACTAAACTCTTTCATCTATCATCAAAAATCAGACAACAAACAAGCACTATATTCAACATCAACTCCCCCTCAAGCACTATATTCAACATCAACTCCCCCTCAGGCAGAAATTTGAAGGCAGAAAAACTAATCAGCCAAGAAGTAATCCATTTCTTCTCAAACTTATTGAGCACAATAGACCACCAATCTGCCCAAGTAAGCAACACCATCTAAAATGAGCTTATTCAGCATATTCCCTTGCTGATTTCCAAGGAAGAAAATGAGCTCTTGTTAAAACCACTTACACTAGAAGTAAAAGAAGTGGTTTTTTCTATGCCACCAGACAAAGCTCCAGATCCGGATGGGTTTACTGCCATGATCTTCCAAAAAGGTTGGGAGTTCATAGGGAGAGAATTTCTATTATCTTTAGAGGAATCAAGGAAAAATGGCAAGATTTTAAAGGAATTGAATAATACCTTTATAGTGCTAATTCCTAAAAAGTAGAACCCCTCTACCTTTGCTGATTTCAGACCCATATCACTGTGGAACACCATTTAAAAAATCTTTTCCAAAGCAATCACTATAAGACTTGGCAAGATCATTCCAAGAATCATCACAAATGAGCAAGGAGGCTTTGTCCCGGGAAAGAATACAGCTGAAGGGGCCTTAATAGCTCAAGAAACTTTTCATTCTATCAAGGAAGATAAAATACCAGCAATGATTATCAAACTTGACATGTTGAAGGCCTATGACAGACTAAATTGGGATTTCCTCCTAAAAGTGCTACAAAAACTCAGCTTTTCTCACAAATGGTGTCGTTGGGTTAGTTCATTTATATCAAAGACCAAGTTCTCAATCTTGGTAAATGGCAATCCAACTGACTTTTTCAATTCTTCACAAGGTGTCAGACAAGGTGATCCTTTATCGCCTTTCCTTTTCATTTTAATGGCAAAATCTTTGAGTTGGACAATAGCAGGGGCACGTGTGCAAGGTACATGGCAGGGTTTAGATATCCCAAATTCAAGCATCAACATGACTCAATCATTATTTGCAGATGATACACTTTTATTTGCCAAATCTATTTTCCAAGAAGCAAGAGGCATCAAATAAGTTTTAGAGGATTATTGTAGGGCATCAAGACAAAAAATAAATGAAAAAAAATCAAGCATATTCTTTCTAAACACCTCCCCAACAGTGTCAGCACATATCCTATCCATTCTTGATTTTAAATATGATGAATTGCCAAGCCAATATTTGGGAATCCCATTCTTTTCAGGGCCAAACAAACCTGAGTTTTGGAACAAAATTCTGACTCAAATTTAAAATAGAATAGCATCATGGAAAGGAAGATGGCTAACAATGGCAAGAAAGCTCACATTAACCAAAGCAACCCTTTTAGCTATTCCCAACTATGTTATGTCAGTCCTTAAGCTACCAAAAGTAGTTCAACTGAATTTAGAGCAATGCATCAGAAAGTTTCTCTAGCATGGGAACCTTGATAGCAAGAAAAAGAGTGAAATCCCATTATTTTCATGGAACAAACTCTATGAAGATAAAAAATACAAAGGAGCTGGTTTACGCAATTCAGAGGCAAGGAATCTAGCTTTGGGAGCCAAACTAGCATGGAATGTTTTTGCAAAACCATCTTCCAAATGGGCTAAAATCATACAATGAAAATATATGGACTCCTCAATTCCTAAACAAAGTTTTACAATGGCAAACCCACCAGAGGGCTCTAAAATGTGGAACTTTATCATAACTTGTAGAGAAGTTATCATCCCACATTTAACCTAGTCCATAATAATGGAGAAAAGGCATTGTTCTGGGATGACTCCTGGAATGGCTTCCCACCATTGTCCAAAATTGAAAGATTTGAAGAAAGAGTATACTTAAATCACCATTGGGGAGTAAAAGTGAAAGACTACATTGAATTGGAAGACAACCTTCTCTCAAATGCAAAATGGAAAAACTTCATTGGATGTAGCTTCCCAGCAAACCAAAAGTCTTAGCTGTCAAAACTTCTCCAACAAAGACAAATCTTTTCTTCCAGGGACCTTCACAGGCTCATTTGGGCTCCTTCCAAGTCAGGCAGTTATAAAGTCAGCCTAGACTACTCATTAATCAATCAACAAGGGAATGTTAAATCAGCAAATTGGCCCCATAAATTATGTTGGAACCCTGCAATTCTTCCAAAAGCCAATTCATTTACATGGTTGGCATTAAACAAACGTATCCT
Source organism: Sequoiadendron giganteum (assembly GCA_007115665.2). Lineage (NCBI taxonomy): Eukaryota > Viridiplantae > Streptophyta > Pinopsida > Cupressales > Cupressaceae > Sequoiadendron > Sequoiadendron giganteum. The sequence continues at coordinate 263,401,418 of CM021105.1, forward strand.
TACCTATGAGAGATTGGTCAAACTGGGAATATTTGCTTCCTCAACTGTGTATTGTGTGGCCAACAAGAAGAGGATGTAGATGTTATGTCCCCATTTTCCATCCCGCCTAATAAATAATAATTAATTCAATTATTTAATGTTACCTAAGAAAAAACTGCAATTATTAAGGTAATATTAAATAATTATATTAATAGGGTGAATAAAGTGACACCTTGAAATATTTAAAGGATATTATAAAGTATTTTTATATCACACAGTTATTACAAAAGGATTTGAGAGCTCATTTTCTCATTATGTGTGAAGATTATTAATTTTTATTTGTGAAATTGAGAGCTCAACTTTCAGGAACGAGAGGATGGAAACCCTCAAGTTCAGGTTTGGGGATTGGACGAAAACCCAAATCCTTTCCAAGTTTCGAGGTTTGGACGAAAACCCAAAACCTCTTACAGGCAGATTCAAGCAAGCTTCGCATTTGGGCTTCAAAGATCGTTTGTGGGAATTCTAGATATTCAGAGTTCGATTGATATTAGGGTTTATGGTAATTTTTAGAAGAAAGGAATTTGCAGATTATTATATAGGGTTTCAATAATCCTCCAGGTGATATTTATTCACATTTACTGTTGCCAAATTTAGAGTTTATTGGAGCTTATTCAAATAAACGAACAGATTAAATATAATTCATTCTTATTTCCTACCGCCGAACTGTTTGGAGGTTACCAATAAGACACTCATTATTTGTGGTAAGTTGTAGCCTTATTTAAGGTAATCGTCGAATCCTTGTGGATGCTCGAGGGTGTGACATGGCGGATATTGAAGGGTCAATTGGTCAAACTCAACCGCACCTCCCATACTTGTGTAAATTGAAGGATATTAAGCCAGCACACAAGCTACTAGCTCACGTGGCAAATGCGGACAAAATAGGGGAAGTCATACATGAGACAGAACACCAATTGACCAACACCAAGGCACGGACGAACATTTCAAGGGAATCACGATTTGGTAGCATAGTCAACTAAGTATTGGAGAGTTGATTATTATTGAAGGACCCAATAATAATTGAAGGTGTGATTTTTATTTCTAAGTTACCGGGTTCGGCTCCCTGGCTCAGGGTCCTAGTCCAGGTTCGCTTCGAGTACCGGTCCTGGTCCGGTCCCTCTGTGGGTTCGACCAGGGTTCGGTATTTGGAGTCCTGGTTCGCCAGTGAAGAACTCGGGCGAACCCGAGAAGAACCCAGGCGAACCCAAGTCGAACCCACGTGTTTGGACGCCTAAAAAGCATTTTTTTTTGCATTTTTTAATTTATTTCTGCAGTTTGACTTTGACCCATGCCCAAGGGAACCCTAAAAGTGACCTCTAAAACACTTTAAACACCTAAACTACATCATTTTTATTCATTTGTTTTGCAAACAAGCATTTTCATTCCAAGAGGCTGAGTTCTTATTTTTGCTTGTTGGGTTGATAAAAGGAGTTGGAGATTGATCATTGAAGCTTCTACAAACGATTGCATTGCCATTCCTACAGATTTGCAAGTGTTTATTGGCTGCCACAAAGATTGTTGAAGGATATTTTTGCAAAGAGGTAAGTTTTTCTCACTTTTTTTGAGTTTTTTCATCCATTTTTTTGTTTTACATTTTACAAACCAGAAACTTTGTTTTGTTTCATTTTATGATTTATATATGTTTTTCCTTTCCATTCTTCTATGAATGTATGCAAGATTCAAAAGAGCTAGGTTTTATAAATCAATATTTTGTTTTCATTCAACTTTTGAATGTGTTGTTTGCAAAACAAATTGCCATAGGAATCACAATGTCAATGGGTTCTACCTCCGGCTCCGTAGCTAAACCAAACTCAAAGTTCAAAACAAATCCTAATTCTCCTCTATGGAAGTATGTTGAGATGATAAAACAAATTCCAGGTGGTGGCGGTTATGTTTGGAAATGCAATGGGTGTGACGTTACATATACTAGTTCATACCATAGGGTGAAAGCACATTTGTGTGGCATGGGCGGAAAAGGCATCACGTCTTGCCCTGGAAAAAAAGATGAACCTATTCTACCTGAGACAGTTGCAAAATACATTATGGAGCAAGATGCAACAGATCAACGAGAAGCCCAAAAAGGAAATCACTCTTTGTCTAAAAAAAATCAAAGGGAATGCAACCCCCATCCAATCCCAATATTGTGGTAGAAGACCACCCATTTATTGCCATTCCGGATCTTCAAGCTTGAAGTGCACAACCTATTGCAAACAAGAGATCAAAGGGGCCTTTGGAACTTGCATTTCAAAATGAGAGTAGAGCCCTTGTCGACCAATGTGTAGCAAGATGCTATATGCCAATGGATTAGCTTTTAATGTTGTTCGTTCTCCATATTGGAAAGAGATGTTGAGAACGGTTAATGAAATCCGAAAAGGGTACAAGGGCCCGGGTTATGAGAAGGTGCGTAGCACTTTATTGGAAAAGGAGGTTGAGTTGGTTGAAGATGCATTCAAGCCTATAAGAGATTCATGGGTTGAGACAGCTGTGTCCATTGTTTCAGATGGTTGGAAGGACTCAAAAAATCGGCCTTTGATCAATGTCATAGCGGTGTGCCCTAAAGGGGCAATGTTTTTAAAAGCCGTGGATTGTGAGGGCCAAGTAAAAGATGGAGAATTTATTGCTAGTATTCTCATTGCAGCCATTGAGCAAGTGGGACCCCGCAATGTTGTTCAAGTTGTAATGGACAACGCTAAGAATTGTAGAGCAGCAAGGTTGTTGGTTGAGGAAAGATATTCACATATCTTTTGGACACCTTGTGCGGTCCATTCACTCAATCTTATGATGCAAAAGATTGGGAATAAAATTGCATGGATCAAAGAATTGTATGCTGAGGCTGAAGACATTCAGATGTTCGTCACCAACCACCACTTGTCTCAAAGCATCTTTAGATCATTTTCAAAATTGGAGCTATTGAAGGTAAGTGAAGTAATATTTGCATTTGTCATTTTCTGATTTTCATAATTTGATTGTGCATTCTAATTTAAATTATTCTTTAAAGTTTATTTTTAAATTCTAATTATTATTTTTAATTTGCAATAGGTTGCAAAGACCCGCTTTGCCTCTAGTACAATCATCTTGAGCTGACTTGTGAAAGTTAAAGAGGCACTTGCTAGCATGGTGATTAGCAACAATTGGTCTATATGGAGGCAAAGTGGCACTGAAAGAGCAACAAAAATTAAGAGCATGATATTAGATGACTCATGGTGGGATCGTGCGAAGTATCTTCGTAGCTTCACCGAGCCCATTTTGAGTATGATTCGCTATACTGACATGGACAAGCCATGCATTGGAGAAATATATGATGGTATAGACTCAACGCTTGAGAAGATCAAATGCACCATAAATGCAAGAGAGCAAGACCCTGAAGAGACTTTCTTCAAACAAGTGCAAACAATTGTTGAAAAAAGATGGAACAAAATGAAAACTCCATTACACCTTCTTGCCTTTGCATTGACTCCAAAATACTACAGTAGTCAGCTTCTTTCACAGCCAGGAAGGCTTCCTCCATATAGAGATTTAAAAGTGGCTGAAGGGTACAAGGCAGCATTTATGAGACTCTTCCCTGACCAAGATTTGCGATCTGTAATCACAAATGAGTTCACTGATTTTGTGCACTCAAATCATCTAGATGCTGATGCTTCTCGTGATAGGTTCTTAAAGGATGCTCATAGTTGGTGGTACTTCCATGGACAATACTTCCAAAATTTGCAGCCCCTTGCAATCAAAGTTTTATCACAAGTAAGTTTAATAAATTTTCATATTTTAGTTTTACTTTTAAAATTTAAAAGTTTCATAATTTCATTTATAATTTTAAATTTTTTAATTGTTTACTTTGTCTTCATAGGTTGCTAGTTCATCCGCATCTGAGAGGAATTGGAGCACATATTCTTTCATCCACTCAATAAAACGCAATAAATTGCTCTCAAAAAGAGCGGAGAACTTAGTATATGTGCATTCCAACTTGCGTCTCCTTTCACACAAACAATGTGACTACAAGGAAGGGGAGACGAAGTTGTGGGATATAGGACCAGAGGATACTGACTTGGATGCTTCCACTTCCCACCATGTTGCATATGAGGAGTCCGATATCCAACAGGAGCATGGGCACAATACTAGTGCTAGTGACAGTGCTATTGGCACTACTTGTGATTCATCTAGTCTTCCTACTTCATCTAATGTCAATGTTGACAATGACTTTGATATAGATGATTTAGAGGATCCATTTGACAATTAAAACTTTAATAGTGTTGTAATATTGAACTTGAAGTTTGAAGTTTGAACAATGAATATTTATATTTATCATGCATGTTTAAAAAATTAAATGTTTTAACTTTTAAATGATATTCAAGTTTATGGTGGTTTTGTTGTTTATATGATGTTATGTGATGTTCTAATCCTAATTCATGCTTCTAGGCTGCATATATATATATTTTTTATTTTTACATGTTTTTCAGTTTTTGTACATACGAACCCGAAACGAACCGAACCCACCCCCCAAAAAATTTAGCCGAATCGGCGAACCGAACCCCCGAACCCAAACCGGCTACTTAGTTTTATTTCAAAAAAGACAAAAGAGCTGAGGTGGTTGTTGACCATTCAGAAGGTGAAATATCTTTAGAGGGGCATGTAAATTGAAAATCGTAAGATTTTCATTTTATGTTGTAGCCGCGATACGTGATAAGGGAACCATCGAATGTCTAAATAGTCACCGTTGATGCCATGCATGAGATCGTGGCTATTTGAAGAGATCGGTGTGTACAAAACCGCCACAATAAAGTTTGAGGAAGAGGCATCAGGAGCCTTTGTGAGCAGTTACAACTTCTCTAAGGGTTTGCGATTTCATACAAGAAACCTGTGATAGATATATATGTTCAGAAGAGGTTTGGAGGGCTGCAAATTAGTGAAGAAATATTTCCAGGTCAGCAATACTACAGTAAATGCACTGCTTTGTTAACCTTTGGTGAATAATATCAAATGTCTGAGATGAATGTATCTTTGTTGTTGCTTAACAGTAACATTACTGAGCATGGTTGTTAGTCCTATCTTATTAAATATGAGTGCAAATGTTGTTTGGTATTTGTGATTATCCCTATTAGTTTGTAATTCAGATATGAGCCATTTGAATGAGTATATATGTGTCGCTGAATGTACTTCCTGGAGATGAACTTTAATTTAACCTACAATTAGTTTCAGTCTAGTCATGCAAACTGTTTGACAAAATGCCAATCAGTCAAACGAAGAATATTGTTTAAAAACTCAGTCAAACGGGGTGGGACACTTCAATAAACCATCTTCTATTAACTTGCAAATTCTCACAAAAGTGTTGGTCATGGCTTCAAAACAAACTAAATTGGGTCACACCCCTACAAGAATCTTTGTTAGCAATTTTTTCCTCATGGTCAATACTGAATAAAGACTCTTTATTCTTCTCAATTTGGATAACAAGATCCTCAACACTAATATGGTGCTTATGGTGGGAAAGGAACAAAAGAATATTCTGGAAAGAGCACCATACAATGAAAGAAGTAATATGCAAAATTGAAAGATTAATTTTTGAGTTAGTAATGTCTAACATGTATAAATCAAATGGCTCAAGCAAAATCTACTCAAATTGGGATGCCAAAATATCTTCTCAATGGGAATTGATTAATTCACCAAACCTTGGAACATGGATACCAAAAACCAAGTCCAACCGCAATAGTGTAGTATGGATTCCACCTCCAATGGGCATGGTAAAACTCAATTTTGACGGGGCCTCCTGAAGGAACCCAAGTGCATCTGGTGAAGGCTATGTACTAAGGAACCATGTAGGTAAGATTATTAGTGTCCTCGCATTAAAACTGCCAGATGGAACAAATAATCAAGCTGAGGCACAAGCATTACTTGCAAGTCTGAAATTGGCATAGTTAGTAGGCATCAAACATATATGGATTGAGGGGGATTCTATGATCATAATCAAAGCATGTAAGCAAACAAACTCTATTAGCTGGCTATTAAGCGCCATCATAAAACAAGGCTCCAAAATGTTACAAGATTTTGATTCTTAGCAGCTCACACATTGTTATAGAGAGGGTAATAAAGTAGCAGATATGCTAGCAAATATGGTGTGTGACCTAAATGATGGGGCACTACAAATTAACCAAACAAATTTTGCTAACCATCCTACCCTGGCACATCTAGCCAACAATGAATTGCATCCCATAAAGGGGAATTGATTTAACATTATTAATGTTTTAAGTGTGCAAAGCCCGTGGTGTTGAGTTTCGTTAGTAGTGTTTGAGTCCAAGCTTCCATTACTATCCTCAACATGGTGTAAGTATCATACATCAAGCATCACAGATTGTGTTGGTTACCAGCATTAGCAGTTTGCTTTTGTAGATATCAATTTGCATTTGTAGCAATTTGGCCAAAGGGGGTTTTCATTTGAGCATTGGGTCCTCATGCAATTTGTTGGGGCACCAAGCCCCATCAAGCCATATATGCCTATAAACTTATCACAGATATGTTTCCCCAAAGTTCCAATACTGATCATCTGAGTTAGCCTCCATCTCCAAGCTGTGTGGGCCCTCGATTGGGCATATGCTTCTGTCCACGAGCCTTTTGCGGTAAAGTTTGAACTTGTCGAAGTAGCATGATTCCCATCGAGCCTGGAGGCCTAAATTTAAAGCGCAATGCACTAAGGCGCCACGTGGTGTCTTCGCGCATTATTTGAAAAAGGTGAGTGGTGCTTGTATATATCAAGCGCCAACTCTCGCACCAATGCCACATGTCGAACTGGCGCAGCCCAGTGAAGCTCATAAGCATTATAAGCAACTACTAGTGCACGATTGGTCGGGATCACTAGCGAGTTGGCGATCATTTTCTTTCACCCTTCCCGCCTAGCCTAGATGGTATAGTGTATAGCATGAATATGATGAGGTGCCACGTGGCGGCTTCGCGCACCACCAAAAAAGGTAAGCAATGTTTTTTGTTTTATTAAGTGATTGCTCCCGCACCAAGCCACGTGTCGTGCTAGCGCAGGTCGAAGAAGCTTCTAAGTATTGCAAGTAATTGATGTTGCGAGATTGGCCGAGACTTTTGGTGGGTCCACTGCATGATACAAAAGGAGGATGTTGTGTGGCTCACCCGTGCACACTCTGAACTTCAAAGGCTGGTTTTTGGCTAGCTTGGTTGCTTGTAGGATTCTTGCATTGCTAAAGATGGTGCTAAACCTAGACAATGCTCTCGTTGTATCGGCACATAAACACATGGCACCATTTCACTCTCTTGGGCACCTTTCTAAAGCATTGGTTGCTTCGAGGTGCAAGAGCTTGACAAGTGGCAGTGTTGGCATCGGCCTATGTGCTTCACATTTAGAAGCAAAAATCAACACGTTTCTTACACTTTGGCTGATGGGATGTGCATTTACTAATGTTACTCAACTTGATGATATCACTAACTGGCAATTTTCAGTATGGTGAATCATTTGGATGCAATTTGGCACATGCTCCATCAAAGCGTCAGTTGCTATGTGGATTTGCCAAGTATGACAAGGTGGTTGTGATGTACTTTAGCATTGAGTTGGCATGTGCCGAAAAAATGACAATATAGCTCCTTAAAGTGTCCTCGGTACCTCTCCTACCAAGGAGCAAATCTGGAAATGTTTTCCTCCCACTTGAAGCGTGGGAGGATGAGGCAGCTTGTTTTTATTTAAAGTGAAAGGGTGATACCCTTGCCATTCTTCTCATAGTTGTCTAGAGAGCCTGTTGAAAATGGACACTCCTATCTGCCTCACAAGCTCATGTCACCAGATGGCCTTCGTAGGAGCCATAACAGACTAGCAGTTGAAGGTGATAATGAAGCATCCCACTGGCAGGGACTTAAAAGCAGTCAAGATGATCCTTGGCGCCAATTTCTTGAGGAATGAAGAGAGATATAGGGTAAACATGGATATTACATCACGATTTGTGGCTTCCCTCTTGGATTTAGGAGAACAAAAGGAGTTGGTGCAGGAACTGGCTTCAAAACTATTTGAGAAACACAATCTTGGAGGGCTCGAGGAAACCTCGGATATAGCAAGGCATGAGGTTGGTGTCTCGAGGTCGAGGGATATCCAGAGTATGCGTGAGGAGGGCGCTGAGGCGGAATGGCTCCCATTCCTTGGAAATTTTTGCACGGTGACACTAGCACAACACAGAGTTTCAGCGTGCATGGGAAGTCAATTCCTAAAGAAAGTAAATAATTTGGAACCTATGGCTGACCTCCAATGGATAGTGAATTTTGACACCGCACCTGATGTGGCGTGAGGAGTCCACTTAATCTCCTACATAAAATTTGTTGTCTCTATTCTTTTCTCTCATTTTCTGTTTTGAGGCTTTTGTTCTGTTTTGGACTGCACACGTAAGGTACCTGATCTATGGGGTATTTTGTTTTGGTCCTCAGACCAACTTTATTCTGCAAGTTTCTATGCTGTATCTATGTAATTTCAGATTTTTTTATATTATTAATAATATTTCAGGCTTTTTGCCTTTTATCTAAAAAAAACATCTCAGCTCCCACAAGGAAAACCAAAATTTTGAGGAAAAGTATAAAACAGTCAATTATCAAAGATCAAATTTAACCAAATCTCCAAAAACTGAAGAGATAGAAAATTGTTGAGTTCTGAGAAGAAAGATTACTACTGCTATTTTCTAAGATTCTAGAATCCCATCCTATCACATGATTTTCGTCAAGTGGTGAGGCCAGGTACAAAATCCCTGGGTGTTTTGCTTGTGGAATAGGTACCCCTTCGTATTCACAATAATTCCAAAGATGGAGCCCACTTTTTTTTTTAAAAATCATCATTTGCCAAAAGCAAACACCAAAAATAACTTATACTCCATATCATGCACCACCCACTGCTACATTTAAAAACGAAATTTACAAAGTTTATGATCCATCAAAATTATGGTAGTTTAATTCTTCTGAAATAAAACAAACCTGTGTGTTCTCAATAGTGTAAGAACATTATAGTCAGAATCAGTCAAGAGAAGGTTTCCTTGTGCATAAAGCTCAAGAATGATATGATGTGCATTCGTACCAAGCCCAAACTGAAAATCCACAACCTACAGAATTGAAAAGAATATGAGCTTGAAAGATGTAAGGGGAATCCAGCAACTTGGGTGCAAAATGGTCAGTCTGACAAAAAAACACTTAACAAAATGTTAGGAAATTACTGCTGTCAACAAATAATACTGTAGGTCCTAGGGTTGATGAAAAGACCACATATTATAATTCTAAGGATCAACATATAGACTTCAACAAAAGGAAGGATATACATACACGATCAGTTCCCAGTTGACGAACATCTTCAAGCCTTCGTGTCCTTATATGCTTTCGTAATTTCAGAGTAAACCCTGAAGGAGTCATACTTTTGTCTCTACATAAGATACAGCAATATTGATAAAAATAATTGGATTCAGTTTTGAAGTAATTAGCTCTTGATGAAGTTATGAATTAATGCAAATATGTGGATGCATTCAAACATAAATAAAGAAATAAATAAAAGCACTGAATATTCAAAGGCAAAAAAAGATGAAAAAATAGAATCATACCGAACAAAAACTGTTGTATGCAATCTTATGCCACTTTCAACAAGCAGCAATGTTTTCTCACTCTCTCCGGATTCTGTAACCCCGCTGCTCTTCATAAGCTTAAACATATATGTCTGCAAATTGTAAATAGATTTTAAATATTGCTAGTACAAGCTCCAAGTACAATAACAAGTGTAACGCAAGCTTACATCTTACTCAGAAGTAAGCACTACCTCTAAATTTAATCCACAAGTGAACGAAAGCAAACCATTTTCATAAAGAAAAAAACACCAAATCATCAAGGTAAAGGAATTTTCAGCTAAGCTTTCGAACTAGAAATTTTCTTGTCCCTTCATCAAAATTTAGGTTGAACAAAAGAGATAGGAGATGAAATGAAAAAGGAATTACAAAAAAATTGAAACATAATATGGATCGGAAAAATATAAGAGGAATGCAACTTCAATTTAACTTATTAATGCCATTCAAAAACATACAAATATTAAAAAAGCATCATCTACAAAAAAATAGGCATATCTCTGAAATTTGTAATGAGTTATACCTCTTTGAGCCTTCTAATCTACTTGTGGGTACCAATCCTCACTTTTTGACAAATCTATAAGCAAAATTCAAATTTAAAAATGCTGAAATTGGATTGCTTCCCATGGGAGAGGCATTGAACCATACAAATGCAATTAAAACTAACAGTGTTATTTTGGAAATGAATGGAGAAAAGAGGAGTGAAACCATTTTGATTTGTCAGTCTACTAAAGAGTTTTCAAAAGTAAATGAGGAAATTGCAGATAAGGTGAATTGAGTGCTGTTCAAAGATTTCAAATGAAAATCAAAGTCATTAGAAGTTCAAGATGCTGAACTTAATCTTCTATTTCCTGATAAAGACTTGAGTACTCACCCAAGACACAGAGAGCACCAAGTACCTGTCAAGATGGTTGATAGAGTTATTTGTTTCCAGTTTATGTTGATGGGCATGCAATTAGATGAATCAAGCATAGAGAAAAAGTAGTGGTGTCATTTAGACACGCATTTCCACAACATAGATAAAAAGGATTTATATTCATTCATGGTGGTATTCTATAATCTGCCCAATGAACTACAATACTCATGCAAACTATCTATCGTAAATCTCAAACACATCCAACTAATATTATTGCATCAGTCAATCATTAATAAATCAATCCCTTTTGAGGGTTAGGTTACATCTTTTTATAGGTCATACAATTAGTTACAAGTCGAAAAAGTGTTAGCCTTCTAGCTCCAACATGTATCATTCAAAGTGACAAGTGTTCCATGCAACCATAGGCATCCACTTCCACTTTTCTCTGCATGGTCTTTCATATGCTCACACTCGCATCATCTCTCCCACACTCATCTTGAACCTTGGCCCCCATCCTTCCACACAAGGAAACCTCTTATCCCTCCTATGTAGTGCAGCATAGTCAGCTTCCTATGTGGCAAAACACTCTTGTCTCCTTGCACTAATAAAGTTATACATGGCTCTTGCACACATCCTCAAAACTGCCTTAGCCAAAATTGGGGCCAACATTTCCCCACTTAGTTTCTTGTTTCTCCCCAAATAAATTGCCTCTACCACAGATTGTAATAAGGTCTTAATTTTGTAGGAATTTTGGTGCAACATATCATAGGACCTCAAAATTGGCCCATGTTTTCCTCGTGGCCTCAACCGACTCATGTAGCTCATTAAGAATCTAGGCCACAAAATTGAGGGCCTCTAAATCAACCTTGTGTTGATAAAAAATAAGGCAGATTTCATGCACCAATTACTTTGAATTTTGTTGAGTGCATTGCACCACTCTGCCTCTCCACCATTACACCCTTGGAGCAATTGAAGCTCCTTCATTGTGGGGTTCTTTAGCTCAATTAGTTCATCCTTGAAGGTGTTTGCCACTACCACTATCATGTAGCTCTTTGTCGGATCTAGATGGTTGCCAAAAGGGCTATCATATTGGAGCTTGGCATCCTCCTCAACATAACATCAGTCCACAATTGCATGCAAACCAAACAACTTGTTGTATGCCTGCCTATAATGCACCTCTTATTCAAGGGTTCATTAATGAGGGCAACTAGTGCGCAATCCTGCTTTGTACAACTATAGTATACGCACTTGAGCTTGTCAATGCATCAACTAACTCAAGAAAACACTAAATCAATTCCAACTTACTCAAGTCTAGGCCCTCTAGCATGTTTGTCTTTACAATATCAAAAATGGCACACGCATTCTAGTCTTTTCCCTCCATAAATGAACTTGACACCTCAACCCTTTACTTGTCATGCTTAATTTGACTAATCTACTCTTATAGTCATTGAGACTCAATGCTAAATAGGAGCATGTGCTAAATTGCCTCTGTCTAGATCCTCTCGATCACTATAATAATCACCCTTTAAAAAAAAATTGAAAATCTAGTTAGCTCAACAATTGGAAATCGGTAAACAACTTTCCTTTCCACTTTCTAATCACCAAGTTCCCAGTGTGGTCGAGGTGAGAGCATACGGTGTACGGGATTACAATAATACTTGAAAATGAAGCAGCTGAAAGTAATCTAGTTATCCAGTGGGGTTAGCTTAGCACTTCCACCTTTCAGTGGGAAAGCTCATGCAATATTGGAAATGTATGATGAGCACACAGTTATACTGAGGGGGGGGTGAATCAGTATAACACAACTTATACCAATTTAAAACTTTACCAATCACAATAACACCATTCACTCAACATCAACAGTTATGCACATGAGAAGAACACAATACCACACGATATTTACGTGGAAACCCTTACCAGAGAAAACCATGATACAAATACTGTACTTTATATATTTATGTGAATTACAATGATAGTAGGCACCAACCTACTAGAGGCACCAAACTCTAACTTGTTTTGTAGGCACCAACCTACAGGAAGCACCAACTCCCTCAATTTGTAGACACCAACCTACTAGAGGCACCAACCCCCACTTGCCAAGCACCAACTTAACAAAAGATAATGACTTCAGAAACGAAGTTCCACCTTCAATGTTGCGTCTTCAATGGATGATGGACAATACTGCTCAAATATATCTCTTTTCAATCTTGCACCAAGTCTGCTATAACTCTTTTCTTAGATCTGATAAAATTATTCTTCTATATCTGCAATAACTTCTCTTCAATATTGAACCTTTTGACTTCCTCACAAATATGGTGAAAACACTCTTATAAAATCTGCTTTAAGACAGTTATAGATCTCCTCCTTAAATCTGTGCTTGATCTGAAAGATATTCAATTTGCTCTTGCACAATCACTCAAATGATGTATATTTCTGCTTCTCTATTCACATCATCATTCCCACACACTCTCACTTCCTCTCATTACAAAAGAGCATTTTATACATGCTTGAACAGCCACGGTCTTCATGAAGGAATGCATCCTTTCATTCAGGATTTTCAACCTTTACTAATTGCACCACTTCATATTTAACATGAATAAGACAAATTTTGGTCTATAATATGAAGTGCTTCATAAACGTCTCCTAACTAATCTGCCTTCTAACATTTGATCGCTGCCAGTTAATTGTTTTATTTTATTCGTCACATTTTGTATTATTAACAAACTCTTGTCCTATATATGGAGATCGCACCATATCGTATCTTATGAAAAGACAATTTTTGTCTTATTATGATTTGTCTTTTCTCTTGTTTGTCTTATTCCCAACCCGTTTTGTTTTTTTTAATTACCTTGCTTTTGGTGATGAAATCGTATCATTCCATTGTGGATCACATCTTTTCAACGTACCATTTCAAAACTGAATCGCTGCCTTTTAAAGACTTTGTCTTTTCCTATTTTTGTTTTTATTCATTGTCTTATGTGCTGCACAGAAAACTTTTGTTTTAATAAACTGAAATGAATCAGTTTCTTCTACTTTAATTGCTTTTGTTATTTATACACTTGTTAGTCTTAATAAGATCAATTATCCTTTAATTGCTTTCCAGATTTCATATGCTGTTTGTTGCTTTCTTTGAATCTGTACAAATCAATCCAAGCTCTTTATATCTAATCAATCTGATTTCTTCTTCCGTTCTAAGTTTGAAACTTTACCTTCATATCTTTGCATCGATCATACTTTTACCTTCATGTTGTTCAAGGGTTTCATATGCTGTTTCAAAATCATTTAAAGGTGCTAGAGACACTTGACATAATTTCCAACAATCTTGACTAAGTGCCTTTGACATCAATGACAATATTTCCAACAATGTAAAGCCAATTCTTCCACTTTTCAATGGTGAGTGAGAACCAACGAGCCACTTATTCAATGGGGTGAGTAACATAAAATATCGTGAGCAGATCATTGGTGGTACTACCACTCAGTGTTATAATGTTAACTCAAGGAAATCATCTATAAAATGAAATGTGCTACTACTGTCATGCCCCTGGAATTGTAACACTAAAATATGAAGTATTGAAATACAAATAAATAAATAAAATGAATAACAAAATAAATATCCAAAATATAAATACAAATATTAGCAATTTAAATATTATTATAATTATAATTATCACCAGATAATATTATAATTATAATATAAATATAAAAAACAATACAAACAATTGATATTATTAAATAATTATTATAATAATAAAATATTCATAAGAAACTAATAACATGTTAAATAATCTATGATAAATATTAGCGATCTGTTTAAGCCAAAGGAGGTGGCGGTTCCTAAAAGATGCGATTCTATTCACTCCACCATAAGCAGCGATAAGTATGAGAGGAAGGCAGCGATTCTAAGGGGAGAAGAATAAAAATGGAAAAAGGAAACGGTTATGTAAAACAAGGAAGGATCGAAGGAAATAAGGGAAGGATTATTATATAAATAAGAGCCAACAAGGAAATAAAAAGGAAATTTAACTGAGATATAGTGACAGCAAACAAAGGCATAGAAATATATGAAGGCAACTCAAATGAATTATGTCTGAATAAAAGTGCAGTTAAAAGAAGATAAAAGAGCAGAGATTAGAAGGAAGCAGGAGCAGATTAAAATAGAAAATGAAATCTGGAATGCATTTCAGAATGTAGCAGCAGACACATTAACAAGATATACTTGGATTTAGGAGAAGAGAGATACGGGGAAGAAGGATAATAATAGGAGGAGTATCTTCTGAGTGTAGCAGCAGATCCATTAATATAATTTGGAAGGAAAAACATGTGGGAAGGAGGAGTTGGCTCAAGAAGGGATAAGTGAAAATTAATGATAAATCACAAGGGAAGTAAGTTGAATATATATATATAAAGTGATTAGTGGAGGAGTGAAATCAATGAGGGATAAATATATATATATATGATTAAGCAATAATGATGCTTGCAGCAATCATTGAGCCTTCTAAGTAATTATGGTACTTTAATACGAATGATAATTCTTATCTGCTTGATCTACACTAACTTTATACTCTAGGTGTTAAGAATAGAGCATCGATTTGGGGAATTAAAAAGAAGAGAAACAGATCGGCCAACAAACCATAGAATCTCTGTTTGCATAAGCTATCTTGTGATTGCAGATTTATATGAATTTGATTAGTTTATTATGCACATACCTTCACCATGATGGGAGAAGGGAGAATTTTAAAAAAAGGGTCTAGTGATGAGGCCCTCTTCTAGGTATACCACCCGGGGAGGGGACAAGATGAGCCCACATGGGCCAAAGGGGTACTGCCTTTGGGCCTAGGAGAGTTGAGCTACCAGGACACCATTTTGTAACCTCACTCCCTATCATGGTGTAACAATATAAGGAGATCAATCATGAGGAAATGGAAAAGGATGGCAAGATGAGGAGATAACTAAAAAATTAATAACCG
Source organism: Sequoiadendron giganteum (assembly GCA_007115665.2). Taxonomy (NCBI): domain Eukaryota; kingdom Viridiplantae; phylum Streptophyta; class Pinopsida; order Cupressales; family Cupressaceae; genus Sequoiadendron; species Sequoiadendron giganteum. The sequence goes on from CM021105.1 coordinate 263,416,864, forward strand.
GATTAACAAACTTACTATGGATTTATTAATGTTTAACCATGATACTCTACTTGTTAAGTTATTATTGTAATTGTTCTCTAACTTGTTTGCAGGGATTAAATCAAGCCTAGGTACTCTCTAAATCCATTGTTGCTTGGGAAAAATTGATAACTTTAGAGTAAATTTAGTATAAACCTTATTAGGGACATTACAACTACTGATGCAAAGTAACTGTTGTAACAATGATAAATATCAACCCTAACATTAGAACAATCGCCAAAACAACAACCAATTGAGTATACCTATAAATAAGAGTGCTGGTATGAACAAGGCTGAGCTGATTGGATGGTTGCAGGTCTGTTACTCCTCTGTTGTAGCTCAAATAGCCACCCGAAATCATTCAAAATATCATTTTATGCAACCAAGGACACCCCGAGTTGATGCCCAACAACTGAAGACATACTCCACTCTACAAACAGCCTCCAAAATGCATGGAAACAGCAACATAAAGGTCTGATATTCATCTCAGATTTACCCAGACAGCAATATAATGACCCAGAAATAATAAAGAATGCATACCCAATTCATCAAAGGACAGTATGGACCGCTGTAAGCAGTTCCCAATGCAATCCCCTTCATCCAACAATGCCAAAAACCCAAGTAAAGGACATTGCAGGTCTGCAAATCACTGGATAGACTGCTGCATGTGTAGCGTCAAGTCTATTATGACAAAAAATGTTGTTACAGGGTCTGATATACAACTGTTGTAAGTCAAAACAGCCATGATGAATCATCAAACTCCCTCCAAACCACCATAGATCGCCTCCTAACCACGTCCAAAATCTTTGCAAACATTCACCAAAACATAAATCCCAAAATCTGCAATCAAAATACTTTGAATTATCTTCTTTTGTGAAACCTTGGAACTGGAACTCTGTTGAAGCACAATGTGATTCCTAAATAGAACCACTCCACTAACTAGGGATTATCTTTCAAATCCGAAACTAGGAACCAAATAAGGGTTTTCGTGTTCAAACGATTTTTGGAAGAACTCGCAAGTTTAATCCGGCAACATAACAATATGTGTAAACTTCAACATAACCAAATGAGCCCCCAATACCTCCTTTTATAGCCTTTCTTCGTTGTTTTTTCGCTACTTTTCTGAAAAAGTGGTTTTTGCTTTTTCACTGTTTTTTCAAAGAAAAAACACTTTTTTGTTTTTTTTTTCTGAAAAAGCGTTTTTTCAAAAGCGTTTGTTTTTTCTTTTTCTCTGGATTTTTCAAAAAAAAACACTTTAAATTAAATTAAATAATTCATTATGTGTAAACCTTTACAACAAGCTATTACACTAAGTTGTCCTTTAATTATTTATCAACATTAGACCACATTGGTGAAATATTAATTAAATAGCATAATAACTCACCCAAGTTGCTGAAAGTGTTGCAACATCATCGAAATTCAATTTTGACTACACCATGATGAAACTGAAGTGATAGAAAGATGACTTTCTAAAAAATAGCTTTCTCCTCCAAGAAGTTTAGAGTGCACCCAAAAGATCAAAAATTGATTCTGAAAGCATATAAGGGCTACAACTACCCAACTGAACTCAAACCCAAGAACAATTGCTCTACAAGACTGATCAAATGCTTCTCCAAGAATGTTGGAGTTCTCCCTCACTGACCAGTTAGCCTCCAGAAGACTTGGAAATTGGCTAAATGTGCACAAATTGGCTAAGCGTCAAAAGGGGACATTACAATCACCACAAGTTGTTCTACCATTAGACATTACAAATCAACCCATGCTACCTCATATTTGTTGCATGCCTCCTTGAGCATACTGTAATGTCCCCTTTTTGGGATCACCTTACATTTTGCCCTAAAATCACAATTCAAAATGAAACCAATAGCAGATTGCAGTTAAAGATATAATTCCTACTTAAAATTGAGATGATGTAAGTCTAGTTATGAAAACCTGCAACCCTGTTAGATGAATGTGACGGACATAATCCATGAAATACATCTAGTTCTAAGTCTAATAAAGATTATATATATCAATACAACAAGCCCCAAGGACTACGTGGGCTCAAACATAATGAGGACATGATGAGGTGCCCCAAGTATCCTCCCCTAGGCCCAACCACAGGATCTTATCCTCTGTGGCCTCATGTGATCCTTAACTGATGGTCCTTGAACATCATCATGAGGTGGTGTACCTAATGAGGGTTTTACACAATTCTCCATCATGCCAACCTCTCCTCTTATGATTGAAGACCTTTCTTCATTTACTTCAACAATTGATTCACTCGAGGATAGTTGGGAAACTACAATAGGGTGTCCTCACAATTCTCCCTTTTGCATAATAGGGTGCCCTTCTCGCAGTTCTCCCTTTTGCATAATAGGGTGCCCTACTCGCAATTCTCCCTTCTGCATAATAGGATACCCTTCTCGTAGTTCTCCCTTTTGCATAATAGGGTGCCCTACTCACAATTCTCCCTTTGCAGTCCTGCATTATCCCTTCATGACCAATTGTTGCTAAACCAGAATAATATCACTATTAACAATATCAGTAACTATATGCTACATTTGTTAATAATATCAGTAATTATATGCTACATCATATGCTTTGGTGTTAGTGTTTAATATCTATAATTTCTTATCAAATAAGCATCATACCACAGGGTCTGATTATGTTGTTGCTCTGGTCGAATCTGTTGTATACTTGTAAAGGCTTATGCTGGTGGTCAATCACTCTGCTGCTATTTATCCCCGCGGATTATATATATAAAATATTTTGTATTCTATCCTATGATTGCTTAGTGTAAATCAAACGAATTAGAATCTATTATCCACATTTATATTTAAAGAATCATAATTACTTATAAGGCCCAATAATTGCTACAAGCATCATTATTGCATAATTGTGATGTCCCCTTTTACTTGAGCATCAGAGTTGGTAAGATTAGCCTATCATTTGAACCTCATAGACTAGTGTTGTGGATTTGAGGGTCCAGTTTGGGCAATATTGAGCTCTTCAGGTGGCAATTGGCGGTGTTTACCTCTCTAGATTGTTGGTATATTCTGAGGCTAAGCTATTCCGAGGTTTCTAGCTTCATTTATATATACTTACTATTTATAATAAGTCCATGAGTTGTTAGAGGCCAACCTTACTATTTATAGTAAGGCATCCTAATGGGCAGAGAGAGCGGTGGGTTAGCCGATGGTGAAGTCAAAATTGATAAATGAGGTTCATTAATGGAGTTAAGGTGTTTATTTATTATTAAAGTTATACTTTAATAATAAATAATTAATTATTAAAATGCATTTATTAATGACTTGTATTGACTTTATAATTAATGTGCATTTAAAATTATAAAGTCAAATTATAAAAGCACTAGTTGGGTACCCACTTTGAGGAATATTAAAAAGTGCAAAAGCAAATTATTTTATGATATATTTTAATGATTAAAAAGCACATTGGGAATTGTGCCATCTTGGAGAGGGTATAAAAGCATGTGAAAAAGCAAATGTAATCATTCTTGATCGTTTATCAAATTGGCTTCGTGACTTGCATTTTGGAGGTGGAGACCTAGGGTTTTCAGCTGCAACCATCTTGGAGAGCGTAGCTGCTTCATGTATTGAGCTTACCAAGGGTGTGAAAGATCATCTGAGGTTTGCTGATTGGTGGCTTCATACGGAGGTCACATTTGTGCTTCATTGGAGAAGAATTTCAGAAGTTTTCAAGGGTTTACTTGCTAATCAGAAGTTGTTATCTGGGTATGATCTTATTGTAAATTCAAGCAATAAATAATCAGAGTTGATCATTTGATATAATTGCTTTCAGCATTTCTCTATTTGCATTTATTTGGTATTTTATGCATTTTCTGGCAAAAAATTTCACAAGCTACAAAACCAAAATAAACAGAAAGAGCAGAAAAAATCATTAGCAAATATCTCAACAAGGGTGGGATATTACAATAATCGAATATATATATACTTTCCCTTGTATTTCTTCTTCCAAATCTGATTATATCATATTAATGTATTTGCTGTCATACTCAGAAATTACTCCTATTTCTCTCTTTATTCACTCTTCATATACCTGCGTTTAAATCTCTATATTCCCTTATGTCGCCTTTCTGAGTGCAGATCATTATTTAGTTTTTTGAATGCTATTCCTTCCTGAATGATCTGCTGACTTTTGATCTTTTTATATCTGCCTTCCAACTCCTAATCTATTCCCTTCATTCCCCATTTATCAGACTTCACTTGCTGTTCCTATATTTCTGCTAAATCTCCTTATCCTATCATGTTCCTCCCTTCTCCTCCCCTGTTTCTTCCATACTTCCTTCATTTTATATCTTTGTCTCTTTAAAGAGAGAGACCCTTTTGAATAGCAACAACCTTTCAAAAAGGCACATCCCTTTATTCCAAACCTGCTTCATTAATTTTTGTTTGCTGACTTGAAACACCACTGCCTGCTCATACTTGGTCAAAGTCTTCTTGATATTGGAATCGCTGCACTTTATACACATGACCGCTGCTTTTTAAGTCATAGTTGTTTCCTTTAAACTTATGTTTATTAAGGTTGCTGCCTTACTTGTTCATAATCGCTGCTTTTACCTAGCGCTGCTGTTAATAAGTATTTGCTGGCTGCTCATGTATTTCATAAATATTATTTTATATTAATATAAATTGAATTTATTGTATGTTTATTACATATGTTTTAGTATTACATTATGGTGTTTATAATTATGATAATATTTAAACTGTTTAATATTCATTTTGTATTGTCAATATTTATATTGTTATATTTGATAATTATAATTATAATAATATTAAATTACTAATATTTTTAATATGTATTTTGTTATTGTATTTCAATGCTTTATATCTTAGTGCTACAATTTCGGGGGCATGACACATACCCTTGGGCATCTCAAACATGGGATCCTACGCATAGCCACCCATTCACTTACATATTTATGTGCTAGTCATTTAAGTTGCAATTGCATGTTGGATTGCTAGGTCCTATCTTTCTATTTCCTTGTGTTGATGTCATGTACTCCCTTGCTACTCAAAGTTGGAAATTCTTTGATCATCAAGGGATATTGCCATTGCTCAAAGATGTGCCTCTCTCAACCATCGTTTTTTTTTCTCCCCCTTCTTTATCTAACTACTACATCTCATCCACTTCTTCGTGCATCACTTGACTTTTCCTACATTTGCACCCTTGCTTGACCTTCACACTATTGGGTCTTTGGCAAACGTGTCTTGCACAACATCCATTGGTGGTGCAGTTTGTTGTGTCAACATCTATACAAGGGAGGCTTAAGCATGATAATGGTGCTTCTTTCTGTGAAGATACACTTCAATAAATTCCTCTTCTATCATTTTCCTTTACTTTCATTTTCCTTTATCTAGCGTATGCTTGTGTTTGCACCACTAGGCCGGCTCTTCTATTGTCTGGCGCACTTCACCTTCATTAGTGTAAAACTAAATTCCCTTTTCCACAGGGTGTTGTCTTTTCATGGAAGGGGTGGCTATGTAACTACTCAATTTGTCACGCACAAACAACATGTAAAAATCACAAGTTACAACTTCGACAAGCAATATCATATCTTTAAAATTGGTCTCCAAGCTATCATTCCATCCTCAAAGGCAATGAGCTACCCTACACAGTTCAAATTAAATTGCTTCTTGTAGATATGGTAGTCTATGGACAACACACAAACTCGTCAAGTTGATGGAATGCAAACATTGCATAAAACATTAAGATCATGAATAGGAGTTTATATCAAAATGGCTACTCTGTGGTCTATGCCAAAATTTTCACTAAGTTAGAGTGGCACATAGCCTAAACTTGCACATATCCTTGTATGCAATAAGTAGCTCACAAATGATGCACCGTTTGTTGACAAAGGTGCATGTATCCCAGCCACTTGACAAGTTTGGCCTTGAAGGCCAATGTGACCTATTGATTGCAAAAATCCTTTTTGCATCTCTATATTAGACATTCAATAGCCATTGCCTATTTGTATTCTTTGGAAACTAGGATGCCAATGGCATCAAACACTATCAAGAGCAGGACCATGCCCCACTTGAACTTTGCACCCTACATACAAGCATCTTACACAACTAGATAATCTTGTCAATGACAAATTGCACATAAGTTGTAGCTAACATTATTGATTCTAATCTCTCACACAACCTCCAGTCACTAATTCTCATCAACTTATTGTGGTAAGATTTGCAATGATCAATAGCATAGCTACTCACATGGCCCAATCTTCAATTGTGGCCAAGTTATACATATAATACTCATGTTATGCTCTCTCAGGTTGTACATGTTCTCTTCCTAAGGCTCTCATAGTATTCAAACTCCAATCTTGCATAGTCTTGTGATAAAGTGTATCAATGTCATAGAAATACAAATCCTCCACTTAGCCATATTTAGTCAGTCCTTGTGAAGACGTGAAAGCAAGAACTTGATGAGCTTTTTCAACTTCCTAAAGTAAGGTAGATCATTGAGATGCCAAACATTGGGAAGCTTCAATGTATCTAGAAACTTAGTCAAATAGATTTAACATCCCTCCTCATCAAACTATTCATCATGTGTCCTCGTCTCTTCCCAAAGAAGTCCTTGATACCTATTGTACCCATGTAAAACTCAACTTTAGTACTCCCTTTTGTCTATTTTTTTGTCAATCGATCCTCGATCTTGTCTCAATCTACTTCAGTTCATGGACTCCTCAATCAATTTGCAATGTCATCCTATCATAGTATTTTCTTTGACTAGCAACTTTTGCATGCTAAAGATGATTGACACAAGCTTGATAAGGAATAAGCAATGAGGAAATATCAAGGGCAGTGGAAGAGCATGGAATGATAGAACAAGCAAGAGCATACCAACTTAGAATGCATAGCAAAATAAATCAGAATTTCACCCAAGTGTGAAGGAAAAATTGGCACACTTTTCCCTTGGCAAAGCCATTGGTTTTCTCCACCGCGGTCATGAAATATGGACTAAGTGGAGTTGGTGTGCGCTTCTAATTAAGAAAGGGGGCACTACAAGCCAGCCCCAACAAATGTTCCTATGTCATGTTGACAGGTGTGCACTTGAACTGGATGGTGGGGCCTACAAATGTTTGTTGCATGCTTCTACATGGATCATTTGAAGGACAAAAACCCTCCTTTAACACCCTTGGTGCTCATCCTCACCACTAGGCCGATCTTTTGGCATAGCAACACATCATAGAGGTACCAAAACCAAGGTATCAAGGTCAAGCCCAACAAAGCGTAGAGGGCAGCCTAGACAGACATTCCTCTATTGTGTCAGTGGGTGTGTATGTAATGTCCCCTATTTGGGATATTCCTAGATTTTGCCCTAAAAGCACAATTAGAATCCAAAATAAGAAATTTAATGCATTTGAGATTGTAAATTTACCAATTGAAATGCCCTTATAAGATATAAATCCTAGTTTAGGACTTGCACACGATACTAGTCACTAGAAATGAATATTAGATCATAAGCCATGACAACATATATTTATCACTAATCATTAGTAAACATCATGATATCCATGTACATTATTCACATTAAAGCAAATTAAGGCAATAGCCATTCCAATGTGGATTCCTATAATAATCTTATCAAGAATTCATTGAAATGCTTGCAAACCACAGTCTCAAGGTTGGTCGCCTTTGTACTACAAGAGCATGGAAGGTGGGTCGCCCTTCTATCCCTCAGTCTGTCTCGGAGGTGCTCCATCCTCCTTGATCAAACCTAGGCATCTCAGGGTGGTGTGCTTGATAAGAGCATGAAGACTACCTCCCTTCCACCAAGACCGAGAGCACATATTTGTCTCTTGGCCCACAAGGCATAGCCCCCTATGGGTAGCTTGCTTGATGACGAATTTGTCACTCCTTCACCTCTTGTGAACTCGAAAGGTTGATCGGCCTTCCTTTTTTGCAATCATTTCTCTAAATTCAAAATAGATTATTATAAGAATCTATTATCTATATTTATGATAAAGGAAGAATCGTAATTATTTAAAGGATTAATAATTGCTGCAAGCATCATTATTGCATAATCGTACATAAACATATATATATATATAAAAAAAAAATTAAAGACTTACAATAATCCTTTTGCTAGTAAATAATATTTATTTCCAATAAGGTTAGACTTACAATAATCCTTTTGCTAGTAAATAATATTTATTTCCAATAAGGTTCCAATCCTTATTTTCCTTTTTCCAATCTGCTGACTTGATTCCCATTTGATTTCCAATTCATGCCTCTCCCAAATGATTTATTCTTGCTTTAATATCTTCCATTGTGGGGGGGCGAGGCGGGGACGCAAAAGTCACATCTTTGCACCGACACCCTTACCTTTGTAAGGGACACATCCCTTCAAACCTAAGCGTTGCCGTAATCCTTTTTATTTGTTAATTATAGACTTTTGTGGAATCGCCGCCCCTGTTGGTCTTTATTATTAATCGACCCTTTGCTAATTTTATTCCTAGTGGCGATCTCATAGAATTTATCATTGCTGCAATTTTCCTTTGTATTGTCTTACATGGGTGAGGCATGACAATGTACCCAATCCAAATGGTGGGGGCTCCACATGTCCATTGCATGCTACCTCATGGATCCTCCAAAAGAAAAAATCCCTCCCTTAACACCCTTGGTGCTTGTCCTCATGACTAGGCCAATCTTTTGGCATACTAGCACATCACAATATGATTGAGACACAAATCAAATGCCCTTGTAGATCTAGCCCCCTATGTCCAATTCGAATGAAATGAATGAAGATTTTGACTTTCTTGAATGTTGTAGATTCAATGGTGAGCTCTAATTTGCTTCACAAATCATCAAAAAAAACCTACAAAACAAAACCCCAAATAGGAACCCCCTATAATCTACTCTCTCAACCTTTCTAATTCTCCAAATCATCCTAGGATGAAAAAGAAGAGCATAATCAGTTTCAAGGAAACACAAAAAATTGCAATCCCAGATCTTCCAAATATCGACTAACTTTAGACAATCTCCAAATCTAATACCATGTTAGAATTGGCTATGGAGGTAGCTACCCAATCAAGATACCTAAAAGCTAATCACAAAAAGAGAAGAAGATCAACATGATAGGATAATAATAATAATCTATACAAAGGATGCAATGTGCATACAAGAGAGAGTATAGAGTGCTCATATGATAGCAAGAGGTAGGTATATATAGGGTACACCATCAAGAGAAGAAAATGTACAACCAATGTAGGATAGTAGGAGATGGAGTCACGTGTGTGCACATCTCCACCAAATAAAGTACAAATACCCTAAGTAAACTAATCAACTAGATGTGAAAAGGGCCTAAAAGGGAAACCAATTAGGGAATAACCCCATTCACACCAACCCATAACATTGAGAAAAGAAAGCCACAAACATTAGAGTGAGAATTAGGGTGCTTGTGTGTACCCAATTTTGCACCACTACATATGGGTCAACATTGCACGTCCGATGATGACTAATACCACCTGAAGCAACATTATGAAGCAAGAATTAAATGCAGCAACTAGAGATCCCCCTTAGATGTGTTTTGTTTCTTATCATGTGTACTCTTATCCCCATTTTCCCATTGTCAATTTTAGCCTTGTTTGGCCTTCAAAATTGTATGTATTCATCTATTATGACAAAATTGCTGATAATATCCAGGCGGCAGTTGCAAAATTGTCAAAATGAATTGTACAGTTGTTGCTGAAATCACACAGTGACACCAACAGTTTTGAAATCACCCCTAACAATCATATAACCATTGCAGTAGCTTTGTAATTGCCCCTTTGTGGAAACCAGCAGTTTCACCATGACACACAGAAAACATGAATTTTGAGTGTTTGAGCTCCCTATCTCTTCCTCTGCCTTATCCTTTGACTTCCCCTTGACCCCCATGCCTCTAAAACATTCCTATAGTCTGTAAAAATAGATCAAAAAATCCATTTTTAGAGAGAGGTTGATCATTTAGAGAGCTTGTCCACTAGGAAGTTCCATTGTTCAGCCCAACCATGGCAGAGCTCTACACTCTCTAACTTATGCAATCCATTGCATCCCCATAGTCCATTGCTCTTGTTTTAGCAATCCTTTTCATGCTTTGATCAATTTGTTTGCCGAAATTAACTGGTATACTGCTCTGTACTCTGCAACTTTTAAGCCAATACAACCATTTTTCTCCTTTTATAGTTTTCCCATAGTTTTCCTACCTCTAGGCATTCTTCATCGGCTGAATACAAGTGGGATGAAAAGGTGGCATTGCCTAAGGACAACAATCAACAACGCTTTCCAAGTTTTTGCTACTCCAACTTGCTCTTGGTCTTCAAAACTTGGTTGCAGGTCAAGATTTGTTTATTTTGCACACTATTTAATTTGATTGTTAATGGATAGTTTATTTTATTAGTTAGTAAATTAATTAATTGGTTGAAATTTAAAAGGTCCCAAAGAGATTTGCTTACTTGCTGTCCCATCTTGTAGGACAGCCCTATTACACCTATAAATCATTGAATAATCTATTTGCAAACCTTCTAGGAATAGATATTCACCGTCCGAAGTTTTGGCAGACCTAAAAGATTTCATCTCTTGCTTCATAAGGCCAAATTATCTGCTGCCCTGCATTATTGCAACCTTCCATCAATGTTTTACATGCTGCCCTGCATTGCAGCCTTCCATCAACATTTTGCATGCTTTCCTTCCATTATTCTGACATGTTTACAACAATAAACATATTAAAACAGTCATTGATAAATTAGCACTCAAACATGGCAGCCTCGTTTGACAGCCTCCTAAGGTCTATTTTATTCATCATCTCACATTATTGCAACCTTTCATAAACATCTTCATGCTGCTCCTGCATTGTTGAGCGTATTTACATATACGAACACATTAGGACAGTCCTTCCAATTTTCGAAAGACATTGCTCTAACACCATGAACACTTTAATAATGTCATAAAGAAGCTATTTTGAATTTTGTATAACAAGAAATCAGCAGAACAGCATCACAAACATCAAGTAATCCAAACATGGAAAAATATTTTAAACCATATTAAAATAAATAATCAACTTGCAAGGCAATCAAATTGTTGTCCAAAGATGCATACTATGAAAATTTTCTCACTCCTACAAGGTCTTGTTGAGATCTCCTATTTTTAGATCTATCCTCCGTGCCCATCAGGTGTTAACCTTGAAGCTCATCTTTAGAGATTTCTAGTGATCTCTAGCAGCTTGCTCTAGAACAACCCCAAAAAACAGTATATGCCATCTTTGGTGTTGTGTGCCTATTTTGGTACATATAATGCCAAGGAGCCTTAATCATAGTAGATTGCAAGGATGAGCAATGCCTCATGGATCTTAGAGATCAGCAATTGCCTACATCTCTCGAACATCAAGCACAAACTCTAGGGGTGGTTAAGTTGTCAAGATACACCTGTAGGACATATAGATGAAGTCCATAAAGGACTACATGATGGTATATGAAAAGATTGCCAACGCATTCTTCAACCCAAAAGGCATCACATATCATGCAAAGGATCCCCACTCCACCACAAAAGTTGCATTTGCCTTATCCTCTATTACAATTTGGACCTTATGGTACCTTGCAAAGCCATTAATGAACCTGCTATAATCTGGCAAGTTACAGCTACATGGATGTCCCAACATTTCAGCCATTTAATAAAGTCTTTTTTCAAACTCTTTTTTAGTTGTAGAAAGGTTAAACAGGCTTGTTGGGCAAGGGCAGGTAATCTATCAAGTCTTAGCAATGTCCACTTATTTTTGTCTAGCAAGTAACATTTTAAGGTTTCACTCTCAATGGGCAGCATATTAGCCTCTATAAGAAGAATAGGGTAGGAAGTGTCCTACTTTTAAAGTTATTGATGTTAAAATATGTTTGTACTTGTTCTATTTTGTTCCATGCTTCTCGACAAAGGCTTCTACCTCACAATCTGCAAACTTGGAGAGAAAATGGTGTTACTAGGCTATGGAATAATGTTTTAATTTTAATTTAATTCTCAAGTTCAAAATCTCAATTATTGTTTTCTAAGCCACAATAGGCCTTCAATCCTGTATAAATTCCTTTTTCAATACTGAGGCTTCAACTCGTTTTTTAATTAATACAAATCCAGGTATTTGTAAGAACAGGCGAGATCTAGTGGATTTTTTAATAGTCTTTCTATGCATGCGACGGCTTTGGCAAGCAGGATGATATTATGCATATTGAAGTAGAGTAATGATCACTGTGCAACTTGCCTCTCTTAGGTGTAGATGTTTTTTTTTTTTTCAATCTATCAATGTATATTTTAAAGAAGGAAGCCCTGTCTAGCGATAATTCTGCACATATAATCTATATACTGATAGTGCAAGACGAAGGTAGATTTTTTCTGAAATTAACGAACAAGCAAATGTTACTGACACTCTTTGGGGATGGTCCTAAGTATTGGAGATGATAAACTGCGGACATTTATATGTATAAAAGACACTTGTTACTTCCTATTCAAGGCACTTCATAATTTGTAAAAAGCCGAAGAATGAGAAGATAGTGAAAGTTGACAATAGTGAACACAACATCAAGAATGTACTAAAGAAAAAAAGGTGTACATGCGAGTGCAGAGAGGAAAGTTGCTGTAGTTTGGACACCTGAGTTGCTGTGTTCAAGTCCCTTCGGAGACAGGGGTGGGATCCCCCAGTTGTATCAAAGCTTCAATACAAAAAGGAATGTACTAAAGAGAGGATTTAAATTATCTGAACACTTTGATAGGGCCAAAAAATTAGTTTAAGCGAAGTTATTAATAGGCACGGTCACCATACACACACTCTTCCAGCTGACAACTTAACTGCATAAAAACCTCACTGGAGATCCTGTGATTGAAGTTTAATCGCTTTGAATGTACAGTGACACAAAATCCGCATACGGTTACAAAAGCAACTGATATGAATAGCGAATACATATTAGCAGGGGTACTTAACACGTAAAAGTTTTGTTAACGAGTCATACAATTAATCTCCACGCTTTGGTTTACAAATTATGTACCGCATAACATCAGATTTCTACTACATGAATTTTCAATTTTAGGACCAGCCAACAATGAATTCACTGGTAATAATACTAACTTATCGAAAAAGAGGAAATAAATTACCTTGGGCGATAAATCGTAGACATTAGAACAGCGCATTCCAATGAGTCTTCGGAGGCACTTCACTTCTGCCGCCACATCGGCAGTATTCATGCGAACTTTCACCATTTCTGTGGAATTAAAATTTACCCCCGGAACGCTAAATTAATTATATCTGCAACTGACGGCATACAAAGACCTTCGCTGTGATGATATCGTAGCGAATGTGAATCAAACCTGGCCAGGTCTTTTACCTTTCTGGTAGATTCGACTGTACCCCTCTTCAGTTAAAATCTGTCTTTATTGAAAGTTTCCATGGGCTCTTATTGACATAAGAGGAATGCCACTGCCCTTTTTTTAATAGGTTGAAAAAAATTCTGTCGACTGTCTCTTAGCTGACTATGAAGATTTAAAAAAATATTAGCTCTTGTTCTCTTTTAATGGTTTAAATTTTGAAATTTATATGTGTAATGGTGAATTAATGGTTTAAATCTTGAAATTTATATTGTAATGGTGAAAAATTAGTTCATTATTGTATTTCAATTGTATCATTATTTATTTGTAGATTTGATTTGATGTAGAACATATTCTAATTACAAATCTTAATTTTAAATTTTTAAAATTCAAATTCAATTTTTTTTAATTTTATTTAGTCATTCATGTTAAACCTAACACATGTTTGTGTTAATTTGTGTACTATAAAGTTGTGTTTTTGTTTAAAGACATTCATTTATTTATTTGAAATCATGCTAGAATTTGAAAAGAACATCTAGATCTAAGATCTTAAAAGAGAATTTATTGTAGTTTGCCTACTTGAGGCTGTTGGATGTTGTGGTTGTGTTATTGATGTCAACACTATTAGCATTGATGATCTTGAAGGTTGTATATGTCGAGGATATTGAGAAAAAATTATAATAAACATGTTGAAGGTTGTTTGTTAAGTTGTGAAGTTCAGTGTGGTGTAAAATTCAATATGTTGGTATTCAGGTGTTGCGTTTTAAAGAGCTTGTTGCTAAGCCTATCTAGTTTATACTCTAGAAGTTTCAGAGGTGCGCATCAAGAATTGTGCAAGTTGTGTGTTGTTGTGTTCCTACAGTTATTTTGTTACTGTAGCTGATATTTTTGGAAGAAGAGAATGTAATTCTGGTAATTCCAATTGTTGTGTATGCTCGTGCGATGTTTGTTGATGTTTCCAGATCGTGCTCTATCCTTGTTGCACGTCTGCGTTGATCAGAGTGATCGTGATCAAAGATTTTTTCATTGTGTGTTCGGGTTTTCATGTTCTTGGTGATATGGTGGTTGTAGCGTGTTGCGGATCCTCGTGGATTAATCTTTTAATGTTTGGCATGTTCGAGGAAGTTGTTTTAGGTCTTCATTATGTTGTAACCGACTTCGGTTGGTGCGCATTGAGATTTATTCATGAATTGGGCCGATAATTTGTAATTTATTCTTTTATTTTTGGTCGACAAAGTTGATGTAATTCCATGTAGTTGATATATAAGAGCGATTGTTTTTTCATTTTGAAGAGTGCTTAATGTGTGTATGAGAAGTGTGAATGCGAAATGTGTGAACAAAAATCAGATCATTCGATTCCAAAGCAGAATGTGAAGAAGGTTGAGTGAAGTGTGAAGAAGGTTGAGCGAAGTGTGAAGAAGTATTTTCTATGCCTAACTGAAACTGTCATCAGGCTTTTGCAGAAGCTAATTTATCAGTTCATATTCTTCAGATGGTTTTAATCTGAATGTTTATGTAAGGTAGTGAGCCTTCCTATTTGAGCAGTGAGCTCTAGGCAGTGTGCCTGAATGCATGTGCATTCCTTATTCATTTTCATTATACTTCTAACAAGGTATAGTCTTGTGGACTAACATCCACCGTGGTTTTTCCCCTAACAGGGTTTCCACGTAAAAATCTTGGTGTTCTTGTGTTTATGATGTGTTTTTGATTCATGCTTTCACTGTTAATTATCATATCTGAGATTAAAGGTTAATAAGGTTGAATAAGTTTAAAATTATGTGACAATTGATTCACCACCCCCCCCCCCTCTCAATTGTCTATTCTTGTTTTGCCAACAGAGGCATCATCTTAGACACCATTGCATGCATTCTTGTTGACTTTAATCTTATACTTATAGTCATAAAATTAGTCCACTAGGGATCTAAATAAGGAGAATGTGACCCGCACAATTTAGCAAATTCCCTATAGATGTTTTTAAACACTATCAATCCTTGCTTAAATTCAAATATCAAAAGATCAAGGTAAGAAAATCTCATTTTCTATCAATTTGATCTTATGATCCTCGTTACTTTTATTCACGCATTTATTTTAGGTCTACACTCACGTAGGTGAACTAATATGTGAAATAAGTTGATTAGCAAATTTTGAAACACCTATATAATCATTCTTGAAAATCCAATACTATGGCAAATCAATTCTAAACATCTTTATTTTCAATTTCCCATTTTTAAATTTTAGTTGTGTCATTTAAATTTTGCATTAATTATAACATTAATTTTAATTATCAATCCCAACTCTCTTGTCTAAGTTGGTCAACTATTTAATGTTTTTTTATGTATTTCATTAGCCTAGATAATTTTGTATAAGTGGTGTTTTTCCCCTTACCCTTTTGGTGAACCTAACTTTCTTTTGTGCAACCTAGGGTTTTGTTGTTAAAGTTTATTCCTTCTGCATCATATTTTTTAAATTTAATAATTTTTATTGTATACATTTCATTTAAAATCTAATTATTTGGGTCCACCTTCTATTTGTGCTTCATTGATATTCTATTGATTGTGGTTTGGGCCTTGATTATTGATATCTATTTGATCTATCCCCGCCAACCCTTTCATTGTGCATTATTACTAGATCATTTATCATGGATCCTTGTGAATCTTATCCATTTTTCATGCCTTATTGATTATTATCCTTTGATCATGTTGATGATGCTTCAAGTTCCATAAATGAGTTTTTTTCACGTTTATCTATCCTCTCCTCTTATCATGGACTTTACTAATGCATTTTCATCCATATTGAGAGACTTTGCCTCATTTTGTAATGGAGTGAATTTGCATCCCTAGGAAAATTCCTCATTTCATCACCCCTGCCTTAGAAAATGTAAATCCAATGATGTAATCTCATTGCCGCCACCTCACTTCATCCACCTGGTTGCATCTTTTTGTGTCAATGGAGAAATTTTTTTTGTGGACGTGCGCACATCATGCAGACATCTGTGTTCCGCATTGTCGTCCTAACAAGATTCTTGCTCTAGAATCTATAGAGGCATTATGTTTCTCCATTGGCGATGGAGTGTAATGTCTCCTACCTCCTTGATCGATGAAAAATGAGTCTTTTGCCTCCCTTTTTCCATTCAAATGCTCTAGCTACGCATTCATTCCTTTTTCTTGAACTCTCTCTTGATATCTTGAACACTCTTCTCCAATCTCAAGCTTCTTCACACTTTGAGCTCCATTCTTGCACTCTCAAGCTTTGATCTTCTTGGTTGCAAGCTATTGTTCTTAGCTTCTACACCATGTTTGTTGCGATAATGTTTTTTTTGGAGGATTCACAAACTCTCTCCTTCCACTACTTGCCTTGAGTGCCCGTAGCTGTGGAGGTGATAATGTTTACTGCTATTTGTTCTTTGCATCAGTTTGTTTACTACTTAGCATACTTGTTGTTGGTGCTATATTTTAGTACTACCACTTTCTTTCTATCTCTTTATCATTTTCTATATTTTATGGCTATCTAGTTGTTTGTGGAGGTGGGAACACCAAAGCAAGGGGTTGATTGAGGCAGTCCTCTAAATGCAGCCCCAACATTTTTTCACCTCTATGTATGCAGGTGCATGTGGGTGGAGCTACTCAAAGATTCAAATCTTGGGTGGAAAAGTCTAATTCACCACCCTCTCTTTGTCTATTTTAGCATAATTTAGTTATAGCATTCCTTTTTTTTATGTTTTCAATTATGTGTTTTCTAGCATTTTGTCATAGCATAAAAAATCTAGCATTCAAATAGTTAGTAGGTTTTCTTGTGTTTCAGTTTGCTTTCTGGACCTTTTATTTGTATGGACACTAGTGCATCCCTGAGACACTAGTGTGCCACATTGGAGTCCAAGATCCATGTTGTCATCCTCAAATAGTGAGTTGTCTAGGCAATCAACCAAACTTTGGAAACTGGCTCTTCTAACCTTATAAGTATTCAATTTTAGTATAAGGAAAGTGACATGCCATTTGTCCTTCCTTGTAAGCCTCGGTACCTTACCCCTTTTAATTTGCTTAGCAAACTTGAGGTATTTTAGGGAAGCTTGTTGCTTAGGAATCTCCTGTAACCTAGAGTCCCAAGGTGGCGAGTCCCCCTTCTCTACATTTTGGTGAACCCAATGTGAACCTCTTGAATTGGTTTCTTTATTTCAAGACTTCTTCTCTCGCATATGAGGTGTGCTACAAACTTGTGTGTTGTAAATCTTATGAGCTTTACAACTCAGTCTATGACCTCCGGGCACATTTTTAGAAGGAGCATGCGACATTTAGAGATGGATTTTACGAAGGTCACCACAACTCCCACTTTTGATGAGGTGGTTTCAGGAATGGATAAAAAATTCTTTGGAGAAACCATGAGTGTCCCTACCCCTCTTGTTTCTCCTATGAACTCATTTGTGGAGGAAGATGAAGATCTCATGATTCATGCAGAGCAACTCCTTTCTGTAGATTGAAGGCTTCTAGAATTTGGGAACTATTTGGGGAAAGAAAACATCACAGCTAGGGTTGTTAGGGTGGTTAATAAGATAAAGACATATGTTGGATAAGGACCAGGTAGGTCTATAATTTCTCTTAGGCCTTACTGACATTATGGAAACTCATGTCCCATTGTACAACCCTATATTGAGTGATGTTCGAGGACTTGGGCTTGGAACTGTTGAGAGACAGATAGAAGTCTCGATGCCTAGGGTGTCGGTAAACATGGCTAAAATAGGCCCCTCCACCTTAGCTCTTGAAGCGCCTCGCATCATCAAAGTAAGCAAGGTACCTTTGGGATTTAGATCCACTACTCCTAATTCTCCCAACGGTAATCCTAGGGTCAATGTTAGCTTGGGTGGTGGGGCCTCTGTTGGAATGGGGGTTGGTGAGTCTGGTAGTCATGATGGTTTTGGTGGTGGTTCCACTAGTTTGGTCTCATCGTTTGATCCTATTTTGAATGCCTTGTTGTAAAACATGGGCCGGATGCATAACCAGCTACCGAACTTGTCCCAGGCCACCTCTCAACTCATCTTTTAGCCCTTCTTTCATCAGTCCTTTGTCGATAGCAATTCTAAATACTCTTATCCCCCAAGGGATGGAGATTTTGAAGTTTGAGAAATATGGTGGTAAGGGAGATCTGCAAACGCATGTTTCGACATTCAATGCCATGTGTATGGATTTCTTTCACCATGATGCATTAATGGATAAGCTATTTATGAGGTATCTTAAAGATACAACCCTTGAGTGGTACTATTCCTTACCTGACAATTCTATATTCTCGTTTGATCAACTCGTGAATCAATTTCTAAGATAGTTCCAAGAAAACAATGAATCGAAGATGGACTTCTCGGATATCGTCTGGTGTAAGCATGGACAACATGAAAATATAATTGCACATTTATGTGTTCCATTATGAGAGTATTAACAGACAGTTGCTCAATTAAAGGTATCCTCCTCATGCTCTTGTTTCAAGGGTAGGTCTATAGTGTCCATCTCTAGAAAAAGCAAGACCATTGTGAATGTGGTATCTTCAACTGATGACAAGGACCTCAAACACAATAGGCACTTTGCAAAACTATCTTAATCATATTTTTCTATCTTAAAGAAATTATTAAAAGATAAAGTCTTGACTTTGCCAGATCCTCGAGCTCTCATTGAGCCCTACCCCAACTGGTATGATGAGCACACATTTTTCCAATATCATCGAGTTCACGGACATGATACCAAAAGATGCATGTGCCTATATCATGAGATTCAGGATCACATCGATGACAATACCATTTGTCTCAATGGGAAGAAGCAGAATACTAACAAGTATGTGGAAAAGACCAACAACGAATTATAGATCTACACCGATCCATTTCCATCTCATTATGTAAACTTAGTTGTCGAACCTTCGCATTCCACTGAGTTTGTTCCTTCGAATTACATAAACATGGTTTCATTTACATGCATTCCTCCTTCCCAACCTATGAATGGGTCATCGAATATAACTTTCACATCGTAGGATCTACCTATGAACAAAGAGAATTCCCCCTTGTACATTCACACTCATGTCAATGGGAACATTGTGACTAGTGTCCTAGTGGACCCCATGAGTCATGTAAACGTCATAACGAAGGAGACTTTGCTTATCAATTTTTTATATAGGGAGGAATACAAGGAATCAAAGACCACTATATGCACACACTATGAAATCTCGGTCCCTCCTCTCAGTTCTATCACTCTCTCAGTCTTGGTAGGACCTAGGGTAGTAGATACCTCTTTTGTTATAATCTTGGAGTCAAATTTATTCATGGTTCGTTGATGACACCAATTACAAACCATTGGTGTTGTGTGGGGGCTTCTCATTGGATCAATTTTGGCCCACTCCTATCAGTCCACTCCCTCCAAGGATGGACTTGTTATACCGTGCCTATGTTAAGTATAATACTAGGGGCATGACACCGAAGGTGATGTATCTTGCATCTACCTACACTGTTTCAATGAAAGGTTGCATGATTGTGCAGTAGCAAGCCGCCTCTTCCTCCCAAAAAAAGGGTAAGGGGAATCTTTCTTGCATCCAAGAACCTTCCTCTTTTTTTTCTCCATTCGCTTTTGCTTCTCACCCTACTATGGAACCTTTGATTCGTACTTCCCTACCTCACATGGGGAGCCCGATGGTGCCCGTTGTGCAAAAATCTAAGCATCAAGTGTTTGAACTTCCCATCTTTCCTACGATGCCTAGGCCCATTGTTTATGGAAAGGGGAAGTTTCCCCTGTGTCTCGGCCTCTTACCACTCTTGCCCCTCTGATAGTGAATGGGAAGAGGCTTGTTGTCAAGGCACTTGTGTCTTCTTCCCCACCTATTGTTATTTTCGCTCCCATGATTCTTGCTCCTTCTTCTATCTAGGAGACTACCCTTCCACTGGCCATGGTTGTGGACACTCTTATGGTAGAACATGAACCTCCCATCCCTTCTTAGGCTACAACTTCTAGTTCCCAAAGCCAACAAAATCGTCTTATGTGTGAGCGTAAGCACCAAAGAAAGGCTTTGGTTGTTGAACAAGCTACCTTGCAGAAGGTAAAAGGGGAGCCAGTAGCTCTCATTTTGGAACCTCCTATTGTGCCTCCTCCTTTTGATCCTTCTACTTTAGTTCCACTCAACTCGGTTCTACTTCTAGATCCTTCTACATATGTTGATAATCCTCACTCCAAAAGGGTGCAAGTCTTCATCGCTGTTTTTCGTGGAGCCTCTACTTTTGATGTCCCTTTTGGACATCCCTTTTTTTTCCCAACCCATAGACATGTCGAACATGTCGATGGTGTTTATCACGGCTTTGTCGTCTCCCTCCTCTACATCTACTTCTTTTGTGGGGATCTAGCATCCTCCACTAAAGCATAAGCTGAAGGATGACCTCATCTCGAGTGGTGGTTGGAAGAAGGGTTCACCTTCTTCGAGAGTTAGTTTTTCTTTCGCTTGCACCAACTTTGTGATGGAGGCAGCCTCAATATCCCTTGAGTTTTTCACTGCTCCTTTCAATGAGGTCAACAATGGATCTCGAGTGCCTACTTCTTCTCTCACCCGGTTAACACATGGCACTCCGGTTAAGTGCATGTTTAACTCGATGGATGGTGTTTTGGCTTTGTCAACAATCTTTATGAGATCGATGACCTTTACCTCGTAAGAGTTGAGTGAAGGAGACCTTGAGGGGCCTTCTTCCTTGGCCCTTGTCATAGGACAGTTGGAGGGTGCTCCCCCCGCTATCTTTCCCTTGCAAGCTCATCTACCCTCCCCATATAATGATCTAGATTGGGAGAACAATGACCTCCTAGTTGATGAGTACTATGGGGTACCTCTTTGTTATCTATATATTAGATTTGTGTGTGTGTTGTGTTCTCCCTCTTTGCTTGTCTTTATGTGTTCTTTGAGGACCCTCGCTACCCTTGTAGGTGCTTGGATACATGAGTGAAAATGTGTTGTGAACTTCCTCTTTATGTTTCATCATTCTTCTATTTGTTGTG
The DNA here is from genome assembly GCA_007115665.2 of Sequoiadendron giganteum. Lineage (NCBI taxonomy): Eukaryota > Viridiplantae > Streptophyta > Pinopsida > Cupressales > Cupressaceae > Sequoiadendron > Sequoiadendron giganteum. Next base: position 263,438,234 of record CM021105.1, read on the forward strand.
ACTTTGATTTTCGACAATTTGGGATGATGTAAAGTGTTGGGGGCATTTAGACCCTCTTCCATGTTGACCCTATTTTTTATTTTTTATTTATTTCCATGTGCTCTTCTTCATGATCTGGGAACTTCAGAGAGTGACGATATTTCATTCACGTACATCACGGGTTACCTATAAGAACTGATTTGACCCTGAAATTCCAAATCCCCATGTCTCTTGATTTCTTCGTCTTTGGTTGTTCCTTGTTTTCCCTGTCTTTGCTTGCCTCTCTTCCTACTTGATTTGTGATTTTGTGGTGCTTATTTGTTGTCCCTCGCATGCATGACAACATTTCCACGTTTACATCTCGCTATGTCTCATGGGCCACAACATCACTACCTTTCTTTATTTCCTTAGGATGCCACGTGCTCCTTTGATTCACACACACCATCCTAAGGGGGGGCTACTACACTTCTTTTATTTTCAATAGGGTGAATTCAATGGCCAATAAATCCCTTACAATTTTTTTTTCATTTTTCAAAAATGTGTTCTTCAACAAGGGCCCCTTCATGAAAATTCTCCTTAAAAAATGAATTTGTAGCAAAAAGAGTCTAAAAAATTGCCTTCAAAAAAGGAGGATTTTTTTTTGATGAAGAAGTCTAAAAACCTACCTTCAAGAAGGATCATTCATTTTATCGGATTCCTAGACAAAAGAGATCTTTCAAAAGGATTCCTTGATGATAGAATCATTTGCGAAAAACTATCATGCTTTTCAAATAGAGTGTCCCTCTGCATGGACCCCTTGCTATCTTGAAGGGTTCCTGAGGGACCCCTTTGAAAAATTCTCCTTCAATTTCCTGCTATGTGATATTTTTGTTTACTTTGAGTTTTTCTACCTAACATGTTTTGTCTACATCTTAACATGTTTCTTTGTAGGACCGAGCATGTGTAAAGCCACTTTTACAATCAAGCTTGCAGGATCGAGCACCTCATCAAGCTTGCCTTGCAGGACTGAGCACTTGTAAGGGCCTCTCACATCAACTCTTCAATATCGAGCATCTATGGAGTCCTTTAATGCAAGCCCCACAAGACTGAGAACCTATGGTGCTCCCTTTGTAAGACTGAGAACTTGTGAAGCGCTTCCTTTCTACATGACTGAGAACATGCAGACCCTTTGTTCAACTTCTACGGTATCGAGAACCCATAGTGCCTTTCTATTTTTGTAGGACCAAGTACCCATGGAGCCATCTCTCTCACACACATTCAAGGTTTCCCTACGGGACAAAGAAACCATAGAGCTACCTCCTATAGGTTTGGGTGTGTCAGATATTGAAGATTTGTTTCCTTGGTGGTTCAAGTATATTTTCTTCAACCTCTTTCTACTTTACCTTGCATTCACACCGACATGCATACTCGCTAAAGTGGGGGCAAAATGTAATAGAGTGAATTTGCACCCCTAGGAAAATTCCCTATTTCATCACCCTACCTTAGAAAATGTAAATTTGATGATGCAATTCCACCACCACCACCACCTCGCTTCATCCACCTAGCCATGCCTTTTTGCATTAGTGGAAAAATCTTTGTCGAGGACGCATGCGCACCACGCGGACATTCGTGTGTCGCATTGCCATCCTGATAGGATTCCTACCTCTGGAATCTATAGAGGTGTTACGTTTCTCCATTGGTGATGAAGTGTAACGTCTCCCTCTTCCTTGACTGACGAAAAACGGGTCTTTTCCTCCCTTTTTCCATTCAAATGCTCTAAATCCTCATTCATTCCTTCTTCTTGAACTCTCTCTTGGTCTCTTGAACACTCTTCTTCAATCTCAAGTTTCTTCACACTCTAAACTCCATTCTTGCACTCTCAAGATTTGATCTTCTTGGTTGCAAGTTGTTTTTGGCTTCTACACCACGTTTGTTAAAACAACATTGTTGTTGGAGGATTCACAAGCTCTCTCCTTCCACTACTTACCTTGAGTGCTCATAGTTGCGGAGGTGATATTGTCCATTACTATTTGTTCTTTGCATCATTTTTTTTACTACGTAGCATACTTAGTGTTGGTGCTTTCTCTTAGTACTACCACTTTCTTTCTATCTCTTTATCATTTTCTATATTTTGTGGCTATTTGGTTGTTTATGGAGGTGGGAACACCAAAGCGGGGGATTGACTGAGGTAGTCCCCTAAACACAGCCCCAGATTTTTTCTCCTTCGTGTGTACAGGTGCATGTGGGTGGAGCTACTTGAAGATTCAAATCATGGGTGGACAGGTCTAATTCACCACTCTCTCTTTGTCTATTTTACCATAATTTAGTTATAGCATTCCTTTTGTTATGATTTCAATTCTATGTTTTCTAACATTCTATTGTAGCATAATAAAAGTTAGCATTTAGATAGTTAGTAGGTTTTTTGTGTTTCGGTTTGCTTTATAAACCTTCTATCTATACAGATGCCAACGCATCCTTAACACACCAATGTGTTGTGTTGAAGTTTGAGATCTGTGTTTTCATCCTCAAATAGTGAGTTGTCTAGGCAGTCGACCAAACTTTGGAAACTGGCTCTTCTGACATTGTCAGCATTCGGTTTTAGCAAAAGGAAATTGACATGCCATCTATCCTTCCTTTTCAGCCTTAGTACCTTACCCCTTTTAATTCACTTAGCAAACTAGAGGTAGTTTATGGGAGCCCATTGCTTAGGACTCTTCTATGACTTGGAGTCTTGGGGTGGCGGGTCCCCCTTCTCTACAGTTTGTATACATGATTCATGATTATTATCATTCTTGTGTAATAGATGATGATAGCATGTAGAATGATGATAGTTCCCTAGCTTCTCATATCAATATTATAAACATTTCATTAGATTCTATTATCTACATGATATTATTGCTCTTAGTGACAAATTCTTACATATTAATTTTGATGGGTTTAGTGATGCATCTTTACATGATAAATCATTTTTACTTCCTACTTATGAGTACTTAACTTATAATTTTATTGATTATTGAGTTTAGACTTCACTTGAATGGTAGAACAATATAATGGTTTGATTCATCTTGCTTATAATATCATTTATTTATGGATTTGGATTATGCTTGTATCATTCATTGTTTTCCTTCTAGCATGCTTGAGGATAGGAGCCTTCTGATGATCTATTTTTCTATCATTTTCTACCCTCTTCCCCTACTATCCATATAGCTCATGCATTTACTCAACCTACCTTTCACATTAAACCATCTCCCCTTAGGGATACACTTCGGGATACTACACAAAGTTATCATACCATTGAATGTACACATCAAAATTTAGCTTGGGGCCAAAATATTACATCTATCTACTTAGTTCTACCATCTAGCAATTTGATTTTGCCAACTCCTCCTAAATTGTTAGAAAAATAGAATAAGGCATATGATTTAATTGATCAAATTAAGAATACTCCAATTAAATTATATTTTCAAGGTTTGATGCATTCATATGGGACATATAGAAATGTTTTAAGACACACTTTAGATAAAATTATTGTTTCATCTAATGATAATTATGAAAAGATAGTCATTATTATTAAGTCTATCATTAGAATAAATTTAAAATTTTATTTGCACCTCATAAGTTTCCTCCTACTCGTATTATATAGAAACACTAGTTATATATTTTGGTTAAATATGGGGATATTCAAATCAAATGGCCCTTAGTTGACAATGGATCTACTTTAATTTTTTGTAAAAAAAATCTTGGATGTGATCAAAGCTGATTCTACTAATTTACCAAAATCTATAATCACTATTAAAGGATTTGATAATAAAGGTTGTGAATCTCTTGATTTTGTTACTTTACTCATTAGCCTTAGACCTATTAAAATTGACATTGTGTTCCATGTGATTCTTGGTGCTTTAGTGCGTATAATTATTTTTGGTCATCCTTGGATACATCCATGGGTGTTGTACTTTATATAATTCATCAAAATTTGAAGTTTATCTATAATGATAGTCACAATTTATGATAATCCTTACCAATTTTGTCAATTAGTCGAGAAACAAAGTATTTTTGTTCCTCTTTACTAATTGATCACACCTATATTACCATTAGGAATTTGTTTCATCCATCTACATCTTATGTTGATCTTGAAGATGATTGGGGGTCTCTTAATTTTACACCACCAAGTGTCAAAGAACAAAAAGTGAATGATAAGGATTGTATCATCCCCCCTTTATATATGGATCCTACTATATATTATTGACCATATTTAGCTTTGCATAAGGACATCACTACAAATAAGGGTGCTCATTTGAATCATGAATCCAAAGCTACTACTAATTATGGTATATCTTCTTCTCAACTCACTAACCAATGCGGTAAAGGTTTTTCTATACTATATAAGCTTGGTTATATTGGGAGAGGATTAGGTTTAAATGAATTGAGTACATTAAAACCTATGTATCCATCACAAAATCATAATATTGGTTTGTGTCATTATCCTACTAGAGATAGGAATACAAAGGGTACAAGGAAAAAAAATCAATTAGCCTATGCAATTGATCATGTTGTAGACATAGATACCTTCATTTAAAGTTCCTTAGATAGTTGGACGATAATGGTTCTCTACTTTGCAGGAGGCACAACGCGGGCTAGGGCATCATATCCTTAGCTGCTTGTTTTGAGCAGATTTTGTTGCTATGCCTAGGAGCTTGGGGGTTGGTTTATCGTTGTTTTGGGTGTGTGGCTTGGGGTAGATCCCGTGGTGAATTTTTATTTTGGTGTTTAGTATTTTTATTGTGTTGTTTTGACTAGTGTGGGTTTTCTTGTGCTAAGCTTGATAGGTTTTGTTGGAGAGGGGTCTTTTTTGGTAGATTGTTGTTGTTGTTTTGGTGGTGGGGTGGTGTTCTTTGGGTTGTGCCTCAGAAGGGTTTTCTCAAGGATTTTTTTGTGCATGTGTGGTGGCTTGGGATTTCTCTAAGCATGTTGTTTAGCGAGGCTTTGGGAAGGATAAATATTTCACCTTCTTTTCATGCTAAGGATATGGATCGCCTGAATAAGGCTAAAAATGGAGAGAGCTCTTCAAAGAATGGGGGTGTCAGAATTTAGAAAGTGAATGGATGCTTGGAAGGGAGTCAAGATCGATAGGTCTTGGTAATACAGCTAGATTCCATAGTTGAAGATGTGAGTTATTTGAGCAATCATGTGTCAATTTGCAAGTTTATGGGGATAGGATTTTCTCTTCCATTCTTGGATCCTTGGGCTCATAAGACGTAGAATCTTGAGGGTGACATGGAAATTATGATGATGACCAACAATTACTTCACGGTTGTCTTTTCTTGTATGTCAAATAGAAATAAGGATTTTGAAGGATGATCTTACTTCTACAATTAGGTTGGCCTTTTTTTATCAAACCATGACATTGGGGTTTTAACTTTGTGGAGGAGATTCCTTCTCAGGTCCCTATCTAGGTGTGGTCCTCGTGTCTCTTGTTGGAGTTTTGGAGAAATGACATTTTACAAATGATAGCTATTTTACTTGGGAATTCAGTATGCACATCACAACAAACACTGGACAAAAAGATATTTTTTCATGTTCGAGTTTTCATTAAAATTGATTTAAATAATATGTTTCTAGATTATGTGGTAATTTTCCTTGGGTCCTCTTCTTGGACTCAACAATTGGACTATGAAGCTCTCCCATTTCAATGTTGGATATACCATGAGTATGGTCACCTGTAGCGGAAGTATTATAGGATCAACCATGCAATCGGAGTAGGTAATTCCCTTTCTCATCCTGTGCTTAAGGGGGATAAAGGGAAAGCACCTATTTCAGAGGGGATTGTAGATAAAGAGGCATTTGTACATGTTGAAGGAATCTATTATTTCCAACCATGGTATTCCTGATATGAGGGGGTAGCCTAAAAGATTATCCTTTGGGTGCAACACCATGAAATCCATAGTGTTGTCCCATGAATCTAATGTTATCACCAAGTCTTCAATGATACCCCCATGCTTGATTGTGGATCTATCTACCAAATGCAGAATAGTGGGTGTAGGTCTGAGTTCTATCAATTGTAACATCTTCATGGTTTCTTTGGTCATTACATTAATTGCTACCCCCAAGACAATTAGGGTGTTCTTAATGAGAGTGTCATTTATCTTTACATCCACCACAAGACTACTAAGGTCTGCATACTTGGGAACAATGATATTTCCCAATATAATATTTGTGAGTTGACCTAGGAATTTTACTATTTGAGGATATTTCCTCTTTTTTCCTAGATTTTTAAGGCAAAGTTCTCTCACTATTTTGGAGTATATTGGAACGTCCTTAATGGCTTGGATAAGGGGTGTTTTGATACAAACATCCTTAAGTTGTCCCTACTGGTCTATTTCAACTTGTGTTTGATGTCTTTGAACTGTCAATATTTTAGGGAATGGAGGCTCTAGACTTGAATTGGTTTGGTTAGCCTAATTTGAATCAAGCTCCTTAAGTTGATTGTCCAAGGTCTTCTTTGGGGGTTCTTCATTAATCAATTTAATAATTTTAGGGGATGAAGGTCCAATCAAAGTTTTTCTTGATCTGTGGTGGACATTAGTCACCTCTACCCCATAAGTGGGGCATTGAACAACTTCGTTAGTGTAAGCCTGCTGAACAAAATTGTTATTGGGGTTAGGTACAGGTTGGGCTAGCAATTGAGGTGCTCTAGGTGGTTATGGTGTTGGATTTGGCATAATGTCTTGTTGTTGTGGTTGCAAGGGCTGCTGGTAATTCATATTTTGGTTTTACCATTGTTGGCCTCTTTGCCACTAAGGTTACCATTGGGAATTATAGTTAGGTCCTTGGTAATTTTATGATGGACATATATTTTGTTGTTGTTGGTTCCAATTGGTTTGAATAATTTTCCATTGATTGTTTTGCATATTGGCCCAAGATCGAGGATTCCAATTAGGAAGATTTGAATTGTTACTAGGAAATGACATGTTATAATTCAAAGGATCTTGGGGCATACCTTGTCTTGGGTATCATTGTTTCCTTTGAGCTATGTAGAATACTTGTCCATCTTCTCCTTCCAATGCATGAAATTCTAATTTCCCCTTAGAGATACTTGCCACCTTCTTGCATTTGCAGTTAGTCCTTCTTTGTCTACATTGTGGTCAGTATTTTGTAAGAGCTACTTCTACCTCCTCTTACTTCTTTTTGATATGGAGGGTACCTAGCTATGCATCCAAATGGTTGATAATATCCTCCATCATGTTGGATAACAACTTACTCAATTCAACACTAGAGACTCCATTAGATGGTTTGATGATGGAAGATATCCTATCTCCTCTAACATTCCTTGTGAAAGACCTTGAATAGTTCTTGCATGCCTTGTAAATCTCCTCAAATGGTGCTTGAGAGATATCTCCTATCCTAATGAGGTTAATTGCATCCATGAAATCCTCATTAACCCCCCTTAAGAATATCAACTTTAAAGACTCATTAGAGAGTCTATTTTGATAGGATTTCTTAAGGAAAAACTGGAACGTTTCCATATAGTCTTTCAAAGATTCATCTTCCTTTTGTGACATCCTAAATATTTCATCTCTTTTTCTATAAATTCCTCTATATTAGTCCTAGTACTTTTGCAAGAAATTTGTCTTCATAGAATTCCAATTAAGAACAACATCTCTCCATAAACCCATGAACCATCTTAGAGCAACATCCTTCAGGATTGTTGGAAATAGTTTGAGCCTATGTGCATCTATAGTATAATCATAACTTATGCACAACACATCAAACTCAAATAGGAATATATTTGGGTCCTCTGTGACCAACCCATAGAAGACAGGTAATGTTGAAGGAGGTATGTTCTTCAGTACAATTACTGTCTCCTAGTTGGCAATGGGGAAATCAAAGGTTACATGCTTTGGTGGGTCTTCTATTGCAGCATCACCCATGGTGATGATTTGTGTGTGGAAAGTATCCTCTATTTCTAATGTGGATATTGGTGTTAGGAAAGATTCTTCTTCAAGAATACCCTCTCTCTATTCACTGTGATCACTAGTATCCTCTAAAGATTCATGTGTTGAAGGGAGAAATCTTCCCAGAGCATCTTGTCACCTCTACATACAATAATTGTGACTCTTTGGATCAAAGGCTCCTGCACATTATTAGTAAAGTGTGTTTGTATTGATAACTAAAAATGTAATTACCCTAATGTTGAATAAATAATTATAACTATGAAATCTTGAAATAGCATAGGAGAATCCTAAATGTAGCACCATCCTTGACAATGGGACCAAAAATTTAAGGCCTAACTAATGTCTAGTTAGCTTGGTGTTAGACACACAATCCAAAGGAAGGGTTCCTAGCTGAATAGTCCACTAAACCCTTGCTAAGGCTTTCATTAAATTATCAACTAGGGCTTCACAAGCTTTTGATAATGTTGGCACTATGTGTGCATTCACAAACTCTACATGGCCTATATCATCAAGTATAGGTGGTTTATAAATGTGTAGGAAAATAGTAAAGATTGTAAAAGGGAAATAAAGCATAAACTACAAAACAAGGGAAATAACTTAATCTGCTACTGATGTTGTGAGTACTTTTAGCTTAGCACTATAACTGATAACTAATAACTTGAACTCTACAACTTCATTAACACTACTAACTCTTACTCCTAACTACTTAACTTGCCTCAAAGGATGACTCGAAGACTTAATATAGAAGGTGAATCATAAAACAAGATATCATTCACATGTGTGTAATAAAGAATCTACTATTCAATGAATGTAATAACATGAATAGTTATTCTAACAACAAAAATTAAATGTGGGTAAATAGTACCTCAAGTGTCCCTTGCTCAAGTTGTTATTCCCATAGGATAAACCAAATATACGCTACTTGACCCAACTAAACATAACAGTAAAATGGAACATCTTCATTGTAAAAATTGAATTATCAAAACATGACAAGAATATTCATAAACATTTCATTCATGAATGCATATCAATTACAACTGATAAAATAAAACTAACAATGCAAGATTATTTGTCGGAAAACAATACTAGAAATATTAAAAACACATGTATCTCTAGCTAAATCCGCTCCTCAACCACCAATCCAACTATATAGGTTTGAGAGGAGGCTTATTTGCATAAGGATTGAAAACTGAAATGAAATAAAAGTTTCCACTCTCCTTCAAAATAGAGAGAAAGAAGGTCTTTGAAATAAAAACTATAACTAAAACAAATGGAAGAGGACAACTAGGTTTGCAACTTTGCTTTAACGACATGGTAGAGACATGATCTGCACAAACAACCATGGTAGTTTCCTTGTTCATCATAAAATCCTTCTCCCTTCTATCATCTTATTGAATGCTCTGATGACTCCCAATCAATCACTCCAATGATCGCCTTCATCATTTTTTGTAATTGTCACATGCCTAGTCGTTCTTGAATCTCCCTTGCTTATCAGACTGAAATCCTTTGGTTGCGGGTTGAGTTCCCTAGTTGTTGTGGGTTGCTACTTAGGCTACAAGGAGTTAGTTCTTATCCAAAGAATACATGATATTAACAATCATGAATTAAACATAGATTTAAACTAAAATTCATACACATTCATCATGCAAAAATCAACATATCATAATCATATTCCACTCATCAAAGTCTAGTTTGTATGGCATAAAAGATATAAAAAGGTATATAAGTTCATAAATGTATATGAAATAAGCATATTAAAGTGTCTAAAATATATGGAATAAGCAAGAGAAAACTAGTTATTGATCAAGCTTATCAATCACCTTATTGACAAAAAGAATCCTTAGAACCCAATTCCTTGATGTTTCTAACCCCAAGAATAACCAAGATGACCACACAGTAAGCATAATGTTACAACATTAAATGAATCTATTTCAAAAGTATAATCTTATCAATTAATTCAATCAAAAGTATAATATCAACAATAAATGACTTCAATCAAAAGTATAATCTCATGAATAAATGACTTCAATCAAAAGTATAATCTCAACAATATATGACTTCAATCGAAAGTATAATATCAACAATAAATGACTTCAATAAAAAGTGATGCAATAGTCAAGTGATCACAAACAATCTTAAAACCTCTCTTTCACTATGCCTCAAATATTCACATGCTTACAATGTTTACTACATTCATATTTAAATTGGAGGACATTATTAACTTAAGAGGCGTTTGTGCTTCTACACCTATAAGTCTTCTTCACAATACGACTTTGGGTTTCCGGAATGTAAGTCCTCTTCTAGAATTTGGCGAATAGGAATGACTCTTAATCATAAAATAAAAAAATAACATAATCAAAAAATACATTTTTCAATCCTAATGTTGAATATTGATATAACAATCAAGTATACACCCTAACCCTAGGGAAAATACTCTCTTCCTACTTTCAAGGAGATATGAGTAATCAATCAAGTATAGACTATCAACATGGTTTGTATAACATCACAACCTATCAATGATGACATGTTTATCATGCCATCATTCCCGTTGTATTACTAACCTCGTTATCCACAAAGGTTTACCTAGCATCATAAGCTAATAGTTTCAAGATAGTGATTCAATATAATATTAATTCCCATACTTCACAACCTATGAAGTATATATACTCTATGCCAATTTAGATATTTTAAGCTAATACACTAAGATAATCTTATATAACCACACAATTTCATCAATTGGAATATATATATATAGTATCAACAAATAAGATCTCATAATAAATATCCCAAAGATCATGCAAGATCCTTAAATAAGAATGATCAAAAGATCAAACAAGCAAGTTCAACAAAATAGATAATTCATCTTCCACAAAAAATGGCATTCATAGACAAATCACATGTCTATTGAAATGCACAAGACAACTGAGAGGGGGGGTGAATCAGTTGTATCAAAAGCTTTACTTCCAAACTTTAAACTTTTCACTTTATCATCAATCTGTTATTAAGTGTGGACATGAAATGCAAATAACAAAAACACAACACCAGAGACACCAGATTTACATGGAAAACCCAATGAGGGAAAAACCATGGTGAGGATTAACTCACAATATAGATGTAAAGGAATACCGAATACAGAGGCTCACTTCCAGAGGGATCACTCCCCAGATACAAAGGCTCACTACCCAGATTAAGGGCTCACTGCCTTAGGACTCACTATCCAAAAAGAGAGGCTCACTGCCTACAAAAAGATACAAAGAAATAGATAAAAGATCCACCACTAGGAGTTACACACACTTCACAACTTGAACATAAGATTGATACAATAAAGCACTATCGCCTTGATTCACTCTTCCACACTCTACTTTTCGCACTTGTTCACACACTTTGCATTTGCTCGAATCGAATGATGGATGAATATTTGATTCGCTTCATCTTGACTTGATTTTATACCATCATCAACCTTAGAAACATTCACCAAGGTTGGCTATATAATTTCAAATTACAAATTTAAACAAGGTTAGCTACTCAACATTCCCGCGGTGGATAAGAATGTGAGAGGACCAATTACATATTTAATTTAGGACCCAAACAACATCTTGGATCATGCACACGCTTCCTCAAATCGATGCAAAAGCATAATGTAACGTATAAGCGCACCAAGTCGGCCAAACCTAATGAAAACACCAACAATCTTTGAAGTACATGCATCACTAGTAAAATAATTTTACGCGGATAGATCAACACACTTCACCAATAATTTTACCATCTCTGAGAACACTTTAGATACATTCACAACAACTTCAACAATCTTCATTCACAGAGAACTCATCACCAGTACAATCAAGACAACCAACAAATATACCAAAGCTCTAGAGCAGGTCTTTCAGAGCACTAAACCACATTAAACTTTGCCAGAATGCAAAAATCAACATAAAGAGTAATATCCTAGATCCGCAAGATCTGAAACCAAATACCAGAGGATTGTGAAGCCACAACATTTCTCCCAGTCCATAACTAGATAACATTGACAAACCAGTTCACACACCGATGAAAACAACTCTTTCTCTCCATGAAAAGTAGAAGATAAAACTCAAAATATATAAGCCATTAAAGCTTATGAACACACCTAAAAATCTATATAGGCATAAATTCAACATAGAAGAAATGCGGACCACAATACCAGATCACATACTTCAACACAGTTTTCATTATTTCAATTTTTCTCATAAGAACTTGGAAAAACTCAACTTACTCAACTTGTATAGTGTTGATATCAATGACAACATTAATGACAACACCATCAAATACATCCATACTTGCAACAATCTCCCCCTTTTTCATTGATAGAAACACATGATGTGAAAAACCATTAAAGACAACATACATGCTTCTCAAAAGCGACAACCTTCCAAGCATAAAATTTCCACATGCTTCCTCTCTCTCAAAGGCATACACGATTTTCAGAAGTGACAACTTGCACAAGCATAGAGATTTCTCAGGCTCTCTCTCTCCCCCTTTGACATCAATGGAAAAGGAAATTATTTCCATAGAAATTTTTGTTCACTCCCCCTAAGGAGTACATCCGCATTACATACCGCAACAATGCACTTCTCTACTCCCCCTGAGGAGTAGACCTCAATCATTAGTCCAGACCAAAAAGAAGTGTAAATCCACTAGACCGATGCACCTTCATGTGCTCTTAGTTCAAAGAAGGAGGGGCAGAAACCCCTAACTTCCCTCTTAGATACTCAAAAGTATCCTTTTGAAGGGATTTAGTGAATATGTTTGCAACTTGTTCCTTGGTAGGTACATATTCAAGTCTAACTTCATTATGCAATACCTTCTCCCTCAAGTAGTGATACTTGATAGATATATGCTTTGTTCTAGAATGCATCACTGGATTCTTTGAAATGTTTATAGCACTTGTATTATCACAAAATATAGAAGTAGGTTCATCACTTACCACACCTATGTCTAACAAGCTTTGATTCATCCACACAACTTGTGTACAATAAGATGTTGTTGCAATATACTCTGCTTCTATAGTGGATAAAGAAACTGAATCCTGTTTCTTGCTCAACCATGAAACCAATCTTCCTCCAAGAAAGAATGCACCACCACTTGTACTCTTCTGGTCATCAACACAACCAACCCAATCTGCATCAATATAGGCATTTAAAGTGAAATCATCGTCCTTCAGATACCATAGCTCATAATCTGGAGTTCCTTTAAGATATCTAAATATCCTTTTCACAACTGTAACATGTGCTTCCTTCGGTTCTGCTTGAAATCTTGCAACCAAACATACTGCATGCATAATGTCAGGTTTAGTAGTAGTAAGATACAACAATCCACCAATCATGGATTTGTAAATGCTCTAATCAACTTTACCAGATTCATCTTCCTTACTCAAATTACATCCAATTATCATAGGGGTACAAACCGGTTTGGAATCATCCTTCCCAAACTTCTTCAACAATTCCTTAACATACTTAGATTGTGAAATGAATATCCCTTTGTCAGTTTGATTAACTTGAAGTCCAAGGAAGAAATTCAGTTCACCAATCATAGTCATTTCAAATTATTTTTGCATCTCTTCAACAAACTTCTACACATACCTTCATTTCCACCAAAGATGATGTGATCAACATATACCACAATTATCAACATTTTGTCTTTTTCAGCCTTGAAGTAAATATTGTTGTTATTTGAGTATCCAAGGAAAATTCCTTCATCACATTTAGCATCAAACTTTCCAGGATTTTCTTCATCTCTTTTGATGTAACATCTACTACCAAATACCTTAAAGTATTTCACAGTAGGAGTCTTACCAGCCCACAACTCATAAGGAGTCTTAGTGTTGTTACCTCTAATTTGAACTCTATTAAGGATGTAAACAACAGTGTGTATAGATTCTCTCCAATACACATCACAAACATTTGATTATTTCATCATGGTTCTAGCTGCTTCTTGTACAGTTTTATTCTTTCTTTCTACAACTCCATTCTGTTGAGGGGTTCTAGGAGTAGAATAATGTCTTTTTATGCCATGATCTTCATAGAATGCATTGAACTCACTAGAGGTAAACTCTCCACCTCTATCGGATCTTAAGCATTTAATCCTCAAATTTGCCTCATTTTCTACTCTTGCCTTAAACACCTTGAATCTATCAAGAGCTTGATATTTTTCTCTAAGAAATGTAACCCATGTCATCCTAGAATAATCATCAATCAAGAGCATAAAGTACCTGTCACCACTTAGGCTTCCTATTCTTGTAGGATCATAGAGGTTTGTATGGATTAATTCTAGCATTCTGGTAGAAGATTGACCTTTTCCTTTAAAACTAGTTCTTGTCTACTTTCCCATCTAACAACTTCTACAAATTGAATTCAAAGGCTTTGTTATTATAGGAAAATATCTCACAACTTCTCTAGAATTGATCCTAACCAGATTATCAAAATTCACATGTCCCATCCTTCGGTATTGGAGCCAACTCTCACTAATCTAAGAAACAAAAAACTGACCATTACTACCTTTAGTTGATAGATGTTTCTAGGAGTTCTTTTTCCAGCTGCTACCACAATTCCTGATCCTTTTATGATCTCACAAGTGTTATCCTAAAACACGAGCTTAAAACCTTTGTTGCACATTTGTCCAACACTTAAAATATTATGCCTTAAACCCTTTACATAGTAACATCGTCAGTATTATGTTTTCCATCAAAGCTAATTGTTCCTTTACCAATAATATTAACACCAGAATCATCTCCAAACATGACTATACCTCCATCATACTTCTCAAGTTTAGTAAATTTACTCTTATCTCCAGTCATATGATTTGAACATTCGCTATAAATTACCCAAAAGTATTCATCATGTCTAGCATGAAGAGTAGTCACCAGAGAACCTTTTGTTTCATCTTTCTTACTCTTCGGACCAGATTCCTTTACACATTTCTTCTCCAGGGCTATAAACAAACTTTCATCTTTATCTTCCTCAAGGTCTGATTCATCATCATAAATTCCTGCATCTTCTTTGACATAATATAACTTCTTGAACTTCCTATCCTTTGTATTCTTGTAATTATTGTTGTTGTCTTTATTCTTCTTTTGTGTAGCTCTATTACGACATCTTGATGCATAATGACCAATATTTCCACAACTAAAACACTTAAAGGGCAACTTACCTTTGTATTTACCAGTACCTTTCTTCAATCTCCTTGGGAAATTTGCTTCCAGATCTTTTGTATCATCATCATCTGGATCATCTTCTATCTTCATTGCTTTAAAGGTTGTTTTAGTCTTCTCCTTGTCTCTTACAAGTTTTCTCATCTCAAATGCAGTCAGGACTCCAAATAGATGTTCCTTAGTAAATTTCTTTGGATCATACAGTTCTTCAAGAGTAGATACTTTGTCACTGTAATTGTTTGGTAAGGTCATCAAGATCTTCTCAATTATATCTTCATCCTTCATGGTACCACCTTGATTCTTGATTTTAGTTGCAATGGTTTCAACTCTTTGATAATAGGTTGCAATGTATTCTCCATCTTCTATTCTTAGATTCTCAAATTTTTGCTTAACAGTTAGTTTCCTTGACAACTTTACTCTCCCATTCTCTTCATAAATGTCTTTCAATTTTGTCCATATTTCATAAGTTGTACCTAGAGAAATAGCTTTCGTTCTTTCATTCTTAGATAAAGCACTAAAGATGACATACCTTGCTCTTTCATTATCTTCAAATGTTGCAACCTCATTAGTAGTGGAAGGACTGACTACTGGTATCACATACTTTGTCTCCACAACTTTCCAGGTATTGAAACTAATCAAAATTAGATAACTCCTCATATGTTCTTTCCAATCACTAAAGTCAACTCCGTCAAAAATAGGAAGCTGCAACTTGTGCGCCATCTGATCTACCTCAAGTGGTTAAGCTTTTCACCGAGGAAATAGAGCTTTAATACCAATTTTTGAAATGGACAAGACAACTGAGAGGGGAGGGTGAATCAGTTGTATCAAAAACTTTACTTCCAAACTTTAAATTTTTCACTTTATCATCAATATGTTATTAAGTGTGAACATGAAATGAAAATAATAGAAACACAACACCAAAGACACCAGATTTACGTGGAAAACCCAATGAGGGAAAAACCATGGTGAGGATTAACTCACAATATAGATGTAAAGCAATATCGGATACAAAAGCTCACTGCCAGAGGGCTCACTACCTAGATTAAGGGATCACTGCCTTAGGACTCACTATCCAAAATCAGAGGCTCACTGCCTACAGAAAGATACAA
Organism: Sequoiadendron giganteum; assembly: GCA_007115665.2. Taxonomy (NCBI): domain Eukaryota; kingdom Viridiplantae; phylum Streptophyta; class Pinopsida; order Cupressales; family Cupressaceae; genus Sequoiadendron; species Sequoiadendron giganteum. Next base: position 263,454,439 of record CM021105.1, read on the forward strand.
AGAAATAGATAAAATATCCACCACTAGGAGTTACACACACTTCACAGCTTGAACATAAGATTGATACGATAAAGCACCATCGCCTTGATTCGCTCTTCCACATTTTGCTTTTTGCACTTGTTTGCACACTCTACACTTGCTTAAATCAAATGATGGATGGATATTTGATTCACTTCATCTTGACTTGCTTGTATACCATCATCAACCTTAGAAACATTCACCAAGGTCGGCTATACAATTTCAAATTACAAATTTAAACAAGGTCGGATACTCAACATTCTCGTGGTGGATAAGAATGTGAGAGGACCAATTACATATTTAATTTAGGACCCAAACAACATCTTGGATCATGCACATGCTTCCTCAAATCGATTCAAAAGCATAATGTAATGTGTAAGCACTAGGTCGGCCAAACCTAATGAAAATACCAACAATCTTTGAAGTACACACATCACTAGTAAGATAATTTCATGCGAAAAGATCAACATGCTTCACCAATATTTTACCATCTCTGAGAACACTTTAGATACATCCACAATAACTTCAACAAACTTCATTCACAGAGAACTCATCACTAGTCCAACCGAGACAACCAACAAAAATACCAGAGCTTTGGAGCAGGTCTCCCGGAGTGCCAAACCACATTAAACTTTGCCAAAACGTAGAAACCAACATAAAGAGTAATCTCCCAGATCCACAAGATCTAAAACCAAATACCAGAGGACTACAGATCCAAAACATTTCTCCCAGTCCATAGCCAGATAACATTGACAAACCAATTCACATAGCGGTGAACACAACTCTTTCTCTCCATCAAATGAGAAGCTGAAACTCGAAATATATAAGCCATTAAAGCTTATGAAAAAACCTGCAAATCCATATAGGCATAAGGTCAACATAGAAGAAATGCGGACCATAATACCAAATCACATACTTCAACACAATTTTCATTTTTTCAAATTTTCTCAAAAGAACTTGGAAAAACTCAACTTACTCAACCTGTATAGTGTTGACATCAATGACAACACCACCAAATACATCCATACTTGCAACAATGTCAACATAAAGAAATTAGAGAAATAAAAATCAACATTCTTGGAATTATAGACCCAACTAATATTACTGATTTCCAAGCTGAACCTCCACAATCACAATTGCTACTCCTAATCTCAACCTATCTCCAAAGTCCAGCGTCTTCACAAGGAACTGTCAACAATTGTAAATTCACTAACAACTCTCTTTCTCACAAAAGCTCTTAAAAATACACTTGCATAGAAAACTAAAATAGAATAATGAATAAAGAAATTAAAATGAATGGGTCACAAAATGTAGAGAAGCTACCTCTATTTATACTTAAAATTGAGCAACTTAATGCTACAAATAGGCTACTAAATCTGCCACCTTTTCTCTCCTTTTCGCCATCACTCCAATGACAAACTAAAAATACATAGAGTAGGCTTAAGAAGTGAGATGTGGCTATTTTAAACACTAGTTTGTAAACACATATATAGTCCAACTTCTCTGTTATATATGAGTCACTCTTTCCATGGTGACAACAATGATTTAAACTAAAAAATGCAACTAACAGGTTTTCTTATTGCAATATAAGTCAACTACCTTAGATAGCTTGTGGTAAAGACTAAGTTCCATGATCTCACAATGTCATGCATTGGATTGTGGTGCAACAATAGACTTCTTACAATTTCAAAATTCTCAAAATATGGCGCCACCCATTCATATTACGTGCTCTATCTTTATGTGTAGGTTTTGACAAAGTCAACAACGTAATGAATATCATTTACTTTTGTAAATGATTCCTTACATAATAATTATGCACTATTTATATGCATTTCAACTTATTCTCCCATGTGCTATATGTGAGCAGTATTTAGCTTAGCCATTTCACTTTATATGGCAATGCTTATATAGGTGCTTTAGTTTATTTCAAAGCACTTAAATATATAACACAATATAATATATATATTATTAATATTCACATGATTATTAAATACATTATTTTCCAATCAATTATATATAAACATATAGAAAATAATTATATATATACATATAATATTATGTATGTATATACGTTTACATTAACATAATCATATACATATATGGGTAAGTGAAAAAAGATGGGGGGCCAAAAAGGGGGCTTAAGTGGCCACTTCTTTTTTTGAAATCAAGAAATATTGACCTTGGACGTGAAATTGAGGATAGTTACACTCAAAATTTTGAGATGCAACAAAAACAAGGATCATAGTGCTCCGAGTCTACTTTCTAAACTACTAATTTATTTTGAAAATGGTTGACATTAAGGGGTTCAAAAAAGGGACGTACAAAAATTGGTGTTGTTTTTGTCAGAAAAACATAACATAGCAACTTTTGTACGTCCCTAGCACAGTGAACTTTTTTTTAGTATTTTCAAAATCGTTTAAGTGAGAAATTAGCTAACAGTATGTAGTTGATGCATGATTTTTTTGATAATTTTTTAATAATTTTTTTATTTTTTATTAATTTTCTTAGTGGATACTTCTTGAAAAATAGAATTTTGGTCGTGCTACCCTTGCAAAATTTGAAAACTAATTGATTTTTTTAAAAATTTGTAGAATGGAGTCTAGTTTCTAAAAATGTAATTTATTTAAAATTTCTATGAACAGTTAATTTATAACGAAAAAACACCAAACACTACTTTTTTCTAAAAAAGAGACACACAAACAAAAGAAATTATAGATGAAAGGCTTAACATTGTCAAAAATAAAAAAAATACATCGTTGGATAGCTAAGAGAGTACCTAACATTACCCACGTGCTTGGTTTGTTCGAAATTGAAACATGTGCAATCCTGACGGTGAGCACGAACTCGATTATGTGAAATATTGTAGAATTTACAAAAGCACGTCTTTGGTCGTTGGGAAGGCCCTCCAAGCCTTTGGGTTGGTATTCCAAGGTAAATACCAAGCCTATGGCTTGGGGATTCCCAAAGAAAGATATAACGCGAGTGCATTAAAATGTGATCATGTTATATCTTAGTTTTGACATGGTTTTTTGCATTTGTTCGGGACATGTCTAGCAAGACATAATGCGAGCACGGTATAATGCACTTGTGTTATGTCTTGCTTTATGTTAAATGCTACTCTATTGAATGTATGATTATATATTTATATGTTTGTATGTACATGTATGCTTGTATGCCATATATGTATGTATGTATGCATGGTTGTATGCATGTATGTATGCATGTATGTATGCCTATATGTATGTAAGATTTTTTGTATGTAGGATCATATGTACAAATGTATTATGGTTGTATGTATGTATTTATGTATGTCTTTAGAGGGAGGGATAATTTTAAGAGAGAGAGAGTTGTCTAGGTAGGGTGGGAGGGAGAGAGGGAGGGAGAGACCTAAGAGAGAGAGAGAGAGAGAGAGAGGTAGAAAGAGAGATTCTTGAGAGAGAGAGGGGGGGTGGAAGGGAGATTCTAAGATAGAGGGAGTGGGAGGAAGGGGTTGGAGCAGGAGGGACTTAGCTTAGGTAGGGTGGGAGGATAGAGGGAGACAGGGAGAGGTGGAAGGAGCCCACAAGAGGAGGGAGGAAAATGGCTGGAGTGATAGGGACTTTGTTAGTAGGTGGGAGGAGAGAGGGGAGAGAGAGAGAGGGAGAGAGAGAGAATTATAGAGAGGAGGAGGGGCAGAGAGAGGAGAGAAAGAGGAAAGTTATGTAGGTAGGTTCCAAAGGGAGAGACTTGAGAGTGTGAGAGGAGAGACTTGAGAGTAGGGTAGTGAGAGGAAGTGTGAGACAGAGGGAGTGGGAGAGGAGAGGGAGTGAGAGTGATACCTAAGAGAGGGAGGGTGTTGAGGAGGACCTAAGAGAGGGAGAGGGTGTGGAGGGAGGACCTCGAGAGAGGGAGAGATGAGGGGTGGAGAGCAGCATCTAGTAGAGAGAGAGTTACCCAGGTAGGGTGCCAGAGGGAGAGACCCGAGAGAGAGGGAGAGAGAGGGAGTGGGAGAGAGAGGGAGTGGGATGGAGATAGAGAAAGATATATAGAGGGAGTGAGAGAGGGTGGTAGGGATTTATTGAGAAAGAGGGAGAGGGTAGATAGAGACAATTAGAGAGGGTAGGAGAGAGGGAGGGGGAGAGAGGTGAGATGTATAGATAGAGAGAAAGGGATAGGGGTTGAGGGATTAGGGTGGAGGACCTATATGGTTGATGGTTTAGGGTATTAGGGTATTAGGGTTTAAGGGTTGAGGGTTGAGGGATTAGGGTTGAGGGTAGAAGGTTTAAGGGTTTAGGGTTGAGGGTAGAGGATTTACGGTATAGGTTTGAGGGTATATGGTTGAGGGTAAAATGTAAAGGGTAGAGGGTATAGGGGTTGAGGGTTTAATGTATAAGGTAGAGGGTAGAGGGTAGAGGGTTTAAGGGTTTAGGGTTGAAGGTTGAGGGTTGAGGGTTGAGGGTTGAGGGTTGAGGGTTTAAGGTTGAGGGTAGAGGATTGAGGGTATAGGGTTGAGGGATTAGGATAGAGGGTCCAATGTATAGGGTAGATGGTATAGGGGTTGGGGGATTAGGGTTTAAGGGTTGAGGGTAGAGGGTAGAGGGTAGAGGGTTTAAGGGTTGAGGGATTAAGGGTTGAGGGTTTACGGATTAGGGTAGATATTTTTCTTGGGTTTAAGGGTTGAGGGATTAGGGTAGAGGGTAGAGGGTATTGGGTTGAGGGTAGAGGGTAGAGGGTTTAAGGGTTTAGGGTTTAAAGGCTGAGGGTTGAGGGTTTAGGGTTTAGGGTTTAGGGTTGAGTGTTTAAGGGTTTAAGGGTCAAGAGTTTAGGTTTGAGGGATTAGGGTAGAGAGAGATGGATGGAGATATGGAGGGAGAAGTGAGATAGAGAGAAGGAGAGAAGAGGAGGGAGGGACAAAGATATATGAGGGTTGAGGATCCAATGTATAGGGTAAAGGGTTGATAATTGAGGGTATAGGGTTGAGGATCCAATGTATAGGGTAGAGGGTTGATAATTGAGGGTATAGGGTTGAGGACCTATAGGGTTGAGGGATTAAGGTATTGGGTTGAGGGTCGAATGTATAGGGTTTAGGGTTTGAGGGTTGAGGATTGAGGGATTAAGGGTTGAGGGTTGAGAATTGAGGGTTGAGGGTTTAATGTATAGGGTTGAGGGTTTAAGGTTGAGGGTTGAGGGTTGAGGGTTGAGGGATTAGGGTTGAGGGTCAAATGTGTAGGGTAGAGGGTATAGGGGTTGAGGGATTAGGGTTTAAGGGTTGAGGGTAGAGGGTAGAGGGTTGAGGGTTTAAGGGTTGATAGATTAAGGGTTGAGGGTTTAGGGATTAGGGTAGAAATTTTTCTTGAGTTTAAGGGTTTAAGGGTTGAGGGATTAGGGTTGAGGGTAGAGGGTATTGGGTTGAGGGTATATGGTAGAGGGTTTAAGGGTTGAGGGTTGAGGGTTGAGGGTTTATGGTTTAGGGTTGAGTGTTTAAGGGTTTAAGGATTTACGGTTTAGGGTTGAGGGATTAGGGTAGAGAGGGAGGGATGGATGGATGGAGAGATGGAGGGAGAAGTGAGATAGAGAGAAGGAGAGAAGAGGAGGGAGGGACAAAGATATATGAGGGTTGAGGATCCAATGTATAGGGTAGAGGGTTGAGAATTGAGGGTATAGGGTTGAGAGATTAGGGTATTGGGTTGAGGGATTAGGGTTGAGGGTACATACGGTTGAAGGATTAGGGTTGAGGGTCCAATGTATAGAGTAGAGGGTATCAAGATTTAGGGTTTAGGGTTTGAGGGTTGAGGATTGAGTGATTAAGGGTTGAGAATTAAGGGTTGAGGGTTTAATGTATAGGGTAGAGGGTAGAGGGTTTAAGGGTTGAGGGTTGAGGGTTTAATGTTGAGGGTAGATGATTGAGGGTATAGGGTTGGGGGATTAGGGTTGAGGGTCCAATGTGTAGGGTAGAGGGTATAGGGGTTGAGGGATTAGGGTTTAAGGGTTGAGGATTGAGGGTTGAGGGATTAAGGGTCAGGAGGGTTGAGGGATTAGGGTAGAGAGTTTTAATTGGGTTTAAGGGTTTAAGGGTTGAGGGATTAGGGTTCAGGGAGAGGGTATTGGGTTGAGGGTAAAGGGTAGAGGGTTTAAGGGTTGAGGGTATATGGTTGAGGGATTAGGGTAGAGAGGGATGGATGGATGGAGGGAGAAATAGAGGGATAAGTGAGATAGAGAGAAGGAGAGAAGAAGAGGGAGGGAAAAATATATATGAGGGTTGAGGATCTAATGTATAGGGTAGAGGGTTGAGAATTGAGGGTATAAGATTGAGGACCTATAGGGTTGATGGTTTAGGGTATTGGGTTGAGGGATTAGGGTTTAGGGTCCAATGTATAGGGTAGAGGGTATCAGGGTTGAGGGTTTAGGGTTTGAGGGTTGAGGATTAAGGGATTAAGGGTTGAGGGTTTAATTTATAAGGTAGAGGGTAGAGGGTTTAAGGGTTGAGGGTTGAGGGTTTAAGGTTGAGGGTCCAATGTATAGGGTAGAGGGTATAGGGGTTTAGGGATTAGGGTTTAAGGGTTGAGGGTTGAAGGATTAAGGGTCAAGAGGGTTGATGGATTAGGGTAGAGAGTTTACTTGGGTTTAAGGGTTGAGGGATTAGGGTTGAGGGTAGAGGGTATTAGGTTGACGGTAGAGGGTAGAGGGTTTAAGGGTTGATGGTTGAGGGTTTAGGGTTTAGGGTTGAGTGTTTAAGGGTTTAAGGGTTGAGGGTATATAGTTGAGGGACTAGGGTAGAGAGCGAGGGAGAGATGGAGGAATAAGTGAGATATAGAGAAGGAGAGGAGAGGAGGGAGGGATAAAGATATATGAGGGTTGAGGATCCAATGTATAGGGTAGAGGGTTGAGAATTGTGGGTATAGGGTTGAGGACCTATAGGGTTGATGGTTAAGGGTATTGGGTTGAGGGTATAGGTTCGAGGGATTAGGGTTGAGGGTAGAAGGTTTAAGGGTTTAAGGTTGAGGGTAGAGGGTTTAGGGTTTGAGGGTATATGTTTTAGGGTTTATGGTTGAGGGTAGAGGGTTGAGGGTTTAAGGGTAGAGAGATTAAGGATTGTGGATTGAGGGTTTAAGGGTTTAGGGGTTAAGGGTTTAAGGTTTAAGGTTTAGGGTTGAGGGTAGAGGGTTTGGGATTTAGGGTAGAGGGTTTGGGATTTAGGGTAGAGGGAAGAGGGTTTAAGGGTTTAAGGGTAGAGGATTTAAGTGTTAAGGGTAGAGGGTTGAGGGTTAAGGGTAGAGGGGAGAGAGATAGGAGTGAGTGAGTGAGTGAGAGAGAGAGACTTGAGAGAGGGAGAGGGGGTAGGAGGGAGAGACTTGAGAGAGAGAGAGGGAGGGAGTGGGAGATAGAGGGTAGAGGGTTTAAGGGTTTAGGGTTAAGGGTTAAGGGTAGAGGGGAGAGAGATAGAAGGAGTAAGTGAGTGAGAGAGAGAGACTTGAGAGAGGGAGAGTGGGTAGGAGGGAGAGAATTGAGAGGGAGGGAGTGGGAGAGATATAGAGGGTAGAGGGTTGAGAATTGAGGGTATAGGGTTGAGGACCTATAGGGTATTAGGTTGAGGGTATAGGGTTGAGGGATGAGGATTGAGGGTAGAGTGTAAAAGGTTTAAGGGTTTAGGGTTGAGGGTAGAGGATTTAAGGTTTGAGGGTATAGGTTTTAGGGTTTAGGATTGAGGGTAGAGAGTTGAGGGTTTAAGGGTAGAGGGATTAAGGGTTGTGGGTTGAGGGTAGAGGGTAGAGGGTTTAAGATTTAAGGGTTTAGGTTTGAGGGTTTAGGGTTGAGGGTAGAGGGTTTAGGGTTTAGGGTTTAGGGTAGAGGGTAGAGGGTTTAAGGGTTTAAGGGTAGAGGGTAGAGGATTTAAGTGTTAAGGGTAGAGGGTAGAGGGTTTAGGGTTTGAGAGTTGAGGATTGAGGGATTAAGGGTTAAGGGTGAAATTAGAAACATAACTTGGCCTATTTAAAAAAATGGGTCCAAGAAATGGGGTCTTCTGATGATTTACATCATCGAGAGACCCCATTTCTTGGACCCATTTTTTGAAATAGGCCACTACATTGCCAATCTCATCAAATTGGCAACCTAACTTGTCCTGTTTGATAAAATGGGTCCAATAAATAGGGTCTCTCAGTGATGTCCCATTTCTTCAAACTGGAAAAGTTAGGTTTCCAATTTTATCGAATTGGCAAGCTAGTGGGTCCACTAGCTTGCTAATTCGATGAAATTGGAAACCTAACTTGACCAATTTGAAAAAATGGGTCAAAGAAATGGGGTCTCTCGGTGATTTAGATCACCGAGAGACCCCATTTCTTGGACCCATTTTTTCAAACAAACCACTACATTGCCAATTTCATCAAATTGGCAAGCTAGTGGGTGAAATTGGCAACCTAAGTTTGGTCTATTTGAAAAAATGGGTCCAAGAGATTTCTTGGACCCATTTTTTCAAATAGGCCACTATATTTTCACCAAGAGACTTGAGAGAGGGAGAGGGGGTAGGAGGGAGAGACTTGAGAGAGAGAGAGAGGGAGGGAGTGGGAGAGAGAGAGAGGGTAAAGGGTAGAGGGTTTAAGGGTTGAGGGTAGAGGATAAAGAGAAAGAGAGAGAAAAGAAACCTATAAAAAATTGACTTTCTTATAATGCGAGCATATTTTGAAGTAGCAGAGATATGGTCATTCTTTTAGCAAGACATAATGCACTCGCGTTATAACGCAAGCACATTTTGTCTTGCTCTAAAAATGGTAAAAAACTCAATATACCCATGATCTCAAGGCCCACATTCTACATAATCTCTTGGTTCTACACATGCTCTGACAAAAAAAAAGCTTTTTGATGATTTTGTGAAGTCTGCATGCATGTTTTTCACATTCCACCACCTTTTTCATGCTCTTTCCACTACCTTTGAATGAAATAGTAGAGTTTTCACGTTGAAAGGCATATAATATCAATTCAAGTCTGAATTTGATTCAAGAGTGATATACAATTGAAGTTTGGAGGGGAACAAGCTTTTGAAAAAGTTAAATTGTTGAGGAGTTTGAAGAAAGAAGAAGCAAAGGCTACATAATTGGGTAGAACTCCTCCATTTGAAACTCTGGTTTTTTAGGTATGTGAAGTCTTTACACATTTTCTTTCATTCTATTATGGATTTCTTTCATTTTTATTATTTTGCATATTCCATGTTGATCATTGTTTGTTTGTCATTATAACCTTAGCTTGTCAATGCACATTTTAAATTACACAATTCTTTACACTTGCCAATTACATTTTTTAAACCACATCTCTTCGAGGCATTTTGTTAAACAATTGACTTACCTTATGTATACTTACACATTTTGTATACACATATACATGACATAAGTTATAAGGAAGTAAAATAATACATCATTTCTCAATCCTTTACTATGGATGTGCTCACCACTCTCTAAAACTTTCATTTTGGTATGGGCACGGGGCATGTTGGAAAATGTAGTTGAATTTGGTTTTACACCTACAATTTGCATTTGCTTGAAATTTTCTAAATCCTTTCCAATAAATATATTTTGTGCATATCCTACAATCATTATAGTTCACGAGGACATATCTCATTGAGGTATTTTGTCAAACAGTTATACCAAGCAGTTGATTGCCTTGTCTATGCTACCAAATTTTTGATACATGTCTCTAAAAAAATGGAATATACTCCTCCCACATTGATAGGTCTTCGAATCTATTTTGGTTTTGATCTCTATTTCTAAATTTACCTCATCACTAAACTTACCTCATCACTTATGTTGTGATATATTTTAAATGTTTCCTTGATTAGTCTACCTACAAGGGATTCTAACCCTTCTCTCCACTATTTCAAGACTCTTTATTTAAGGCTAAGTTAGCAACATGGGGAAAGGTGCAACCTATCTTGCAATCATGGCTCAAAATGGAAGCATGGAAAAGGCATTTGAATTGTTTGACAATAATGTTTTTTGTATAAATGTATGCAAAATGTGGTAGCATTGACAAGCTAGTGAGATTGGCAAGCTAGTGAGCTCACTAGCATTCCAATTTGGTAGGGTTGACAAGGTAGGGGCAGCGTATGGCTCATATAAATGGGGTAATGGGGTCTCACGGTCACTGTGAGACCCTATTTCTATGAGGCATACGCTACCCCTACCTTGTCAACCCTACCACATTGGCAAGCTAGTGGAGCACCACTAGCTTGCCAATGCGGTAGGGTTGACAAGGTAGGGGAAGCATATGCCTCATAGAAATGGGGACTCATGGTGATGTACCTACAAGGTAGGGGAAATGTACGCTTCATAGAAATGGGGACTCACGTACCTACAAGGTAGGGGCAGTGTATGCCTCATAGAAATGGGGTCGATGATCATCCGGTTTCTAGAAGGCATACACTGCCCCTACCTTGTCAACCCTACCAAGCTAGTGGAGCATTGACAAGCTAATGGTCCTCCACTAGCTTTCCAATGCGGTAGGGTTGAAACAGTAGGGGCAGCATATGCCTCATAGAAATGGGTTCTCATAGTGATGTACCATGAGACCCCATTTCTATGAGGCATACGCTGCCCCTACCTTGTCAACCCTACTGCATTGGCAAGCTAGTGGAGCACCACTAGCTTGCCAATGTGGTAGGGTTGACAAGGTAGGGGCAACGTATGACTTAAGACCCCATTTCTATGAGGCATATGCTACCCCTACCTTGTCAACCCTACCGTATTGACAAGCTAGTGGAGCACCACTAGCTTGCTAATGTGGTAGGGTTGACAAGGTAGGGGTAGCGTATGCCTAATAGAAATGGGGACTCATGGTGATGTATGTGAGCCCCATTTCTATGATGCATACACTACCCCTACCTTGTCAACCCTACCGCATTGGCAAGCTAGTGGATCACCACTAGCTTGGCAATGTGGTAGGGTTGACAAGGTAGGGGCAGCATATGCCTCATAGAAATGGGGTCTCACGGTATATCACTGTGAGACCCAATTTCTATGAGGAATACACTACCCTTACCTTATCAACCCTACCAAACTTCTAAGCTAGTGGAGCACCACTAGCTTTCCAATGCTCCATTTCTATAAGGCATACATTGCCCCTAACTTGTCAACCCTATCACATTAGCAAGCTAGTGGAGCACCACTAGCTTGCCAATGCTCCACTAGCTTGGAAGTGCGGTAGATTTGACAAGGTAGGGACAATCTATGCCTCATAGAAATGGGGACTCATGGTGATATAATGCAGTAGGGTTGGCAGGGTAGGGGTAGTGTATGCCTCATAGAAATGGTCGTTGAGTTATCTTAGCCCACTTCACATGTATCACCCTTTGACGACATTAGAACCAACATAGATGGATTCATTAATCAACTTTGACCATATATCAGATCTAGTTCAAACAGGTAATATATCTACTTGATTATTTTTTGAAATTCCTATTGTTATCTTACTTTGTAGTGTATTTTTAATGTTGAATATTTTCAAGAGATTTTTTGCACATATCAATGCAAGGCATGTTTATGCAGTTATTACAGATGAAGACAACGAAGAAGGAACAAACTATTACTTGTGTCATTGTGTTGAGGCGAAAAATAAATTGGAGGCCCTAGTTATAGATGGAGAAAACATTGAATACCCTACAGGTTCAGTTGTTGTTACTGGAATGTGGCTTAGAAGGCACTCGCATAAGAGTGTTAAATATTGGTTGTTTCAGAACTTTGACACACATCAAAAGATTCTTCATTATTCGAACCTTGTTGTGGCATCCAATGTTCATTTGACTAAATATGGGGGTAGAACTTTGAACAAGACCTTGTGGAAGATCTGTGAGTCTGACCATGAGGTAATACTTGACACAATAAAGAGTAGAGAAAACCCAGATGGTTCATTGGATTACTTAGTAAGTATGCACATTAGTTCTTATTAATTTATACTTTTATGCACATTAATTTGTATGATGCCAATGCTATGATGCAAATGCTATCATCTAATGTTTATATCATGTATGTAGTTGATTGATGAAGTTATCAGACTTGCAAATGTAGCACACTTTATGTATAGAACCATGGCAAAGGATACAAAGTTCAATGGTATTTTATTTTTTCTCAAAAATATGCAAAAAAATTGATGTAGGATATTCTCAATAGATAAGTAAACTAAGTGGAAGATTAAATTATGTTATTTTTATAATAGGTTACAAGTTTCCAAAAGGTTGGAAAGTAATATTTTGGTTATGTTCTATTCATGTTCTATTCATGAGAGGCTCTTGTGTGCAATAGGTATCTTGGAACTCCCAATGAAGATGTATGGCTAGGAGTGACTAAGTTGAGAGAATGGCATGCCTATCCTCAATGGAAGCATCAAGATTTAAGCCTTGTTGTTCTTGAGTTGGAAACAAATGGTGTGGATTTGTTATCTGTAAGTGCCTTCCATCTATTTTATTTCATTTCCATTTTGGATGCTCTTTCTTTTTCTTCTTTTACTTTGCCTATTTGTAAGTAACCTACTAAAAATTGATTGGTGTCCCCTTGCAAAAAATACCGATTTCTGAGCCATCAAAGAGAATCTCAGCCAAAAAAGCAATGCAACATCCTTATTTTGATGATCTTGACAAATCTCAATTCTGATTTGAAGCCATTATAAAAGAACGTGTGAAGCTTAGTGAGGGAATCTCAAGTTATTCATTTGAAGTTAACCTAATCATGAGCACCTATGATGTAGACATTATAAGAGAATCTTAAATGTATGAGTGACATTGTAAAAGATCTGTGAGAATAGAGTACCTAAGGTATTGCGCCTACAAGTACAAGAACTTGGGTTTCAGAACAGTGTATGAAACATATTAGACAATTGTAGCACAAACAAAAGAATTACGATAGCCAAATAAATCTCATTTTATTGTAAACATCATATTATTAATATAGTGATTGTAATAACTATTGATGGTTACCAATAATTCTTTTTCTTCTTTTATTCTCTCCCTATTATAACTAGCACCAATTGACAAACTTATTATAAAAACTTCATTTACTAAAAAAAATAACCTAATGATCATATATCAATATCAATATAGCATACCATCTATTCACATAAACATTTGTAATGATATTTACTCAAATTTTGAAATTTATTGCCACCCTCAAATATTTGTAATTCATGCAACATAATCCCTTAACAGTCCAAATTGCAAAAGGGCAACAAGCTTTGACGGCTTGTTATCTGGATACCGTTTCAGTTACGGGAATTTCGTCTGAGGAATCGAGATCATGTTGGGAACCTCTACAATAACCTTTCTTGGTTTTTGTTATTTTAGAGTCATTTTTCTGTGGTGTCCAATTTTGACTTGATGGAAAAAGTGTCAATTGCAAGCAATGTAAAGTTGCAAAGTGGTGCAACTTTTGTTCTGCAACTCATGTGACCAAAAAGTCTATTCCAACACATCCATATGGGTGGGTTTACATTAGGCATGGTCCTCTTTTGCACCCAAACATGTTGAATCGCTCCGAGCTACATTCAATCAGCTCGATCCCTTAAAGGTCCAAAGTGCAAAAGGGAAGCAATCTTTGATGGGCTGTTACTCAAAAACTGTAATGCTTATGAACTCTTTGTTTGAGCCTATGAGATCATGTTGGGACCCTCTACAATAACCTCTCTCAATTTTTTTTTTATCTCAGAGTCATTTTCTCGTGGTGTCTAGTTTTTCACTTGATGGAAAAAGTGTCAAATGCAAGCAGTGTAAAGATGCAAAGTGGTGCAACTTTCGTTCTACAACTCAAGTGACCAAATGAATTGTTCCAACATATCTGTGTGGGTAAATTTACACTAGGAATGGTCCTCTTTTGCACCCAAACACGCTGAATCTCTTTGAGCGACATTCACTGACATGATCCCTTATGAGCCCAAAGTGCAAAATGGTTGTAGTCTTCAACATGATATTACTTGGACATCATGATGCTTATAAACTTATCGTCTAAGCTTATGGGATCATGTTGGGCCCCTCTACAATAACCTCTCTCAATTTTCACTATTTCAGAAACTTTTTCTCGTGGTGGTGACTTTTCACTTGGGGAAAAGTTGTCAAATTAAAGTTGTGCAAAGTTGCAAAGTGGTGCAAATTTTGTTTTGCAACTCAAATGACCAAATGAAGTGTTCCAATACATCTAGGTGGGTACTTTTATGCTAGGCATGGTCCTCTTTCACACCTAAACATGCCAAATCGCTCCGAGCTATGTTCAATCGTCTCGATCCCTTAGGGGTCCAAAGTGCAAAAGGGAAACAATCTTTGATGAGCTATTAGTCAGAAAATGTGATGCTTACAAAATCTCCTTATAATCCTAAGGGATCAAGTTGGGCCCCTCTACAATAACCTCTCTCAATTTTTATTATCTCATTGTTTTTTTTTCGTGGTGTCTAGTTTTCACTTGATGGAAAAAGTGTCAAATGTAAGCAATGTAAAGATGCAAAGTAGTACAAATTTTGTTCTCCAATTTGAGTGACCAAATTAACTATCCCAATACATATGAGTGGGTAAATTTACCCTAGGCATGGTGCTCTTTCACACCCAAACACGTTGAATCGCTCTAAGCTACATTCAATCGACAAAATCCCTTATGAGTCCAAAGTGCAAAATGACTGCAATCTTCAACATGTTGTTACTCGAACACTATGACACTTACTTGAGTGACCAAACAAACTATTCCAACATGTTCGGGTGGGTAATTTTATGCTAAGAATGGTCCTTTTTCACACCCAAACATGTTGAATCACTCTAAACTATGTTCAACCGACTCGATCCCTTAAGGGTCCAAAGTGCAAAAGGGCAACAATCTTTGATGGGCTATTAATTAGAAACTGTGATGTTTACAAACTCTCCATCTAAGCCTATAGAATAATGTTGGTCCCATCTATAATAACCTCCCTCAATTTCTGTTATCTCAAAGTTATTTTCCCTTGGTGTCTAGTTTTCACTTGATGGAAAAAGTGTCAAATACAAGCAGTGTAAAGATGCAAAGTGGTGCAACTTTCATTCTGCAACTCATGTGACCAAACAAATTGTTCCAACACATCCAGATTGGTACGTTTACACTAGGCATGGTTCTCTTTCTCACTCAAACATGCTGAATCACTTCGAGCTACGTTCAACCGGCTCGATCCCTTAAGGGTCCAAAGTGCAAAAGGGCATAAATCTTTAATGGGTTATTACTTAAAAACCATGATGCTTACGAACTCTCTATTTGAGCCTACAGGATCGCATTGGGCCCCTCTACAATAACCTCTCAATTTTTTTTTATCTGAGAGTCATCTTATCATGGTGTCCAATTTTCACTCGATGGAAAAAGTGTCAAATGCAAGCAGTGTAAAGTTGCAAAGTGGTGCAATTCGTGTGACCAAATGAACTGTTCCATCGCATCTTGATAGGTACGTTTACACTACAAATGCTCCTCTTTCACACCCAAACATGCCGAATCACTCTGAGCTACTTTTAAACAACTAGATCCCTTATGATGGCATGCAAAATAATCGAAATGAGAAACATTCACATGATAGTTGAGAAGTTTGAGTTTTCCAAATAAAAAACATATTATCATCCTCAAGTCTAGCGAGTGCAAGACATTTTTTAATTATCCTCCTTGCCCTTACAACAATATGCAACCAATTGTAAATGTGTACAATGGTGAAACTTAGAAACATTTTATTTTTCCTCAATTAACAACTTTGGTTGTGAAACATTTTATCATTTTCATTTGAAATGATTTGCTATGCTTGAAAATTGGAGTCTAAGAGAAACAAGTGATGCTCTCACATACATTTATTATTTGGTGTGATAAATTAAGTGTTCAACCTTGAGTCCATTTCTTATTAACATATTATAAATTATAAAGCTTTCTCCCAAGTCCATTTCCTATACAAGAAATAATATTGCAAAAAGTTGACATATACATCTTTCGACGTGTTTATATGGTGATGGATCAAGAACATAAAAAAATATTATGTACTATGAGTATTATGTTGTGAAAATGTTTAAAGACTATTTAAGATAAATGTTTGTATGATAATGTGTCAAGAAGTTAACTACTCAGCATCTACTATGAATATTATGTTTTGCAAGTGTTGTGAGGATTATGTATCCTTTGCTTAATTGAGTTGTTCCAATCAAAAGATTAAATATACTGGAATCTTTTTATGAAACATCTCATGGAATACCAATCGAAAACGTGTTTTTTGATTTTAGATAAAGCATTTGATGGAACTCTTTGGAGTAAAATGAATTGAAATATGTAAGAACAAGGGAGCATTAAGAAATACATTGATCAAGGATCTTAAATAAGCCTTCTATCTTGTTTCAATTTTGGGTGGATTACTGCTTTCAAAGTATTGGGAATGCTTTGACTATTTTCTAATTGGCAGTTTCCATTATAGAAGTCTCATCTCTTGATATATATTATACCCATTCTTAATCAATTATCAAGTTAATAATCAATGTATTTATTTACAGTTAATCTTTTCTTTTGAATTTGTGCAATTTGTAACTCTACCAGTATTCCTAGAAATATTGAAGTTGTTTAGCATGAACTAATAAAGTTTTTTAGCATCAATCAATAAATATTCAAGACAAACCATGAAGGACAACAATGATCAATGCTAGGGCTAACCAATTAATAAGTATACATGTGAATAAGTCAAGCATACATGTGAATAAAGGAAGCACAAATACTCAAAAACATGTAAGCCTTAAAGTATACACATGAATACATAGTATACACAAATTAATACAAAATGTATGCATGAATACAAGGTATACACATGAAAAAACGTAAGTCACAGAATATACATTGGAATACATGTAAGTCACAAAGTATACGCATAAGTTGTAAAGTATACACTTGAATACACTAACTCATATCTATTGAACCATGGATTTATAATGCAAATATGGACACCATTGATAAAAAAATATTTGTATTAACCAAATAGCCATGTAGGCATACATCAATATATGTTGATATAAGTATAAAATATATACAAAATAGCCATATGGGCTTACAAGAATGGCATATGGGCATACGATGTAAAATATATCCAATACAAAATATGTACAAAAATGCCATATAGGAATACAACAAAGGGCTCTAGAATGAAAAGTTATTGCTTTGCATGCCCTAGAAATAAATTATTTCCCTTTTCTTGTCGACCAGATGGTGATAGGTCTGTCACTCATTTGTTTTGAGACTGAGGAGTGCTCCTGGTGCTCCTCCTAGGGTTTAGTTCCTAGTCAAGCTTTATCTATTACAGTAAGAAGTAAAGACATTAATATATAGAAATTAAACTATAAAAAATGATATATTTAACAAAATAATCAATTACCACCATTTGACGATCACTCTCCCCTAGGGAAATATTCAAATGCCCATGCTGAGGCGTGCTAAAGCCCTATAGAAACCATCCAAAGAGAAATTAAACTATGAATCAATAATGGTTTCATTTTTCACTAACTAACAACTATAACAATGAATGTAAATTGAAATTTAGTAATCTTCCTCATACCTCTGTGAGGGGCATCAAGGAGTCTATAGCAGATGAAACACCAATATCCATTGCCCTACGAACATTTGGAGGTGTGTCCGCTTCCAACAAGTGAAAATAAAACAACAAATTATTTAATCATGGAAACTACAATAGTGATGCACATCATGGATTATAATGTATGGGATAATGAACAAAATATTGAGTACTTATTAAACTATATATTTCTAACTATCATGCTTACTATTTTCCCTATCCATAGCTTGTTGAAAAGCACATGTTTTTAGGCTTTTATCCATAGCAGCAAGGCGGTGAACCATTTGATAAAATGCTTTGGTAGACATGTATGATCATTGCGGTAGCATAGAGAAGGAAGTGAATTGTTTGAAAAAATGCCTCAAAGAAATGGGGTCTTATGGTGATGGAATGCCATTACAAACAAATGTGCCATGGAATTCCATCACCATGAGACCACATTTCTTCAAGGAATTTTCAAACTACTAACTACCTTGACTATGATATTGCTTACTATTATGCTTTGATAAATTTTTCCAAGCATCCATAGTTTTTTGGAAAGCACCTATTTTAGGCTTTTAGCCATAGCGGCAAGGAAGTGAGTAGTTTGATAAAATACTTTGGTAGAAATGTATGCAAAATGTGGTAGCATAGAAAAGATGGTGAGCTGTTTGAAAAAATGCCTTGAAGAAATGTGGTCTCATGGTGATGGAATGGCATTCCATCATCATGAAACCGCATTTCTTCGAGGCATTTTTTCAAACTACTCACTGCCTTATCTTTGCTATTGCTTACTATTATGCTTTGATAGATTTTTTCCAAGCATCCATAGTTTGTTGGAAAGCACCTTTTTTAGGCTTTTAGCCATAGCAACAAGGAAGTTCAAGTAGTTTGATAAAATGATTTGGTAGACATCTATGGAAAATGGGGTAGCACATAAAAGATAGTGAACTGTTTGAAAAAATACGTCAAAGAAATGTGGTCTCATGGTGATGGAATGGCATTCCATCACCGTGAGACCACATTTCTTCGAGGAATTTTTTCAAACCACTCACTACCTTTTCTATGTTATTTCTTACTATTATGTTTTGATAGATTTTTTCCAAGCATCTGTAGTTTGTTGGAAAGCACCTAATTTAGGATTTTAGCCATAGCAACAAGGAAGTGAGTGGATTGATTAAATGCTTTGGTAGATGTGTATGAAAAATGTGGTAGCATACAAAAGGTGGTGAGCTATTTGAAAAAATGCCTCAAGAAAATCTGGTCTCATGGTGATGGAATGGCATTCCATCACCATGAGACCACATTTCTTTGAGGCATTTTTTCAAACTATTCACTGCCTTGTCTATGCTATTGCTTACTATTATGCTTTGATAGATTTTTTCCAAGTATACATAGTTTGTTGGAAAACACCTTTTTTAGGCTTTTAGGCATAGCAACAAGGAAGTTCAAGTAGTTTGATAAAATGCTTTGGTAGACATGTATGGAAAATGTGGTAGCATAGAAAAGGCGGTGAGCTGTTTGAAAAATGCCTCTAAGAAATGTGGTCTCATGGTGATGTAATGGAATTCCATTACCATGAGACCACCTTTCTTTGAGGATTTTTTTCAAACTACTCACTGCCTTGTCTATGCTATTGCTTATTATTATTCTTTGATAGATTTTTTTCCAAGAACCCATAGTTTGTTGGAAAGAACATTTTTTTAGGCTTTTAGCCATAGTAGCAAGGAAGTGAATTGTTTGATAAAATTCTTTCATAGAAATGTATGGAAAATGTGGTAGCATAGAAAAGGCGGTGAGCTATTTGAAAAATGCCTCAAATAAATTGGGTCTCATGATGATGGACATCATCATGAGACCACATTTCTTTGAGGCATTTTTTCAAACTATTATTCTTTCATATATTTCTTCGAAGCATCCATAGCATTGAAAAGGAAGTGAACTATTTGAAAAGATTCCTCAATAAAAAGTGGTCTCATGGAATGCCATGAAAATAAAATGCAATTGGCAGTTGCTCCTAGTTATTACTTATGCTACGTGAAGTAATTTCATCACTGCTTATGTTGACTTTCTAAACTTGACTATATTGTAGTTGAAATTTTGTCATCTATCAACATCTAGTTATTAGTTATGGAATGTGAAGTAATGATTTGAATTTGAAAGATGTGCAATGCAATATAATCAACAATTTGAATATAAGCTACACAAATCTATTAAGTACAATTCATTAGTTAAACTCTTTATTCTATTACCTGTGTGAAGGTTTGTCCAACTCCACTGGCATTGGGAGATGTTCCCATGAAACCTTCAATATTGGCCTATTCAACATCCAAAATCAGATATTAGAATACCATTCATATAACAATGCTATTAACATGTAATAAATTTATAATTATTAACTAGTTACATACCTCAATGGTAGATGTAGTAGAGTAATAAGCAGGTGCAACATCGGTGTATCCAGTATCAACACTGCGACCCTTAAATTTTATTACAATCATAAAAATAAATTAGTTAATATTGCATTTCAAAAATGAAATTTAATAAATTAAATTCAATGAACATGCTAACATTTACTTGAGTATCGATGCCATAAGCCTGATTCAAAATGCCAGCTGCCCTTGCCATCTTCATAGCTACAAACATATCCTGTGTAGCAGCCTCCTTAGTGTCAGTGGGGTCATATGTACAAGTCGCCCCACAAACCTTACATGAATGGGGTGGAAACCTAGCACTCGAAGACTCCCCTCAATTGCGTTGTACTATAGGACTAGCATGTTGAATGACACTCTAGGTAAAAGAGGTGATAGCATGCAAAGTTTCTACCTCAACACTCTCCTTCATGATGGAAGGGATAATGATGTGCTCATGATCTGTTCTAGCGAGAGCTCTTCCCGCTTGCCACCTAGGATCTAGTTGTACATTGAGTCTATCTTGAGCCAACCCCCCACCTCTCCCCTGGAAGTCCCTCATATCAAAATAATTTGGGATTTTGTTTAGGATGAACTCATAGTATAGTTTCCTTAGGAAATATTATGGGACTTCGTAATTGTTGCATGGCGGGTAATCAAAAACCATGTACCACCTATCCCAAAAATGGTTCCTAATCCCTTGGTGGTGGCACCAATGGATAGGAAACCTCTTCACATTGAGGCCAAGATGTTGATTTGTGCATGGGTTGGTGAATAATGAGCATAAATCTAATTTTGTAATTTTTTCATCTTTTACATCTTTATATGATAATTTATCTTGGTAAAAATTCCTAGATGCCTACCTCCTATCTTGTCAACCACTTAATTATTTGTTGATTGCATCTACATGTTTTAACAATTATTTAAGATAATTTACAAGTGTTCTTCTCTCCATGGTTGAACCTACTGGATCGTTCAACCTCGTGATTAACTCCTCAATTTATTTTTTATTGTTTTCAATTTCACTCATTAAATTTTGCTGAGTGCTAGGAGGATGTTGAGGGATTGGTGGAGGAGATTGTTGTTGTGGTTTAACTTGAGGATTTTGTTGATGTTGTTGTTTCTCTTCTTGTTGAGGATTTTGTTGATGTTGTTGCTCTACTTGTCGAGGATTTTCAAGATGGTTTTGAATAGGGTTTCCAAGATCATTATCATCTCCTATAAATTCAACAAATGAATATAAAAAACAACCTAAAACTAACAAATTCACAACAAAAAATAAATAATCCTTACCTCTTTGACCTCCCCATCAATGTGGCGGCATCTTGGTGATGAAATAGAAACAATTTGATGAAAAACTTGCAAGATTCACTCCTCCCAGAATGCGAGCACACAATAGAAGGGCTTTTGGCCGTGGGCAGAAAAAAAATAGTCACAAAGAAAATGAGCTAGATTTCCTTTTTTTTTGCTTTTAATTGCTCATAACACGAGCGTGTTATTATGTGCTCACGTTATAACATGAGCACGTAATAGGCTCGGTGTGACCGATCCTTGGGCTCGACACATCAACCCATAACGTGAGCGCATTATAACGTGCTCACATTATGATCTATCATATTTTTTTTATAAATTTGGCCACAAATTGGCCCCCCATCTTTTTGCACCCACCCATATATTAATATATATATATATATATATATATATATAACATTATTTTGATATCTATACTTAAACACATATATTTACATATTCATTGATTGGTGCATATATACAAAATGTGTATATATATATATGTCTTGTATGTCCAATCGATACTCCCATGCATATGATATATTTGTACATGAATATACACAAGTATGTCTACCTATGTGTACACATGCACATATATATTCACATGTATGAGTTATCAGAGACATGTACATCTATACATATATGTACATTCTATGTATATACCCATCGATTAATATATAAACATGAATACACAAAAAAGAACTTATACGTATCACAAATATTTAGTCATGCAATTTAATTCAAGAAATAAAAGACTAAAACCAAAACCAATGCAATCATTCCCATTTATGACCAAAGGTTCACTTACCAATTCACCAACTAACTTGACTCAACTTTGACCAATTAAGATGTGAGTGTGTGATAGCTCAATTAAGCACACTAAGGGTTACCATACCAATCTCCTCTCTTGAGTGATACTCCCTCTCTCTTACCTAAGGGCTCAATTCCTTCCTACATCCAACTTAGTGCATCATAAAGATAGTTAGCCATTCATATGAAATTCATTTGTATCATGAAAGAATTTAAGTAATCATATTGTAATACATATTCATTCGTCACATTTTCCATTATTATATACAAAACATATTCATGCATTGAACATTTAGAAATCCCACAATAAAGTGTAGCATATCAAAGTTATCATTTAACATCATATTTACTCATAAAGGTAAAATTAATCTAGTAACTAAGGAATAGGGTGTAACAAAATCAATTGCCCAAATGAAATCCCTCCAAAATAAATGCCCAAGATGAAGAGGAAATCAAAATAAATCAATGTGTTATTTGGAGTATATAGGGTAATTGAGAGATATCTTTCAATAAATGGTAGTCATTAATTATAGGTAGATAGTTGTACCATTTCATTTGGCACTTAACAACATTTAAAATATCCCTTTTCACTTTATCAAGACTCATTTGATATAACATTGGATTTTATGCATCAATTGAGCCTTAAGAGGTTTAGTACATTGAGATTCTTGCACCTCCAATCCTCTTAAGCATGTTGGACTCTTGAAGATTATCAAATTTTACCATCTTTAGATACCTATTATGGGAGCATGAAGTATTTTGAAACTCTAGTAAACACTATTGTAATATTCATTGTATGTTAGACTCTTCACAATATGTCAGACTTGGAGGGGAGCACGTCCCTTTATGAGAGTTCAATGGATATGCCATGTAATTATTTGTGCATTGGGATTCCATGATAGTAAATACC
Source organism: Sequoiadendron giganteum (assembly GCA_007115665.2). NCBI lineage: Eukaryota > Viridiplantae > Streptophyta > Pinopsida > Cupressales > Cupressaceae > Sequoiadendron > Sequoiadendron giganteum. The sequence goes on from CM021105.1 coordinate 263,477,401, forward strand.
TTAGGATAGGAGCATGGAACATACTAGGACACTTATAAGAACCAAGGCATCAGGGTGTCAAGATTGGGGAGTAGCGGTTGATAAGGAAGTCATATTAGAGGGGACATTGGATGGGGGAACCTCGACAAGGGAAGGATTTCAGTATGTCAGGATTGGAGAGTCAATATGAGGCATGCCTAATTATCAAGGGATGGGAATGACCTAAATTCCATCTTCAATAAGTAATTTATAAGAGATCAATGAAGTTTTAAAATTTAACTGGTTGGTGGAAAGTGGTACTTGATTAGGGGTAAGGTCAAAAGTATGATCTCAAAAGACAAATAATTTTGGAATATAGTGGATCAAAGATCATGGAGCAAAGATGAATGGGAATTAGTACTAAGGGTTGGATGGATAAGGAAGTACAAAATTTTGAAAAGGGAAAAGGAATTAAACTCTTAGCGAGGATTTTAGGCTTCAAGGCTTGAGAATGCAAAGGGAATGGTATCAATTGGGGAATGAGAGAATCTAATAATTTGAAAAAATAACACTTCAATTTTTTTATAAGGGCATGAGCAGGTTATTAGGATCAAATGGGAGGGCATGCATGTATAGATAACCTTGAAAGTTTGAAAGTTTTACAAGTCATGAAATACCAAATAAAATAATGGATAGATCCCAAATATATATTTTCATGAGTATTTGCACCTTTAGAAAGTTAGGGAACCATTTTAGGAGCTCCTAGATGCATTATCAACAAAGGGTGGATATGGTAAAAAACACAAGATGGAAGCAAAGTAAAACAAAGATGAGGCACATCAAATTGGGGTACCAAAATTTCTCTAATTAGGGATGTGTGACTCTTCTGGGAACAATGAAAATATAGATCTCTCTGAGAAAACCAAAATAATTGACACAAAAAATACAATAAGGGATGGGGTTAGAACATTAATACACCATCATGACCAATAAGGGTCAAGACTACTTGGGAAATCAACAAGAAAAATGTTATAGATATAGCTTTGAAATTACCAATCAAAATAAAGAAATATTAATGTTCATGAGAAATAGTGTTTTAGATGCTAGTTGTGCATGTGAAACTCCGTGAGGTCTCCATCAAGTATTCTAAGGTAAATTTTTCCTTGATCACATTCATCAACAATTTGATAGGGTCTGACCCATAAGGCATCAAATTACCCATGTTTTCCCTTATCTTCAGACATAAAATTTCACATAAGGACAAGATACCCAATCCAAAACACCCTCCAAATAGTTCTCTTATCAAAGAGGTATTTCATTTTCTATTATCTCAACAAGCTCCTCTCATGGGCCATCCTTATTGTCTCTTCAAGCTTGGTAAACTTATGCACTCTTTGGGAAATGACACTTTCTTCTTCACCTTCAATCTACTGCAATATATTGTAGATTGTTAGTTCAAGGTTGATTGGTAATTTGGACTCCATACCATATACTAGCTCAAATGGAATCTTACTAGTAGCCTTCTTGTAAGTTATTCTATATTTCCAAACAATAAATTCTAGTTTATCATCTCATGTTTTTTGTTTTGATCCAAAATAATTCTAATAATATTCAGGATGCTTTTGTTAGTAGACTCAACTTGTCCATTTCCTATGGATGATATGGGGATGAAAGTGTTAGCAAGATCCCATATTGTGATCAATAGAATATTGGAACCTAAAACACATTGCATTATCAACAACTATCCTTGATGGCACACCAAGTGCGGTAATGATATTATTGTTGGTATGTGGCAACTGATCATGCTATACTATACACTCTTTAGTACTGCACACTATTCATGTATCCTAATCTGGAAGCTTTAAAAAGCTTGTTATAAGGGGTTGGGATGTGAGTTGCAGTTGGATGAGAAAAGGCGATTATTCGCGACATTGTAATAGGTTTTGCACTGGATAATAAAATCATTGGATGGTTGCGGTTTGGTGGATGTGGCCCATATTGGGTGAACCATGTTAAATTCTCTGTGTTATATTTTTTTTTTGTGTTTTATTTCTCAATTTATTGTTCAAATCTGTATTTAGCTTTTAGATATCTGCCTTCTAACCCTAACAATTATTTAACAAAAAATCAATCATTAATTTTGATGTAGCATTTCTTGTATCATTTTTTGTAGGGATTACTTCTACCCATTTTATGAAATAGTTAGTGGTCACCAATATCCACTTGTATCTATTGTTGGAATTTTATTTTGTCTACCCTATAAATTCTATGCCCCACTACTGGAATGGGTCATATACAAAAAAATGGTAGTGATGGGGAGTGCACTCATAAACTTTAGATTACCAAAAAATCTTTGACACGCATCACATTTTTATTTACAAATTTGGCCACATCCTTAAAATAATGTTTTCCACCAATAACATACCCTCATGATCTTATGAGGGGTATTCCTTGACATGAAATTCCCACCACCCAATCCTTGATGACATTTCTCAAAACCTCTCATAGATTTCTCCTTATCCAAACATCCTAAGAGTATAATGTCAAGGTTTCTCCAAAGTAGTTGACCTTTAAATAACACATATCTCTGAGCATATAACTTCAATTTCCTCCTTTTTATCATTCAACTCATTATACCAAAGATAATTTCCTTATACCAAAGACAATATTTCAACCGTCATGGAATATAAGATGGGTTATATTTCACCTAGTAGACCTCGATCATATTTAAATTTGCATTAGTTATTGTTTTAGCTCTACCCTAACCTTTAACTAGCTTGATACTTTCACCTCCATGTCATACTTCTGGATCTTATTAATCCATCTACATCTCTTTCCTAATACCTCCTTTTGTATGAAGATATACCAAACTATTATATGTACACAAAGGTGGTGATGTTGTCTTCTACAAGATAAGGTCTAAAATTATTCACTACCTTAACAAGAGCATAGGCATGCTTTTCCATTATGGAATATTTTAATTTAGCATGATCTTGTAAATATTTTCTAAAGAAAGCTATTGGTTTTTCATAACCTTCATCATATTTTTGTAGTACAACAACAATGATAGTGTATAATGAGGTAAAATAAAATATCTAGAAATGCCTTGAGTAATCCAGACTTGCCAACATTGGTGCCTTCTTGAGTGCATCCTTGATTTCTAAATTTAGGAATCACTTGATTCCTTATCCCAACTTCATGACTGTCCCCTTTTTAGAATCTTGGAGATAGCCTTTATTTTTTCTACAAATTTAGGAACAAATCTCCTAAATTTTTTATCTATCCAAAGAACAATTGGATTACCTCGATTGTTTTTGGTTGTGGGATCAATGGCCTTGACACATTTTGGATCAATTCACACCTCTTATTTGGACAATATATTCAATAAGTTTTTCTTCTTCTACACCAAAAATATATTTCTTAGGTTTCAAAGATATCCCATACTCTAAAAATCTTTATAAGATCAACTCCAAGTGCTTGCAATGATCATTCCGGGCCTTGGAGTAGACAGTCAAATAATCTTGCTAGACAACCATGATATCATTTATTAATCCAAAAAAGGCTACATCCATGGATTTTAAGAATGTGGCTCCATAATTATTTAGCCCAAATGGAGTTCAAACATAAATAAATTTTCCCCATGACATCATGAAAGTTGTCTTATTCTATTCAAATTCCTTTACCATGACATAACCTTGTCACCATTTGTAATAAATGACCCATAATAGAAAATGTATACTTTTTCTTGAGGGAATTAATATTTAGATTTCTAAAACCTATTCATAGCCTAATATATCCATTTTTCTTTCTTACCAGAAGAAGGCTAGCGATTCACTTTGATGTTTGATTAGTTTTATTTTACCCCCCTCTTTTAGCTTCATTAGTTTATCTTACATTTTAGGGGCAATAATGGGCCATCAAGTTTCTGTTTGAAGGGTATTTTACGAAGCTCCAATTTGATGGTATGCTGCAACAAATTTTCCTAGTAAGCTTTCAACTCATCATAAGACTAGACAAAACACTTTTTATAATTTTTAACAGTGCCACAAGAATTTACTTCTCTACTAGTTTTAAATTTTTCCCAAGGTATATCATCTTGAGAGTCAATTCAGTTCTTAGTTTACACCATCAACATCTTCCTCATTGAAAAGCTTACTTCTTGTTTTATTAAAAATAGCATTATTGAAAATTTTCTCCAATATGACAAGACCTCTTAGAATAATATTAGTTTTGAGTTGTATTATTTCATTTCCAAAGAGAGTCTCCTTTCCATCTTCATTTTTCAACCATGGGATTCTAATCAATGAGTTGAATCTTAAAGTGACCAATGTAATTCAAGACCTAATAAATTTGTTTATCATCATTGAATACCTACCAAATGTAAATGTTATCAAGAATGTTAGGCCTTGTAATGATTTTGACACCATATATACATTGTGGACATGAAAAAGACATCAAAATTTGAAGCTAACATAACAAGGGTATTGGATATACCATTATTTATTATTTCAATCCATTTTATGTCAAAGTAATCAAACATATCAATAGCATCCCACATGACATTACTATACATCTTCAATCTTTTATCTTTAGCAACATATGTGCCTCTAACTTGAGACATAAATTTTTTTGAATCACCATGCACTCTCATGCATTTAATCCCATATATGAGTCATTTTTAATCTGAGCAACACACCATTATTTTCAAATACATTATTGGTGCATTTAAATTTGAATTTGAACTTGAACTAATAATTTATGCCATCAAGTCATACCAATATAAATATTGTGCCATTTCCTTATTTTGAACATGCACCATGCAAATAAACTTTCCAAAGGCTATCATTTCTTGGATATTGATATGAATGGAGAAAATTAAGGTCAAACTAATTTTCGAGCTCATCATAATAATATCCAATGAAACAATCTAGTTCAATATCAAAGTAACAAATCTCATTCTTTGCTTCATTTTAATTATCCATTATACTTAGAATTCTATTTTCTCTATGTAATTTTACTTCCTTTTTGTGTAACGATATAGTAGCATAACAAAAATCCATTTGAATGGAACCACCAATTGAGACTTCCCATTTCCAAGACAACATACCTCATTTGGCTAGACAATCAACTATGATAATTTTCATTGATTTTTTTTACCAAAGTATGCAACAAGTTTCACTTTAGCATTATTAACTACCCTAATTACTTTTACCTCATGAAATTCCATAGAAAAACATTTTCTATAATATTTTTGAAACCTATAGGCTTAGTTGGTTCATGATTTCTAATGGTATCACATTGCTAGATTCTTTGGAATATAGCATACAATTATGTACTAGACTTGACCATTTATTAGTAAATACGTATAAAATGGGTCAATTACCCACTTTTTACTTGTATACATGGTGCCCAATTAAATCTCAAGTATTTCTTGGACATTAGCTTCATCTACACTATTTTGGGAACACCAACATGTTCAATTGGCTAATTGAAGATAATAGGAGCACTAAAATAAAAAATAGTATTTCTTTATGTTTAGGAATCCTTAGTACTTCCCTAACTAGCAATTAAACCTTCATTTGAATAAATACTTGAGCCATTTTTGTAACACTACTTTTCCTCATGTATAAAATTTTATAGATTCAATATATTAGAGTTAATTTTTATATGGCAACAAATTTATTAATTTTATTATCCGAGTTTTAAATATTATACATCTAATTTAAATATAAATATATGAAATGGTAATTTATCAATTTTAACTAACTTAATACTTAAGCACATTAATATTACTACCACTAATATATAAATTGGCATCTAACAATAATAAAATGATCAAAAGAACCAATAACATCATAAAAGAATTAAATTGAATCAACTTCATCTCATTTATAATTAAAATATCTTTAAATAAGTTTAGTACTTATCTGAATCACAACATTTGGGAAGCTCATCCTCACTCTAGGAATATTTTAGTGGTGTTGGTCCTCATATCTATGAAACACATTAGAGAACATGTGTAAAAACAAAAAGTGTGCTTACACCATACAAATGCATCAAATCCCCAACCAAGATAGTCTTGAGTGTACTATGTACCCTGAGTTGGACACACTCTGTGTGCTCCCTCCTCAAATGTCCATATCCCATTAAAACCATGTTCTTCTGCCCTAATTGATCTCCATGTCCCTTTCCAAGTCTCATATAAATGCTTTATATAAGTCTTAAAGGTTGGTTTTCAAACCATCACACCCTTTCTCAAATGTTGCCTCTTATTATTATTTAATAAATAATCATTCTTCTCTTTTATAGGAGTTTTCTTAAATATTCTTCATTAATATTTATTTTAACCAAAGAAACTATTAGAAAATATTGCATTCAACCCACAGACTTAATCCATTTCCTACATAACCCCATGAGAGATAAACATGCATACAAGTAACCATAATGCATAGATCAAATAGACAAGACACAAGATAACACAAGATATACCTTGGTAAGACCCTCAAGAGGGAAAGACTCAACCTCCAAAAGCATCTATACTTCATCATATTATTCAACAATAAATCAATACAAGAGTTACAATGAATACCTCTAAAGCATCAAGCCTCTCAATGCATGTTCATGTGTCCAAGCATGCATCCACACATCCCATGTCATGCTTTACATATACACTCCTCTGAAAGACTCAATCATGATAACCAACTCACCTAGCCAACCTTAACCACTAAACATGTGTTTTCTTTTATAGACTCAAGCTGACACAAATACAACCAAGTGGTAAGATAAAACCATGTGCCACTAAACCATGTGGACACTAAACCACTAATCCCTTATTTAATATTAGGTGCTAAGTTTTCACTTTATTTAATATATTCTCAATATTAAATTATTATCACATGTCTCCCACACATTAAATAATAATACAATGTTATAATACAACATAAAGTGGTCGCTAGATAATTACCTAGTGTGATTAACCACACCACCTAGGTGCATCACAACTAAATAATTATTTAATTACAACATTATAATAAATCAAATTATGTAATGGTGTACAACACCATATCCCAAAATTCTCCCACTTGTTGTATACATTGCATAAGGGATCAATACATGAACTACATCATGTCATAGCCATACATGAAACCACATGAATCTCCACAATGCTATCGTGCTCCATCAATATACCTACAATAAAACAAAGTGACCACCATCTCAAGCAAGAACTCCTCTCATCCTCAAATTTTCCACCTATGGAAGAAAAGGAACATTCCAAGGTGAAGATGCACCAATCCAAGAACACAAGCACCAAATCCAAGTGACAACAAAGGCTCCAAACAAGCCCCCGTCAACTATAAAAACCCACATGATCAAAAGTATTATCCACAACACATACTAATATATCTAATCGTCCATACCTCCAAGGTACCAATACACCAGTAAAGTCATGCCAAGAACATATGCAACCCATAAACCAAAAACACAAGCTCCCTATATCAAACCTATCAATGAAGAACATACATATCCAGGAACTCCCACTGCATGGGTAATGTCAAAGCATATCAATTCTACCAATCAACACTATATCAAGGTGTGATAAATAATAAAAAATGAAGTACCAAGAACAATAACAATGTTCCACACATGCAACCTAAATAGCTACATAATCTCTCACAACATGTTGCCACCATCCTCCCAAAAAAATGAACATCCAGGAAGGAACCATGAAGAGAGAAAAACTATAACCCATAACATGTCCTTCTACCAACACCTCAAAGTGCAATGGTGTGTCAAGTATGATCTCCTAACAACCCAAATGAGAAGCCTCAACAACACCCAGGACAATGTTCAATCTCTTAGATCAAACAACATATTAATCATATAACAATTCCAATCATGGATGCAAGCCTCTCTAACCAAGAAGATCAAACTCAAAGTAACCATCCCTAAATCTAAAAATCAACCCATAAATCATCTCCTAAACTCCTCATCAATGAATAATAACATGAACTCAAATGCAAAAGGAGATAACCATGCCAAACATCTCTCAAAATGAATCCTCCAGAACTAACTATCCATAGCTCAAGAGCCATATCTATGAAAGATAAAGCAACATAAAATCATGCTAAATAATCCCCAAATGAGTCTCCAAAATCAATCACCATGACTTTACTCAATCCCATGAGAAATCAAAGCATGAAATATAACACATCTAAAAGAAATAATGGGCAATGCCTCTCAAATGATAAACTACCGAGTAGACCAGGAGTGGGGAATGTGAATGCTCCTCTAAGATAACCAAGTCATCATGACTCACTCCAAGAACAATCTCCTCTTTCTGTCCATCATGAACTCACACCCATATCTAGGTGAAAGATCCTCGGTCTTCCTACTGAAACCTCCAAAGAGTAACCATATCAAGAAAATGTTTGTAATCACAAGAGAAATCTAACCATCACCCATGTCTCCAAGTATCCATGAGCACTTGTAATCGATCAAAACATGCATAACTCCAAATACAACATAGCACCATCATGAGGTAATCAATAAAATGATAATATACTCAATACAAAGAGAACTACCAAGATTAATATCAAAGCTCCAATTGCAAAATTAGGAACCTATCTTGACAACATGATCTAACCATCTCCTCCTAGGAGATCACATGTACCAATGCATACATCCTAGTATCAAGAGAACATGTACCATACCAAAATATAAACTAGTATCAAGAGCAAACCATGACCTAATAACAATCACACTCTAAACTAAGAAACCACATCTCCAGTTACATGAAGATAACCATCACCAATGATGCATCCATGTCACTACCAACAACTCCCACTAAACTGTGACATCGAGCTACACATGGAATCATGACTACCATCTCCTCCATTAAGATCATCTAGGTCTACATATACTTAATTGTAATATCAGTATCATACAAGTGAAACCAAGATCTCCAAACCAAGAAGATACATACAATCATCATCAAAAAATCACAAACCAATCCAATTTAGCACAACCAAATCATCACTATCAAAAACTCCCACTGAAAGTGTATAACCAATGAATGTATCAAGTTATCATGACATTGTGATCACACCATATGCTACAAGTCTCATGAACCGACTAATCAAGTACTCTAATCATCCATCCTCTCATCTTGAAACAACATACCAATGCACAAATGACCACAAACAAGGTCAAATAATGAAATCTACAACAACAATGAATCAAAACTAGTGGATATAGACAACCCTCATCCGAGTCATCCCACTGCAACCCAATAGGTTGTACACACCTACAAGCTACATAACTCGTAGATCCAAAACACTAAAACATGCAAACTCATCATCACATTAGTAACCTACAAACTGAGATATCAAAGAAAATAATGCCGTAGAAATCAAGACTCAAACACCAAATAAACCACATATATGATTTGCCAAACATGTCCACAAATGAGTAACCATAGTCAAGGAACCATACAAGCATAAAGGAGATAAGAAAACCTCCTAATACCAAACCAAATCATCACCAAATAACCACATACATGATTATGTCATGCCAATGCATCAAATGTACTTGCATACCCATGACACCATAACCATAGCCATCACTATACCAACACTCAACTATCAATCATATGAAACTCCAAGTCTCCACTCATGTCAACCCATGTCCTATAAATTGAAGACAACCTGTGTACCTATCACCATCAAATCCCAACTTTGAAAAACACCTATAAACTTGTACTAAGAAGCACCAAACTTATAATTAAATGTACCATCATAAATATCATATAAAAACATGTAGTCCCTCAATGTTTAACCTCTTGACTTGTATGGATGCTCGCACAATTACACCTTGAATCTCAAGCACCTAAAAGTGAAACTCATCCTGCACCAAAAATTGATAAACAATTTGAACTAATATGTACTAAACTATAAATTCTCTCCAACGCCTATTTAAAATCAAAAATCCAATTTCGTATGCAAAAGTTATGACCAAAATCGTGAAACCAAGAACATCTAACTTCCAGGCCCCCAAAACTGTTCAAAATGGAAAAATCAAGGAACCAAACCTATACCATTGTGTAGTGCTCACAACCATCTTTCCAACGAGTACAAGAAGTCAAAAATCTGATATTATGGGCAAAATTTATGCAAGTTTGAAAAAATTGCTTATTTGGCTATATGTGCAACCTGGCTAGCGGCCCCAGGGTGGCCCGTTGGTGGTTGGATGACGACACCACCACTTGGGTAGTGGTAGATTTCAAATTTCTATCAAATTTGATTTAATTTTTCAATTTAAGAAAATTTCAACTCCCCCCACCAGCTAGGTTTATGCATTATGTTTAATTTTTGGTTTGAAATCTAACAAAATTCTTTTAAACTGGTAGATTTGAATTTGTTTAAAAAAAATCAATGGCATTATTTATTGTTTTAAGCCGCAAGGTGGTTGGTACCAACCTATCGGTGGCGGTATCAGTAGGCTATCGATGACAATTGACAATACTGCCACTAGCAATACTTGTCGATAGGACGGGGGGGTCTGCGAATGCTCCCCCCATATTATTTTTTAAAATTTTTTAAAAACTTTTTCAATATTTTTAATAAAAATATTGTAGGTAATTTTATCTATAAAGGCCGATTAATATTTATTTTTTTGCGGATCAAATAAAAATCCTAAATAATTTTTTTTTTCTACAAATTAAATAATGACAACCTTGTGACCATACGACCGTACAACCAAGGGTCTTGGTTCGAAAAAAAATTGTATTTTTTCAACTTCTCCAAACTAGGTCAAATCATACATCATTTTTCATGTCTCAGGCCTCCTAGATCCAATGGTGAGGTCTATTTTGTCTTAAGAGGTCATCCATGAAATTTCCTCCACAAAAATCTCAAATGAAAACTCAAACCATGAAATCCTATTTGACCCAAATTTGAAAAATTCAAATCTGTAATAAACCCAACAATTCTTGACAACCCAAAAGCCCAAATCGACAAACAAACACCTACAACATGTTTTCCATATCTTAAAATATCTCAAATCTAACATGCATGTCTATGGCTTCATCTTTGTAGAAAATTCTCAAATTAGGGCTATAACAAAAATCCATCAACCATGAAAGCTCTGATACGACTTGTTAGGAAATATTACATTCAACCCACAATCTTAATCCATTTCCTACATAACCCTGTGAGAGATAAACATGCATACAAGTAACCATAATGCATAGATCAAATAGACAAGCCACAGGATAACACAAGATATATCTCGAGAAAACCCTCAAGAGGGAAAAGCCTAACCTCCTAAATCATCCATACTCCATCATATTATTCAACAATAAAACAATACAAGAGTTATAATGAATATCTCTGAAGCATCAAGCCTTTCAATGCATCCTCATGTGCCCAAGCATGAATCAACACATCCCATGTCATGCTTCACATATGCACTCCTCAGAAAGACTCAATAATGATAGCCAACTCACCCAACCAATATTAACCACTAAACATGTGCTTGCTTTTATAGGCTCAAGCTGACACAAATACAACCAAGTGGTAAGATAGAACCATGCACCACAAAACCATGTGAACACTAAACCACTAATCCCTTATTTAATATTGGGTACTAAGTTTTCACTTTATTTAATATTTCCCCAATATCAAACTATTAGCACATGTCTCCCACACATTAAATAATAATACAATGTTACAATACAACGTAAAGTGGTCCCCAAATAATTACCTAGTGTGATTAACCACACACCTAGGTGCATCACAACAATAATAATTTAATTACAACATTATAATAAATTAAATTATGCAATGGTGTACAACACCATACCCCAACAAGAACATATTATCCTTTACTTTTTTATCTCCTTTAATGTTTTCATATCTTTATTTTCACTTTGGGGAAAATGTTCCATAATATTTCTCCCCCTGTAATTTAACTATTGTCTTGAATCGCTTAAGTTGAATCTACGTCATAGCTCACCAAATTTTTTTCAAGATATTAGTAAATCTATTACTTTAATTTCATATATATATATATATATTTATTTCACCAATTGTAGATCTTATCCAATAATTATTTCTATTTTAGTTTTATTCAAACTTGATCAAATAGAATTACTTTGCTAATAAATAATGTGATTAAAACTTTAAATGCACTTTTGCATGAAGTAAATCATAATTTTACAAAGAGTTAATGCAAGTTCATTGTGTAAATTTTACTATTTTCTTGTTCATGTAAACTCTTATTGTAAAAAAACTTTTATTCTTTTTCAAAATATTCAAAAAAATGATTACATAAAAGATGATTGGTTAATGATATGCATACCATGTGTTATGAAGGCACCTATTGCTAACATTCATTTTTTTTTTCCAAAATGATACTCATGCATTCTAGACTACATGAGTATCCTCTTTCCATAAATAATGGAAAGAAAATAAGTACACAATACCCTTAAATACAGTATATATCATTTAACATATTCACTTAAAGAAAGCTCTAGAGTTTTTTTTTTGAGTCCAACAAGGATGAAATGTAAGCTACTTTATTGCTATCAATAGGGTATTTATAATAACTAACTTTGACACAAATACTTTTAACATAATGTCAATTATTTATAATTAAATAGTAATGATAAAATTTCAAAGAATCTTAGTCCAATAAAGTAAATAACATGCACATGATTATTGGGTTGATCAAGTCCAATAACAAAGTATAATAGATAAAATATTGTTGTACCCATAATAAATTTTTGCTTCAGTAAGGCATTTTGTTTAAAATAATCCAAATCATGCAAAATTGTTGTAAAAAATATGTTTTAGGTCAAACCAAATGTAGGGTTTTTGTGGGTTTATGTTAGAGAAGATACTTGCAAAATTCTAAAAATTTGAAAATTGAGGCTTCAAACCCCTGTTTTTAGGAAAACCCTAAAAAATAGGACCTTTCTAGAAATGATTGATAGGATAATTTGACTTCACAATCACACTGGTCAAGTCAAAATCACCAAAAAGTTTTTTTTACTTTGGTGGGTCTATTTTCATTTTTCAGGAAGAAAGCTAGGAACTCTGTAACCATTAATGGTAGAATGGCTAGTACCAGGTGGTGAAATCTAAGCTTCAAAAGCTTCAACGAGGAATCCATGGTAAAAATGCTCGAAAAGATGCTCTATCACAGAGGGGATTTTCAAAAGTGAAAAATGTTGAAAATTGACTAAGTCTGGAAAATGCACGCCTTGCTACCAAGGAGGTTGTGTAGTTGAATAACTTAGTCATTTTTCCAAACACCCATACACATAGCATGATGAAGGTGATTGCTAGGAGGCACACTTCTGTGTCATCAATGACAAAGCTCAAACCAGTCAAGTTGCACGACAAATGTGAAGCATGAAGAGATGAATATTTTCAATGAAAAATGATGAAACCACAACTAAAAGTGCCCCTACTGGCCAGGGGTGCCCTTGAATTCAAAGGGTCAAAGGAAGTCATCAACTTTCAACATGGTATTAATCTTCTTTGTGTTTCTGTTGGATTTTTGGTGTGTCATCAAGCAAAGTCATCTGATTCATCGATCAACAGTGAACACGAGCGAAGTCAGGAGATGCTACATTGCAAGTGCTATCAAAATAATAGTCAAACATGAGAAAAGCACCCCTACTGACCAAGGGCACCCTTGAATTAGATAGTCTAGATGTCATTTGTTGAGCAAGCCTGTCTTTGGGTGATCTCCCCAGCATCAACTCAACTTTGCAACAAACCTGTTCGCCAACCTGTGAGACACATCAAATGACAACAACTGTTGATTGTTAGAGCATGCAAAATGGAAGGTAAATCAGTGCAAACCAAAGCAAAGGCGCCCCTGTAGGCCAGGGGCGCCCATCATTTTGAACCACCTATTGAGGTTTTCAACAACCACTTTATACAAGGCATCTGTTTAGCTCTCTCAGCTTCATGACCAATCTAGTTGCAAGGTCAAAAGACCTATTAGGCATTCATAGAAGAGGATCAAGCAGAAAACACCAATGATGAAGGTGAGATGAAGAACAAAGAAAATTGACTAAGTTTGGTGGAAAAAGCACCTTCTTAGGAAAAGGCTCCCAAGAATCAAAAGCACCATACTCAAGTTTTGAGCTTTGCAGCTCCCAAGCACTCTTCATCAGAGTTGTTTCATCTTAACAATGGATCTGCCAGCAACACTTCAGGATCAACTGAGCAACCAGAACAAGGGATCGAACAGAGGCATTTTTTAGGTTTTTTAGAAAAAATTCATAAAATTAAAAAACAAACAAACTGGGTGTGTTCAACTTTGAAGCACGAACAAAACCCATGTGTTAGATTTTTTCGAGAAAAATCATTTTCTGGTGCCTCGCTGCCTTTGCTACGAAAGGGCTCTTACATGCCATAGAAATATTCATTTTTTGGAATTTCTAAGGGTCTGGGTTTGTTTAAAAAATCATTCTCAACAAAACCCACATCTTAGAATTTTTCATAAAAAGTTGCCCCGACAGGGCTATTTTTAGTAGTCACAGAAAAAGTTACCTGAACAACATCATGTGCACAGTCAATCTTTAAGTTTTTTAGGATGTACTTCTCCCAAGTCAAATACAAGACCAAAATTGTCTTGGTTCATGACTTCTTGAAAATGATAGACATCGATCTGCATCAGGTACACCCAAAGGTTGACAAAGAAAAGTTGGAAGGCATTGACCAATGCACATTACAGAACATTGAGTAATCCGGATTGCTTGAGGTAGCATCAATCCCTATCACAACACAAAGCGTAGAGTTTGCAATAGCTTGCATTAAGCATTACAACCCTACCACATGAGAGATTCAATTAGTGGATGATCGAATGATATGTAGCCTCAAGTTGAGGGATATTGAAAGGCGCTTTACCATTCCACTATGTACAAAAAATGTGGTCATATCTATGATAGAATCCGAGAAGGAATTTGATACGTCAAAATAAAAGTGTCAAATGAGAATGGCCGAAAAATGGATTAAAACAAAAAAGGCCAACTTGACCAAGAATGTAGGACGTGGAGAGTTCAGGGATGAGTATGCAACATTGATCACTCTACTCAATCACATCATTGGTCAAGAAGAGGGAAAAAAATTTCAGTCATGGATGTACTATGTCATCACCAAAATTATAAGCAATAGAGAACATTATGACTGGCCCACCCTCATCAGTGATACACTCCACAAGAACATGACCAAGTTCTTAGAGGCTCATAGGTTGCACATGTGCTCATATCTTGTGTATCTGATCACCTTCCAAGGTTAGTTCAGAGCACTAAACACAACGAGAACCTTAGGTGTGCAAAAAGTCTACGAGCCTTTCCCGCGACTTGAATTCACACAAGAAAAAAAAGGCATTTCAAGGGGAAAAATGATCCCTTCATAATGCACATCATGAGAAACCTCGACCATGAGATGCATATACCCATATCACAAACAACCAAGGAGGAAATGATGGATTGGGTGGATTGGTTCATCCAGTTCCCCACATACACCTACATGCACGTATATGGATACAAGGATCATCCTGCCATGTTAACTCGCTATCCTTCAAATAGGGTGGTTTTCATGGAATTCTTGCGACAGTTGTCCGAGGTTCATTCTCATCTACGCTACAAACACAAAATGACCATAAACTTTCCTTTTGAGATGGGACTGTACAAGTGCAAGACAACGGTTGATGCCAAGGCCATAGACCATGAAATGGTGAGACTTAATCTTAAGTATCTCATTGAGAGACAATCGTATGATCCTTAGGGTCACTATAAAACACACATTGAGCAACACTCTTCACACGAGTCATCCATGGAGGACTATTGGGTCAATTATGAAGATGAGTTCGATGTACGAAGATGCAATTATGACCGATTTAGACTTCCATAGATTGTTGACTACATGTTAGAGGACATGGAAGACCTATCCGATGATGATGGGGAAGATATTCTCCCTACATTCTTCGTGGATCAGGTTGACTCACAACCATTTGGAAAAGTGGATTGGTATGCTAAGGAAAGTATGTCAATAGAGGAAAGGACAAGTAGGGTTTTCAAAAAAAACCAACTCTACTTGGACAACAAGAAGACAAGGAAGGTAGTAATTCCCCACACAGATCCACCACTAGTTCATCCTTCACTACCTTCTGATGGAGCTTCAAATTTTGTTCTTTGAATTCCATTATTATCTTGCCTCTGTACTGGTCTATCATACTATTCAGAAGAAACCTAAGGTTGGGGGTTTTATTTTTTCCTTCATACAGATGCTAATGTTCTATCTAATACCTTGGGTAGGATCTATTCCTCCGTTACCTTTTTGAAGGAGGTTTTAAAATGACTTATGTCCCATTGACTCATCTAGGCCGGGCCCCTTTTTAATAAACAGTGTTAAATATTTTGCCTAACTTTATTATCTCCTAAGTTTAGGTTGGCCTGTGCCCCACTTTTAAGAACAACATTAAGCCATCGTTTGTCGTTGGCCTATGCGGTGTCCCCTTGTCCCTTTAATAATTGTCTTATTTTTTGTAGGGAACATTTTTTTTTGGTGACCGTTGATCATCAAACAGTTGATCCTAATTGTTCCCCACGACCCTGTGGTGGCCTCACTGCTGAGTTTCAACCGATTGCGATATCACAGGCGAGGGCCACGTGTCTCAACTGCTGATGCCGAAGAAGATTAACAAAGTGTTTTAAATTTTATGTCAGGTTTTAATACACTATATATTGGGTTACTAAAATAGCTGCGAGATCCATGTGCTCAGGATCGATAGTGGTGTTATAATCTGGGTGAAAAGTTTCTCGATGGTTATGTTCAGTACTAATGACTGCTGTGAATGAACACGATTGCCGATGGTGGCGATCAACGATTGCCCACCATCGCGTGATCCAAAGATGCAAGATGTTTAGTGATTGCGATATCATAGGTGGGCGCCATGTGTACTCCTTAGGTGTTGCATACTATGGTGGGCCCTCGATGCTGAGATGGAGATTACATCAACCTTTTTGAAGGTGACTGTTCGATCATCTAACGAAGGTAAAAGATCGACGATTAGAATTTAAATTTGTATCAAATGAGATTGGAGCCATTGGCACGACATGCAAGTGAGCTTTAATGGCAGATGAGACGTTTACTGGCTCAATTCGAGCAACATAAAGCATTCTTCCTTTGTCTTATTTCACCATAAAGAATTCAAGCATTTTCAAAGCAGTTACAAAGTCAACGACGAGTTTTCGAGCAATCACAATGAGAGTTTGGTCTTCTGCAAAGCATAATCCCGTGAGTTGCTCTCTGTATTGTTTTAGTTATTCTGGCTATGGCTTTGTGAAGGATTGTAGTGTGTTGGTAAAAGGATTTGTTGATTATTGTCGTAGGGCTACTAGTTTGATTGAATTGTGGGGAATTGAAGGGTTTTATTGTAGTTTCATTGTTTCAAGTAGCCCTAGTCTATTCAAATTTTAAGTTTTAAAGAAGCCCTAGTTTATTTGAGATGGCACCACCAAAGCAACATTCCGGCCATGTGGATTATTTATAAAGGAATTTGTATGACGATTTCCTCGACCAATTACCACTGTCAACAAATGATAGGAGGAGGGGTTCAGTTCTGATGAATGGAAGAACCCTAGGTGAAGGGTTAGTGTGCAAAAACTATAACATTGCAGATGTTAGGGTTCCTATGAGAGGTTTAGAAATGTTCAGGCTCTGGTATGGACAATGCAATTTTCCTCACCCTATCTCTAATGCCTGGAGATATGATATGGGGAGACTGGTTGTACCAAACGTGTTTCCTGATGTGGACCTTCTTAGGGCTGTGGCAACATGATATGACCTTGTCACTAGAGTGATTAGGGATAATGATGGATGGGTTATGTTGAGTATAAGCAAGGAGGAAATTCAACAAGTATTTGATTTGAGTGAACCTAGTTCATTTCTGGTTCAAATTGATCTCGAGGAGATGAAGCAAGAATATGCAAGATCAAAGCTGTTGTTTAGGTTGAAGCTGCTTCCTCCTCATCTGGCTAAGGCAAGCAGTTCTACAGTTTACATCAGTCCCAATGACCAAGAGCCTTTTAGGCTAAGCTTCTTTGTCAATCAATTTTTTGCCACTTTCTACTCACTCTGTCAGATTCTGGGTTTTAGCCCAAATACTGTTATGCCAATTGCATACATGTTCATGGGGGCCTAGATACAACACCCCAATTTCTCCACGGTGTATGACTTTGCATCTTTTCTGGCCGAGAAGATACATGATGGATTGCTGAAATTGCACAGTGGAGATACTAGCAGTCCTTTCTTCTGGTACTCATTGCTGATGTACATGTTTTTGTACAAGAATGCCGACTTCTTCTCAGAGAAGATGGAGTTAAGGCAAAACATAAATGGAGAAAGGTTACCTATGCAGGTCTGGATTGCAGACTTATCATACAACAAAGGAAGCGCCAGCTATGTGCAATTTAAAAATTGCTTTCCAGACTCAGGGCTCGGTTAATTACTAATGTGCCAAGGATTCCTGAGGATCTTCACGACTTTCTTAGACCTAAGGGGAGGAAGCCTGAGTTGAAGATTTGTCACAACTGGGGTAACCTTATTTTGTACCTAGTCAGTACTATTCTTAGGGTGTCTGGTTTCCAGGGAGCCCCACATATTCTCCCTTTTAATGTGCCATCCAAAATGGGGTTTGCCGAGGTCATGTGGAAAATAGGTTGTATTCATGAGGACAACCTGACAGGGAAAGGGACTCTGTTCCCTGATTACACTGTTGTATCAGATTTTGTTTTCTCCAAGGGAGGATGGGTCCATTTCGAGAGATATTTTGATGACTTTCATTTTAGGAATGGTCCCAAGAGGAAACATGATCCAGAGGGTTTCTTTGCCTTATTTAGGCAGCAAATTAAGGGTGGCAAATTTACCCATGAGTTTAATTTTCCTGAAGATTTAATCAGGAATGTTTTTTATTTAAACAGACAGGAATTGAATAAAGAGAAGTGGATTGCATATGAAAAATTGCTGGCTATAGTGCATAAAATGGATCCCAAGTATGATCCATTAATGGATTTCACTCCATTCCACAAGAATATTGATTT
>CM021105.1:263497041-263566140 GCA_007115665.2 Sequoiadendron giganteum
TGCTATTCTGAAGTCCAAACATCCCATGCAGAACACTGAGGAAGAGGTTAGGGCAACACTCCAAGACTCTACCTTTAATGAAGAATATGAGACCCTAGCTATTTGGGCATTGGCACCCCAGGGCAAAAAGCCAAATGTTATTGATATTAGTCCAAACCTAAGGGGAGGGTTAATCATTAAGAGAGCTTTTGAGACCTCAACTACAAAAGCTACAAACTTGACTTTAAATGTGGCCAAATTGGCCCAAAAAACAACTGAAAGAGAAGAAGCCAAGAAGAAAAGTTTGATGGAGAAGTATAACACTATTATTGGAGAGTATAGTAGAATGCAACAAAGGAATGTTGAGCTGCAGATTGAGGTAGATAGGTTGAAGTACATGAAAGTGGGGGAGTCTTCTAAAGCTCTTGGTACCTTAACCTTACCTTCTACATCAGGGTAAGTACCTCCAACTTCTCCAATTGTTTTAACCTTAGGATCCCCCATCCAGACCTCTCCTCCCATTCCTTCATTAGAGCCAGTTGAAGAGGAGGTTGATTACTCTATAGATCCCACCAAGAAGTAGATGCTAAATAAGATTACAGAGCTATAGGAAGCTCTAAAAGAAAGTGAGCAGGAAGGAGTAGCCATGCATAATGAAGTTGTGGATACTGTTTTGAGGCATCTAAATGAGAGAGTTGATGGTAGATTGCCATCAATTTATTCTTTATATTCTTTATTCTTGAATTCATTGAAGAAAATTACTAGGGATCGAGAATTAGTTTTGCCTTTAGTTGAAAAATGGATCCCTAGGGCAAATGACCTAGATGTTATGTATAAGGCCTCCAGATTTGATGCAACTAACAAGCCTCAATCATTAAGGCCTACTCAGATTTTTGTAAAGTCATTGCAAGGTTTCCAGGCCTTACTTGATGATTTGAGTAGGAGGATTAAGGAGTTGGTAAAGAATTTTGATGATTGGAGTGACACATATTTACCAGATATTGTAGATGCTCAAGGAAATGTTAGATCATTGCAGCAATGGCAGGATAGGGTAGATGAAGTCATCAATGCACAAATCAAATTGATTTTTGATGAATCGGATTATGACATGCTGGTGAGTAGTATGGATAAAATCATTAATACCAACACATTTTTGGAGTCTTTTGAGAAGGAGGTGAATCAGGTAGCAGTAAAGTATACACCTTATAGTGCTAAGGTGAATGAGGTAATAAATTTTGACTGGCCAACAAATGAGGAATACGAAAGATGGGTGGACAAATATTTAACTGAAGAAGAATAGGATAGAGTCTACTACCAGTAGTTAACAAGTCAACAGCTATGGTTATAATAGTTTTTGGGTATGTCTTGATGGTGGTTTTGGGTGCAGGTTTTGAGGTTTGGCCAATACAACAACTATTCTCTAATGAGTGGGATTAACAAGAAGATTCTCCAGGGACTCAGTGGTTGTAATAATTTTTGTGAAGTGTCATACGGCGGTCTAATTGACCGGTGACATGTGTATTTTCTGGTCCGATGCGTGTTTGCTCCTTCATTCTCTATAAGAAGGATGTCAAGGCCATAATAATGAGTTAGCAAGTTAGATATCTTTAGGTCAAGTCTAAGTAAAGTTGCAGAGAGAATTATAAAGAGCCTGATGTTATAGTGGAAATGCTACTCTTAGGTTTTTTGTATTCTGTTGTAGGTTTTAGTTTCATGAGTGTTTGATGTTTTTAGGACAATATTAGCATCTGAATGAAAATTACTCATTTCAAGCTCATGTCTCTCCATTGTATGAATATATCATTATCTTGAATAGAATGATCAAGGGTGATTTTGTTCATCTCACTGTTGTGCTGTGTATGATTCTCATTTTAGCTTTAATTCAAGGAATTAATTAAAATGCTTAAGTGAGGTTATAGATGGATATGTTCATGTAAGGATTTGATAAGTAGTATTGAGTTAGAATACAAATTGATAGAATTGTAAGGCAATATTATCTAAGATTTTATATGCTATGTGTTTGAATATATCATGGATCCTTAAATGCTTATGAATTTGACTCCTCCAATGGTATATGGCACTGGTCTAAGTTGTAATTGTTTGTGAGGTTCTGTATTCATTTGTTTTTGTTTGGAGCTTTCTACAAATTGCAAATTAATAACTATCTTAAGTTGTGTAATATTTTTGTAATATCTCATGCTCCAAGTAGTTGGTATTATTGGTGAATAGCCAATTCGTTTCAATCTTATCCTATTGTGTTGAGCTATTAAGTGAGATGATCTGTTATCATTTATGTTGTTTATAAGTTTGGTGCAGAGATTATAAACACATTAAGGGATCACCCTCCCAGGTTTTGCAGAGCCCAAAGTGTAGGAGGTTTATTAAAATCCTCGTCAGTTGGTCCAAGTCTTTCGAGATGCCCTTAATTGGGATTGGCAATTCCATAGGTAGATTAGGAGATAAACTTGGTTACAGTTAAAAAAACCAACACCTTCCACATCAAGGAAGAAGCCCAGATAGAAGAAATGGAGTAACCCTCCTAGAGGAGCTTGAATGACAGGGCATACAAGGGGAAGAATATAAATTGCTGATATAAATTAGCAAGAGGTACATTTGGAAATAGCCACAGACATACCTGAGCCAGTCATGGAAACAACTGCAGTTGAGCCTATGATTAAGACAATCATAGTTGAGACAAAGCCCATCATGAAAGTAGTTGCAGCCAATGCAGTACCAGAGGTGGAAGTAGAACCTCCCACTTCACCACCATCACAGCAGTCACTGATCCCCATTGACTTGGACTCACCAGCACAGGACACTGCAAAAAAATCACATTCATCAAGCATTAAGGGTCTTATCATCTATCCTTCTAGTGGGGTTAGTCAAGATACCTCATGGATTGAGAACGTCTTGGGAAGGAAAATAAAGAGACCCTCCTACCAACTGGACTTCACAGAGTTTGATCATGTCCCTCAAGACATGCCAATAAAGAAACTGAAGAAGCAGGTCCATGTAGGAAGCGATGCTGACAATGAAATTGTCATAGAGATAGCTGCACCACCTAAGGACAAAAATGTACATGAAGTAGAAGTTGATGACTTTACCTTATTAGAGGTCAACCTCGGTAAGACCAGTCATTAGGTGGAGGCAGATCTCCTTGGAATTGCATCAGTAAGTGTTCAAGAATGAATGGCTAAGGATGAAAGAGACAAAGCATCCTTAAAGGCTAAAAACCAACAACTGAGGTTATACATATCTAGCCTGATACATGGCACACCAAATATCTTTGCCTTGCCTCGAGAGATGCTAGACCTCCCCGTGGAGCAGAATCATCACCAACTGATCTTATATGGAAAACACTTGAGAAATCAAGTGGAAGAATTTCACATCAAAGGAAGGTGTATACTTGCAAAATTCTTTTAGTTAAGATGTAGAGCCCACAACGTCTGCATAGAGATTCAATAATCTAAGCTAGAGGCAACAAAGAAGAGGCTTGAGGATGAGATCACTTTCTCTAAATTAGAAATGGCATACAATTCAATTACCATAGTAGAGAACAATCAACATCTTTTCGCTTGGAAAGAACAAATGGAATACAAGGTGAAATCATATGATACCAACTCTATTGAACTAATTGAGTACCAATAGATTGTAGTAGGTGTTATCAAGTCCGTAAGAACATTGGTAACATACATGCCTTGCTGTTTGATAGAACTTTTAAATTTGTCACAAATTTTGCCTGGTTCTATGACCTGTCTGTTTTTCTCTCGTGCTGGGGGTCTAATGTTAGGGTTTATGGTTTTACTTCCCTTGTTCAAAATGGTCTCACCAAACAAACCCTTGCATTATGTTTCCATGTTGACCTGTCACTTTGGATTGTCGGCCACTTAAGTCATTAACAAAGCCTTTTATGTCATGATTTTACTGGCCCCTTTTACCTAACCCATCGGTTTCTCCATGTTCGGGATTAATATAAATTCTGCTTAATGTTGGGTTGGGATATTTCTAATGTTTAGACTTTAGTCTAAACAAAAATTCATGCCTTGAGGGTCGCCCCCCAGTTTTCCTAGTCGGTCCTTGTGTTATGAATAACTTTGTTTCATGTGTAGATTTGCGGACCGTCGGATCGATGATTTCAAATCTTTACTGCTCCTCGCTGACCTTGCAGGGTTTTTTGATGACATCACCAAAGTTGTGCGAGGTGTGCAAAATATTGCCACCTATCATGTATGGTGATGTGGGGCCAGTCCAAACCCGCCAACGCTGCTAATAAAGGCTATCAAATCGATGACCACCATATGATAACAGGGTTGATGGGGATTAATTATGGTCGTCCCTCGCCAACCTGGCACAATTGAAATAATATTTTTGAAAATGCTGCGAGATGTGCGAACTGGTGATGTGTGGCCTTGCTCGGGAGTACAAGGTGGCTGGTTGGGGCCCGCTAGTGGCATGCATGTTTTTGGCTAGGAAGTGTGTGATTGGCCGCTGGGCTTTCCATATGGTGACATGGAATTTTCAAAGATTTTTGACTCAATCTGAGTCGTTCGATGCGCCAACTCCTTTTCACATCAATGGTCGAAATTCAAAGCTTTGAACCAGCCATGTGATGGTCGTTTGAGCTATGAAAATTACACACATTAATGGCCTAAGTTTTTCGATGGATATCATCCTGATTTTCATGCGTGCGAGCAGTTTTCTCTTGGAAATCATGATGGATTGTATGCATTTTTCCATAAACTTGGAGATTTTCAGTGGTGAAATTGACAACCACTAATCGCTCGCTTTCTCGTACTACAATTGGAGCATTAATGGTTTTTGCACTAGCTTGCTTGATAAATGCTTGCTAATTTCTCGTTGGCATCATTGTGATTTTGAGTCTATGTTCATGTATTGAGTGGTTGTTGATCTTACAAAGCTTTGAATCTGTGAGTAAGATGAATAAGTTAGTTGCTTCTGGTTCACCATTGTGCAGGAGTGTGAGGATGAGTATAGAAAATTCTCAACGGGAGGTGAGGCCAAATGAACAGAGCATTGTCCCTGGTGCTCTTGGTGCCGCTGATAAAGGTACTGGGTCCCTCCCGACTCTTGTCAAGAGCAGTCCTCGGCTCAAAGGACAAGTTACAAGGGCAAAGGTAATGGGCTATGCAGAGGCAAGGGGGTCCAATGTGTGTGGCGAGGAATCAATGGTCGAGTTGAAATCTAGGCGATATGAGTCACCCATTGAGCTCTTTGGTGGGTCTCGTAGCAAAAGCTCCGACACAGACTTGGATTATCGTAGCTATCTCATGGCCTTGACTGAGTTGGTCAGTGTGGATGAAGAATTCCTTGCAGTGTATCCTATTGCCATGGTGGCATCGTGTGTTGCTTCTGGTTCTGGTGTTGATGCTGATGAATATAAGGTGGTGTTCCCGTTTCTCACTAAAGTGAGGACACGAAGCGGTCGCTTGTATCGGGGCTGTGTGATTGTTCTTGGTACTTGCTAGTGGTGCAATCGTCTGGGTCCTACAATTTTGTTCTGATGCTATTACCATCTTTTTGGGTCTAACGTGGATGGGTGCGACAAGGCCATGGTGGCATTTTGCTTTGATTGATTGGTTACAAGGGTTGTAACCATTTTGATTCCCTTGTTTGTTGAATGATTGCATTTGATGGTGGGGAATTATGAAATGCTGTTGAAATTTCATTTGGTTGAAATGAGATTTTGCTAAAATGTGGTGGCGAAGAGCTCGATGCTTGTTGCTATCCTGTTCTATAAAGGAGATTTCAAGGCTCTTTCGTCAGGTCAGATTTTTGAATTTTGAGGTCTAGGTGGTGCACAGTGAATGCGTATAATGCAGAACTTAGGACGATTTAGCTAGTAAGTCATTTTTGGGTAGAGCATGTACATGGGATAATCGTAATATACTTTGTGTAATTACTGATATCGAAAGAAATCTAAAATATTCAAGACAATTGCTCTCCTGTGTGTATAACGACAAATCATGAATGAAATTATCAAGGGTTCTTTCATTTATCTTCAATGGTGTATTTGAATGTATGGTTCACTTTCTTGCTTTAAATTAATGAGTTAATCAAATGCTTGAAATGGGATTATAGATTTGAGGTAATATGCTAAGGATTCAATAAGGAGTGTTGTTTTGAATATTGAGAGTTCTTGTAATGAAAAGCATTGTGAGAATAGTTCAGTGGTATCAGGGTTAAATCTTATGTGACTCTTGCCCAATTTACTGAGGCACTGGTTAATTCATTCAGGGTTCTTTTTAAATAACTCAAGTCAGTCACCCTAGCATGTGGATTCAAGGTCAGAACACTTTTAAATCAAAATTCACTCTATCCTGAGATGCAAATCTCACCCAATGCTTGTATTCCTAGCATTAGATGATTATGTGCTTGAAGGTCTACCAAGCCTTTGGTGCATTATATCTTTTGCATCTGGTAGGAACTTGTCTGTGTACGAAGTGTTCTTGAGGTAGGAATTATAATATGAACACAAAAGGGAATACCCTCCTTGGTCTCATAGAGCCTAAAGAGTAGGGGTAAGGACCTAAAAAACTTTACCTATCAGTTGGCCAATAAATTTTGACTATTCTTGAATATACGGATTGGCTATCTCTTAGAGAATTTTTGAAGTTTAGCTGGGAATAATAAAAAACACCAATAGAATTGCGACTTTATTGGGGATGAACTCAGAAGTTTTGGTTGCAGACGGTGCTATTATAGAGTCATTACAATCTTGAAATATTTTTTGTAACCAGAGGTTGAACATTATTGAATTATTTTCCCATTTGAGTCACCAACAAAATGGTGACTCTACTGGGGAGAACTTCTAAGAAATTTAAATAAAAAGAAATCCCAGGCACAGATGGTAGTATCATAGAGTCAAGTACTGGGAGAATCTAAAATTTAAGTTTAGATGTTGGAAAGTTTTAGACCTGGAAAGGGATGGTAGCAACACAATCTCAAAGCATTTGAGTGTGACACTGTTGTGGAAGAAGACCCAGAACATGATCTACTCTTGAAAGAATTTCATATTCATTTGAAATTCGATCCTCTGTGAATGAGGTGGCAACTCTGTCTAAAGAACTAGTTGACTTGTAAGGAAGATTTCCAGATCTGCAAGATTTGAAGTTAGGGAGAAAAGCTTAACAAGTGCTGCTTAATTTCTAGGTATTCTTATAAAGCTAAAGAGAGCATTATTTTGTTTATAAGAAATATTCACAACTTGAGATGATGAATGGTTCCCTATTAGATGAATTTGCATTAAGAAAGGGAACAATGGTGGTTCTTGTCATACTTTTGATGTGTAACATGTAACATGTAATATCTATAATGATTTGAGAAGTATGTTCATTTTGAATTATGCCTCTAAGAACGTTTTGAGGCGTACATATTCAATTTATGTTGAATTGGTGAATGCAAGTGACATCCATATTTGAAGTATGCAGGGCAAACAAGTTTTTCCTAACCATAAAAGGGATTTTGTGATTGAAAGGTACATGCCCTTGGTTTTCAGTGGTATTAAGGGTTTCCCTAACTTGATCCCTAAGAATGTTAGGAAGTATTTGCCCAAATTCATGGGGCAAAATTTAGAATCAATCTCTAAACATTTGCAAACCTTCATAGATGTGATGGGGGATTATGAAGTGAATCATGAGGATGTTGTCATGAAGCTTTTGGTTCAATCTTTGAAGGATGATGCCAAGGATTGGTTCTCATATTTACCTGCATGTTCTATTGCTTCATGGAATAAGTTTTTGACAGCCTTTATTGATTAATTTAGTGAAAGGGTAAACCCAAGTATGGTAAGGAAAAGGTTTATGGAAATCCACATAGGAAAAGATGAGTTAATCCCATATTTTAACCTCAGGTTTTCCAAGATCATAAGGGAAATTCTTGAAGATATAAGACCAAAATGAGGCTGAATGTTTGGTTGTGTATCTTGGTGCATTTGACGAGAACATGAGTTTCTTGTTAAGAGACAAAGAGCCCACAACCCTGCATCAGGCGTATCAAATTGCTATGGACATTGAGAACAACTTGAGGTATTCGATGATGAAAGGACATAGGGTCATGGATGTTAGTCATTTTGTAGTATCTCAAGCATATATAAATCAAGAGTCAGCTAGAGGAGATAATTGTCAGGATAACAATGCTTTGCAAATTGTGATATCTCCATCATCACAGCATGAGGATCATTGTGAGCTCGAAGTTGAGTACCAACAAGATTTGAGAAATATTAATCAACATTCTTGTATGCAAGAATTGTGTGAAATGAAAAGACAGGAAGGGGAATCACCATTTAAATTGTTTTCGATGTTTTTGGATGCCTTCATAGAAATCCCCAAAGATTTCAGACCTGAGGAATTTGTGTGCATTGATTTGTTTTGTGAGAGCTATGAGTCTGGGCTAAGTGCTTTTCCAGAAGAATTGAAGCCTTGTAGCTTTGATCAAGTTCCCGAATGGGTAAAGGTTGTAGAATCAACCAAGTGTGGGTGTGCACAAAATTTGGATTCTTACAATGGGGACAACATTTATCCTTTTGAGGAAAATCAGACAACAATGCAAACGGTTGAGGAACAGTATGATGGAGGAGTTAATGAGATACAAAGTGCTATTCCATGTCATGATGTGATCAACGATTACAATGTATGTGTTGCTGATATTTTGTTAGAAACTAGTGATCATGGTCCTAGAAATGGTGATTGCTTCTCTGAGGATGATATGGAAACATATTCCTTACTTGAAGAATGCAATGATATAGATGCTCATGATGTCACTTGTCCACAAGTGAAGGAAAAAATTACATGTAGTGAATACAGGGAGTGTACTCCAAGTTTGCTATCAATGGAGCATGTTCATTGTGTGAGTGCTAAGGAATTTGAAGAAAAGGAGATGTGTGTTCAGTATGTTGATCTTGAACACAATGCTAAATATGATAAACATATTGATGAATGTGTTGATGCCCTTGCTGCTCCTGATTGTCTGTGTGAAGCAGAGGTGGAAATGTTTGTGATGCATCAAGAGGATGATGTTATGTATGATGGTGAAGTGGGGAGTTCATTTTGAAATGATCAGGTAGGTCATTGTGGAAAATATATGGGTCTAGGGTCAACATCATCAACCATGACTAGTGTGAAACATTTTGATGAGTTCTCAAGTTATGTTGATACTGTGGAGAATCTTGATCCATGTATAAAGCAACCAAGAAATGAGAATAATAGTGAATCTCATGCTGGTGAGTATGCATTAGAGCCCAATTGCTTCCTATTTGATGTCCCCCATGTAAACATGGACTTGTTGTCATCCCTTGAGTTGAAATTTTATGTGACAAAGAGGGGAAGTGTCAGTTTTATTGCTGGTGAAAAGTTTTTAGCTTGTGCTGAAATTTTCTTTTAAATTAACACATACAATAGTTGATGTTGTACATGAGGTGGCAAGTGCACATGGCTATCTTTCTATTGCCTTTGTTGATGTTGAGTTGCTTGAGCCTGTTCTTGAGGTGTTTTACATGGAGTTGAATGATGATATGAGACAGGAGGCAAAGTGTTGTGAGGAGCCTGAGATGAGTGCATTTACTAATTTCCTAGATGAAGATGTGGCCTATGATTCCCATTTCTATGAAATCAAGAAGTGTTCTAATATACTTGAACATAGATGTCAGTAGCTAGGCTTATGTTGTAACTATCAATATGAAGATGTTCCAGAACACACATCTTTTGTTTTTGACTTTTTTGAGTATGAATTGCATGACACACAACAAGTTGTTTATGAGAGTTTTCAATTTAAGGTGCAAACTGATTTGAATGTCAAAGATCAAAAAAACTATGAATGTTTCTATTTATCAATTCAAGAGAATGAGAATTTAGTGGACCATGATGATAAACTGGCTAAGGTAAAATGTCACAATGATGATGAATTTCAGTCAATGTCTGATTGCATGCTGTAGTTTGATAGAGTGGATGGTGACATTGGAAAGCATAGTGATATTTTGAGGCGTAGTGGTGACTTGAGTGGTATGTGGACACTTAAGGGCAGTATTTATAGACTTGGTTTATTTCAGACAACAAAGAACTTTGTTTTTGACAGAGGTAATTTCTGGTTTTCTTTGTTTGGGGGCCTGAGGCTGCCAAATGGGGTTTGAAGTAAGTTCTAGTGCAATACAATGGAGCAAATTTCTAGGCACCCATCTAATTCAGTGTTTGGTATACTCCCCAGAGATCTAAGTTCTTGCTATTCCCAGAAGGGGGCATACATCCCCAGTCGGAGCCACTAATAGAACTTTTAAATTTGTCACAAATTTTGCCTGGTTCTACGACCTGTCTGTTTTTCTCTCATGCTGGGGGGTCTAATGTTAGGGTTTAGGGTTTTACTACCCTTGTTTAAAATGGTCTCACGAAACAAACCCTTGTGTTATGTTTCCATGTTGACCTGTCACTTTGGGTTTCCGGTCGCTTAAGTCATTAACAGAGCCATTTATGTCATGATTTTACTAGCCCCTTTTACCTAACCCGTCAGTTTCTCCATGTTCGCGATTAATATAAATTCAGCTTAATGTTGGGTTGGGATATTTCTAATGTTTAAACTTAGTCTAAACAAAAATTCATTCCTTGAGGGTCACCCCCCCGTTTGCCTGGTTGGTCCTTGTGTTATGAATAACTTTGTTTCATGTGTAGATTTGTGGACTGTCTGATCGATGATTTCAAATCTTGACCGCTCCTCGCTGACCTTGCAGGGTTTTTGGACGATGTCACCAAAGTTGTGCGAGGTGTGCGAAATATTGCCACCTATCATGTACAGTGATGTGGGGCCAGTCCAAACCCACTAGTGCTGCTAATAAAGGCTATCAAATTGACGATCGCCATATGATAACGGGGGTTGATGGGGATTAATTATGGCCGTCCCTCACCAACCTAGCAAGATTGTAATAATGTTTTTGAAAATGCTGCGAGGTGTGCGAACTGGTGATGCATGGCCTCGCTCGGTGGTACAAGGTGGCTAGTTGGGGCTCGCTAGTGGCATGCATGTTTTTGGCTAGGAAGTGTGTGATTGGCCGCTGGGCTTTCCATATGGTGACGTGGAATTTTCAAAGATGTTTGACTCAATCTAAGTCGTTCGACGTGCAAAATCATTTTGACATCAACGGTTTGAATTCAAAGCTTTGAACCAACCATGTGATGGCCATTTGAGCTCTATAAATTACACACATTAATGGCACAAGTTTTTTAATGGATATCATCCTAATTTCTATGCATGCGAGCAGTTTTCTCCTTGCAATCATGATGGATTGTACACAATTTTCCATAAATTTGGAGATTTTAAGTGGTGAAATTGACGTCAGCCACTAATCACTTGCTTGCTCGTATTGCAATTGGAGCATTAATGGTTTGTACACAAGATTGCTCGATAAATGATTGCTAATTGTTCATTGGCATCATTGCGATTTTGAGTCTATGTTCATCTGTAGAGTGGTTGCTAATCTTACAAAGCTTTGAATCTGTGAGTAAGATGAATAAGTCAGTTGCTTTTGGTTCACCATTGCAAAGGAGTGCGAGGATGAGTGCAAAAAGTTCTCAGCGGGAGGCAAGGCCAAATGAACAGAGCACTGTCCCTGGTGCTCTTGGGGCTGCTGATAAAGGTACTGGGTCCCTCTCGACTCTTTTCAAGAGTAGTCCTCGGCTCAAAGGACAGGTTACATAGGCAAAGGTAATGGGCTATGTAGAGGCGAGGGGGTCCAACGAGTGTGGCGAGGAATCAATGGCCGAGTTGAAATCTAGGTGATATGAGTCACCCATGGAGCTCTCTGGTGGCTCTCATAGCGAAAGTTTTGACACAGACTCAGATTATCGTAGCTACCTTGTGGCCTTGACAGAGTTGGTCAATGTGGATGAAGAGGTCCTCGCGGTGTCTCCTATTGTAACAGTGGCACTGTGTGTTGCTTTTGGTTCTGGTGTTGATGCTGATGAAGATAAGGTGGTGTTCCCGCTTCTCATTGAAGTGAGGACACAGAGCGGTCGCTTGTGTCAGGGACGTGTGATTGTTCTTGGTGCTTGCTAGTGGCGTGGTCGTCTGGGTCCTACAATTTTGTTCTAATGCTATTGCTATCTTTTTGGGTCTAACATGGACAGGTGCGACAAGGTCGTGGTGGCATTTTTCTTTGGTCGATTGGTTACAAGGGTTGTAACCGTTTTGATTCCCTTGTTTGTTGAATGATTGCATCTGATGGTGGGGAATTATGAAATGCTATTGAAATTTCATTTGGTTGAAATGAAATTTTATTAAAATGTGGTGGCAAAGAGCCCGATGCTTGTTGCTCTCCTATTCTATAAAGGAGATTTCAAGGCTCTTTCGTCAAATCAAATTTTTGAATTCTGAGGTCTAGGTGGTGCATAGTGAATGCATATAATGCAAAAATTAGGATGATTTAGCTAGTAAACCATTTTTGGGTAGGGCATGTACATGGGATAATCATAATATATTTTGTGTAATTACTGATATCAAAAGAAATCTAAAAAATTCAAGACAATTGCTCTCCTGTGTGTGTTACAACAAATCATGAATGGAATTATCAAGGGTTCTTTCATTTATCTTTAATGGTGTATTTGAATGTATGGTTCAATTTCTTGTTTTAACTTAATGAGTTAATCAAATGCTTGAAATGGGATTATAGGTTTGAGGTAATATGCTAAGGATTTGATAAGGAGTGTTGTTTTGAATATTGAGAGTTCTTGTAATGCAAATCATTGTGAGAATAGTTCAGTGGTATCAGGGTTAAATATTATGTGACTCCTACCCAATTTACTGAGGCACTAGTTAATTCATTCAGGGTTCTTTTTAAATAACTCAAGTCAGTCACCCTAGCATGTGGATTCAAGGTCAAAACACTTTTAAATCAAAATTCACTCTATCCTGAGATGCAAATCTCACCCAATGCCTATATTCCTAGCATTAGATGATTATGTGCTTGAAGGTTTGCCAAGCCTTTGGTGCATTATATATTTTTCATATGGTAGGAACTTGTTTGTGTATGAAGTGTTCTTTAGGCAAGAATTATAATATGAACACAAACAAGAATACCCTCCTTGGTCTCACAGAGCCTAAAGAGTAGGGGTAAGGACCTAAACAACTTTACCTGTCAGTGGGCCACTAAATTTTGACTATTCTTGAATATAGGGATTGGCTATCTCTTAGAGAATTTTTGAAGTTTAGCTGGGAATAATAAAAAACACCAACACTATTATCAACACAAAGGAGGTGCATAAATTGAGCTAGTAGTACAAAAATAGTTCCAAGACCTCATCCATAGCAGTCTCTGCAGCGACCCTGTTGGTCACGAGTTGAGAAAGATTGTAACCATGATGACCAAGCTAGATGATGTAGCTACCAAGACCATTGAGTATCAACAACATATCACAAGTGATGAAGAAATTCTAAAGTGACACGTCATCATCCTATGAAGCATTTTTTGTCTAGAGGAAGAAGTCAACGACTGGTTAGAGAGCCTGTTGACTAGTGGTGATGTGGTGTGAAACACCCAGTTGGGACGTCCTACGCTCTAAAGTAGCATTAATGACAAATGAGAGTTAGCTTGATGCCTCTTTCCAAGTTAACTCACTGTCCCATTGATCATGCATGTAAATCTCCACTAATTGTGGATCTCTATTTTGGAGGCACTTTATACATTGGAGTTCACTTTTAGTTTAGTTTCAGTTAACTGAAGTAGCTCTCTAGTTAATTGCTAGGTCACCTACATTTATACATAGGAATAACTCTTGTAGATTGGCAAGAACTAATTGTTAACTCAAGGATATTTTAGGGTTGCCTACTCCTTTGAGTTTCTATAAATAAGAGCCTTTGCTCATTATTTTGGAACCTTTATTTACTACACAAAATTGTTGCGCCATTGTGCCAACAAGCTTGCAAGTCTATATTTTTTCACTATTGGATGAGAGTTATTTTGTTTGATCACAATTATGTATGATCTCATACCTTTGCTGTCCCAAATCTTTGTAATTCATTGAGAAAGTTTGAAGAAATAAATCAATAGGCACATGCAATTTGATCCAAAGTTTCAAGTTCTTTCAACGTCTTGTTCTTACAATATATTGATTCAATCTCCCCCTTGGATAGGTGTCGTCACCTCCTTGGGTATTTTGATGTTGATGATTATCTTTTTATGTTGTTTAATGATATGTATTTCAGCCTACACTTTGGATAGGTGTTGTCACCTCCTTGGGAATCTTGTTAGCCAGTTCATCATACTTTTTTGTTTCTAGTAAGTTGCTTCCTAGCCTATACCTTGGACAAGGGTTCCTCCTCCTTGGAAATCCTAAGATTCAGCTTACCGTAAGAGTGATTATTTGCATAAAACCTTATTCCACTATAGATCTGAGAGTTCAGAACCTCAAACGTGTTCTGAGAGATGGTCGATCCAAGTGATCCAACCAATCCATTCACGCTCCTATTCCCTCATGCTTTGTTCATCTTGAGGAGATAGGATAGATTAAAAGTTAACCTAGTTGTAGTTAAGATCTGCAAAAACCAAAGAAAACTTTAGCTGTAATGCTTTGTGTTTATGCACCCTTGTGTCCTGCCCAGTAAGTAAAAAAGATAGGAATATTTAGTCCATTTTACATTTACACAAACATCAACAAACAAGAGGGAGCTTCCCCTCCATAATTTGAAGAGAAGTCATTACGCTCTGTGCATAACTATCTATTTCCAATAAGCACTCCAGAGGTGCTAATTGAAACACCAACAAATATGGTACTTAAAAAA
This sequence comes from Sequoiadendron giganteum, assembly GCA_007115665.2. Lineage (NCBI taxonomy): Eukaryota > Viridiplantae > Streptophyta > Pinopsida > Cupressales > Cupressaceae > Sequoiadendron > Sequoiadendron giganteum. Next base: position 263,511,799 of record CM021105.1, read on the forward strand.
ATCATTACACAGCATAAGCAAATAAAATAGTAAAATTATATATTCACAAGTTTAAGATGTAAAAAGAATCCTTGAACCCATGGTTATGGGCCCACTAATGCTTATATTATCTTGATCAACTAGAGAGTGGCATATGATGCTATGAAAATGCATACACTACTAGCCACCCCACTATCAATTATAATTCCTATGTAAGTGGACACTTGTGGATCAAAGGTCACATACAATGATTACCCAACCTAGTTGTTTGATGCAAAATACTTGAAGCATGGTTGATTAATTTTTGATCAATGCTAAGTGGTTTGATTTTTATGAATGGTTGTTTTGGTTTGTGAACCACTGATTTTATAGTACAAATACACTATATATAGTATATTAATATTCTTTAAAATTTAAATAACCCGAGTTGTACCCATATAAACATAAAATTACCCTCTCGTAAATATAATTGATAAAAAATTAAAAATATACAATTTGTGTATTTATACTAAATATCATAATTTTGGGTTGAGAGGATGGCGTCTAAATTTTTTTAGATCTGAGCTAGGGCAGCCATGCCCTAGCTAGTTTCATTGCTTGTGAGCTAGTTTGATTGGGGAGGGTTTTTTTTTGTGTGTTTGTGTGGGCTGTCCAGGGGGTAGTTTCTTTTCATTTATCTCTGTAGGTTTGTTCTTTTCTTGGTTTGTGCAGATTTCTTCTATGCTTGGTGGTCATGTGGGTTTTTTCCTATGGGTGCATGGTGCGTGATTCCTTTGTGAAAGCTTTATGGGGCACCACCATTATTGCTGCATTTTCTCTTTTTGGTGTTGCCGTTGTCATTCTAAATCATGGATTGTCATTTGGTGCTGGGTGCTTGGTGCATTTAGCTTGTTTGCCACGTGTTGTGTGTGGATTTTGATTTGAAAAGGGGTTTCTTCTTTTACTCTCAAATTCTCTTGCATGTAAGCCCATCTTGGATTTGAGTCGGTCTTGGTCTGGTGTGGGGGAGTTTTGGTTAGGATTTTTTTGTGTGTGGTTTTCTATGTCAATAGACGTGCCTTTGGGCAAGGTGGTGGGGGATTCAACTATGTTGGAGGATGGTGATGGGGTTCCCAATGCATATTATCCTTGGTTGAACATGTCAAGATCTGGTGCTTTTAAATTGCAGAAGGTAAATGGTTGCTTGGAGAGGGCCCATGTTCATCCAGTATTGGTGATTCAATTAGAGGTAGTGGCTGATGATTTGGAATACTAGAAAAAACATGTTTTGATCTACAAATTTATGGGGATGAGGGTTTCTCTTCCATTTCTTAATACTTGGATCCGTAAAACATGGAATTCAAAAGGTGATTTTGATATCTTGTTGGCTACAAATAACTTCTTTTTTTCGTGTATTTCAGATCAAAATAGAGAGTTCAAGAGAGGGCCTTATTTTTATAATCAAGTTGGCCTATTCATAAAGCCATGACATGCTGACTTTAATTTGGTGGAAGAGTTTCCTTCTAGGGTTCCAGTTTGGGTTCATCTTCCTCGGCTACCGCTTGAATGTTGGAGAAGTGATATTTTGCAGTCGATTGCTTTGTTACTGGGAAAACCTATTGGCCCTTCTCAACAAACTTTGGATAAGAGGATTTTTCTTATGCATGAGTATGTGTTGAGGTTGATTTGAGTTACCCTTTGCTAGATTCTATTGATTTGACTATGCGTTCCAGCTCTTGGACTTAACCGTTAGATATGAGATGTTACCTTTTAGGTGTCGTTTGTGCCATGAATATGGTCATCTTCAATGAAAGTGTCCTCATGCTTCTGGTGCTGGTGGTTCAAGTAATGTTTCAACTCAATCTAATCCAAGGTTGGAAAAGTGTAAAGCTCCCATGTAGGGGATGGAAAAAGACAAGGATGGTTTCTTTCTAGTTAAGTCTCACAATCATGGACGAGGGAAATAAAGATCTCTCAAGGATAGGCAGGAGGGGGTAACTTTCAATAGATTTGAGGCTTTGGATGAGTTAGTTCAAGAGGAAGGGTTCCTAACTGACATGCAGATGGATGTTGGTTCTTATGTTAAGAAGTTGACTGATGCACATCCTTCGATGATTTCCAGGATGGATTAGCCTGATGATCAGGGTCCTCAAATGGATTTTGTTGTGTCTCCTTTGGTTTCGGCTCTAGGTGCTGGAGGTGGGGTGATTATGGATTCTAGGGGCTCCTCTGGTGCTGGCGGGGTTATCTCAGAGGTACGGGGTGGTTCTAATTCAAGTAAAAATAAGTCTTCTTCCTTTGCCTTGGGATTGCAACAAAAACTCTCAAGAAGGGGGTTCTTGAGAAACCTTCTAACCTTGGTCATAAGAAGGACCAAGAAAAGGTGAAGCTAGCTAGTGAGATTTTGGTTGAGACTGGTTCGATGAATACTATTGATGCTCACTTCTCCCAACTTCTACGATGATTTTTATTTCTTGGAATGTGAGGGGTATGAATAGTGTACCTCGATACAAGGCTATTTAGGATTTGATTCATGTTCATTCTCATGATGTGGTCTTCCTTTAGGAAACCAAGTTATTAGATGATAGTATGCTATGCGTGGCTTTGAATATTTGGGGCCGTGGACAATGTCAATGTGTGGGAGCGCTTGGTAGCTTTGGTGGAGTGTCATGTTTATGGGATCATCGAAAAGTTAATCCAATTTGGTGGCTCTTCTGCAGGGGTTCAATTTCTTGTGTTGCTTCTCATCTTGAATCAGGGGAGAGAGTTCTTTTCTCTAATATATATGCTCCGATTGACTTTCTAGGGAAATCCCAATTGTGGGATCATGCTAGATATGTGCGGTCTCTGGATCCTTATCTACCTTGGATCTTGGCTAGGGAATTTAATGCTGTCATTTCTTTAGAAGAGAAGCAGGGAGGTAGTGCTCAGTTCGAGCCTTCCTTGGGGATCTTGTAGGATAATGTGGCTCTTTTGAGGTTGGTTGACATTAAGACAACTAATGGAATCTTTACTTGGAGTAATAAGAGAAGTGGAGAGGCAACAATTTCTGAAAGACTGGATAGATTTTTGGTGTCTAGTCTTTGAATGGGGGACAAGTGGTTGACTAGTTCAAAGAGATTGGATGGTTAGGGTTCTGATCATTGGCTGACTAAGCTTATTGTTGAGTTACCCCAGTGTTATGTTAAGAAGTCTTTTAATTTTTAGCTTATGTGGCTCATGGACGAGTCTCTTCATGATCTGTTTCCTAGATGGTGGTGTCTAGGGAAGCTAGCTTATGACACTGCTATGTACTCTTTCTCTGAGAGGCTTTAGTATGTTAAGTATAGGTTGAAGTGTTGGAATAGGCAACACTTTGGTAATCTATTTCATGCAAAACAAAATTCTCAAGATAGCTTGGAATTGATCACCAGGAAGGTTCATGACCAGGGCCTCACTAAGGAGTTTGGTTTGTTGGAGGCTATTGTGGTGAAGGACGTAGAGGAATGAGAGTTAAGAGAATATTTTTTTTAAACAAAAGTCCTGTATTGAATGGCTCCAGGTTGGGGATCAAAATATTTCTTTCTTTCATAATTCTATTAAGGATCAGAGACAAGGTAATGTTATTTCCTCTCTCTTGTTTCCAGATGGAGAGATTATTTCCTCCTCTGCTTCTATTTCTATTGAATGTGTTCACCTTTTTTTGCTTTATTTTTGGAGGATTCACCTCCTACGGAGGAGGACAAAGCTAGTATTTTGGATTGTATTCTGTAGTTGGTATCTAATGAAATGAATGAATATTTTCTTACTCCTATTATTTTGTCAAAGCTTGAGAATGTTGTGTTTTAGATTAAGAAAGGTAAAGCTCTTGGACCTGATGGGTTCCCAACTAGTTTTTTCAGGAATTCTGGGAAGTAGTTAAGTTGGATCTCTTGGAGGTTGTTCAGGAATCCCTCATGAGTAAACAAATGTTGAAGTATTTGAATGAAATTTTTTTAGCTCTCATTCCAAAGAAGGAAGGGGTTAACTCTCTAGATCTTTTTAGTCCAATTTCTCTATGTAATGTTGTTTACAAGATCATTACTAAGTTGATTGCTGAGACGTTGAAACCTTGGCTAAGTGGGTTAATCTTTGAGGAGTAAGGGAGTTTTGTTGCTAGTAGATAGATCATGGATGGTGTCATTATTTCTATGGAGATCATTCATTCTATGGAGTCTTCTAAGGAAAAATCTATGTTTATCAAGTTGGATATGGATAAAGCATATGATTGGGTTAAATGGAACTTCTTATTTAAGATGATTGGAGCATTTGGTTTTGCTGGTGATTGGATTGAATGGGTTAAGCATTGTGTTACCTCTTCTTCCTTTTTAGTGCTAATTAATGGTGCACCCATAGATTTTTTTGGTGTTTCTAGAGGGCTCAGACAAGGGGATCCTTTGTCTCCCTAATTGTTCATCCTGCTTGCTGAAGGATTAGGGAGGTTCATTCGTTCTTGAGTAGAAAGTGGCTTGATTCAAGGTTGGAGTTGGGTACATGATGTTTCCCCTCAGTCTCATCTTTAGTTTGTGGATGATACTTCTTTGATGGGTAGGGTGAAGGTTGAGGAGGCTATTAGATGGCGTAGTGTGTTAGACAGTTACTTGGCTGCCTCTAGCCAGTGTATTAATGAGGAGAAGTCCATATAATTCTTCAATACTCCCAATAATATCCAAAGGAGAATAACTTGCATTCTTCATTTCCAGATTGGTTCACTCCCCTTTGTTTATCTTGAAATTCCTCTTACTACTCATTCACTTCCTAAAAGGTTTTGGCAGGAGATTCTTGATAAGTTTTGTAGTCTGGTCACTCATTGGACTTGCAGGTGGATTTCTTCGGTGGTTTAGGCTCTTCCTCTTTACAAATTCTTTGTTCTCTCTGCTCCTTCCAACTTCATCAAGGACTTTGAGAGATTGTCTCTTCAGTTCCTTTGGTCTAGCAATTTTCTTCATAGGAAGTGGAGTGGGAAGCTATGTGTAGGCTGAAGTAGGAAGGTGGGCTTGGCTTACACCGTACTGATATGAATGGGTAGGCTTTAACAACTAAATTGTATTGGAATTGGTGCTCACAACTTCTGTTGTGGGCTAAAATTCTCACCTTTAAATATTTTGGGGTGGTGGAGAGTGATGAGGTTGGTAGATTTAGCTTGGAGGGGAAGGGATCTTTGATTTGGGGTACTCTCAAAAAGGGTGCCAAACTTGTGAAGCAAGGGTTGTTTTGGATTTGCAATGGTGGTCAGGATGCTCTTTTCTTGTATGATTCTTGGGATGGGCATCCTCCCATTTTGTCTTCTCATCCTCACCTACAGGATTTGTGCCAGGTCTTTATGGATGTGGGGTGGTGTCATGTGGTTGATTTCAAATCTCAACAAACCTTGGGCCAGATTATGGTGTCTAAGTGGAAGGATCCTTTGGAGTGGCCTCCTGGTGGTGTGGTGGAGGATCGTTAGGAGCTTGCTAAGATTTTTTCAAACTTTGTTTGTAATTCTCTTCTTGGGAAAGATGTGTTGGCCTGTGGTCTTGATCTGAAAGGAAAATTTTTGGTTGCCTCTGGTTATCAAGCTTTGGATAAGCAGTTGTTTGGGAGCTCTAAGGTTTCTTGGTGGAAGCATTTTTGGAATAAGTTTGCTTGGCCCAAATGTAATTTCTTCTCTTGGTTAGTGGTTCAAGGAAAGTGTCTTACTTGGGAGAATCTTTGGAAAAGGGGGTTCCAAGGCCCTTCCATGTGTGTTATGTGTGCTAAGCATGATGAATGCTTTTCGCATCCTTTCTTTTAGTGCTCCTATGCAAAAGCTATTTGGCATCTCTGGTGGAGTCTTTGGAGAATGCCATTTTGCCATGTTACTTCTTTGGAATCCTTTTAGAGGAGATAGGGATCCTCTCCTGCTAAGACCTCTTTTCTTAGCACTGCCTAGATCATTGGCCCAGTTTGATTGTTTGGCATATTTGGTTGGAGCGTAAAAAGTGTATTTTCTTAGATAAGAAGTTGCTTATTGGGTAGGTTTGGAGGAGAATTATGGGGGTCCTTAAGGAGAATCTGATTGCAAAATGCAATTTGTCTGTGTTGATTGATCTTGGAGATTTGGGAGTGGTTAATGCTCTGGGTCTTGTTGAGGGGGGTAGGAGAGCTGGGAGAAGTGTGCATCATGGTTGTGGTAGGGTGAGGGTTGCTTGGGTGTGTTCCTGGTGCCCTCCCAGTCTAGGGGAGCTAAAATTTAATACAAATGGGTCTTCTAGGGGAAATCTGGGGCATGCTAGAGTTCGAGGTATTGGAAGGGATAGCTTGGGGGTGGTGGTTTTTTTATTTTCTATAAATAGAGGTTTGCATACTAATAATCTCACGGAGGCTATTTCTATTCTTCCGGTGATTGAGTGTGTGGTTGGCCTTAGGTGGTGACAAATTGTTTGTAAGTCCGATTCTTAGGTAGTTATTTATATGCTACATAAGCGTCATTTGGAGGATGTGAATTGGCAGCTGGTTATGGTTGTCAAGCAGATTGTTTCTTTGTGTTGTACTTTGGAGTCCATTGTGTTTTTCCATATTCCTCGGGAGTGGAATAATGTGGCTAATGGTTTGGCTAGGTGGGCTATTGGGAGGAGGGAATCTTGGTATGTGGATGATTGGGGCAACCTTCCTGGTGATTTGGCCCTTGTTCTTGAGGAATGGGTTACAAAGGATATGAGGTGCTTCTTGGGTGCAAATTAATTCTTTGTTTTGTTTGGCCCCTTGGTGGGTTTGTTTCTCTCAACTTTGTAATGCTTTTCTGATTCAATAAAGTTTTTTACCCCGTTTATTAAAAAATCATAATTTTTAAATATATATATATTCTCAAAAATACTTTATATAAAATTATTTTTAAATAAATGATTATATTTTTAATTATGTATATTTTTTTCCACATCAATTTTTATTATATCTTAAATAAAATTTAAAGGAAAACTTGTTTTATGAGAAAAATAAAAATAAAAAGATAAAAAATATGTCTTGATAAGAAAGAGGGCATCTCTTAAGGGAATCACAATAAGCACTTTATGTATGTATGTATGTATGTATGTATATTAAGAGAGGACATTCTTTCTATGAAGTTTTCTTAAAGCCACCTCTTTTCAATAATGATTTTATCAAATATAAGTTTGGTTCTATCGATGGTAATAGGTCATGCATCCCTTTAAAAATAGGAACACATCTTTTCAAGAGGAATGACCATGAATATTTAGAATTCTGAATTATTTATAAATAAAATTATTTAAAGACAAGAAATATATGAGGTCTAATATAAAATGAGAGTAAGAAATGATTAAAACATAGATAGAAAAAATTACTTATAAATTATTTAAGTATTTAGAGTGACAAATAAAATAAAATAATTAAGAATTGACCATAAGCCTTAATACAATTGATGAGAAATTCCAACAAGTGATTTCATAGCTACAAGTCACAAAAACTTGACTCTAATACCAAAATAATAATTAAACTGACTACCATTCGATCCATAGTCATGGCAATAAAAGGAAATGATATATGTTTAATTTCTAACTGACTCCCTAACCATAATCTAAGTTGTGGAGATTAACCAAAAGATTTGTGCCACACACCAAGTGACAGATAATTGCACATGAGGGAGGTCACTCCCACATCACTTAGAAAAAGTGATAGTCAACTATAGAAAACATTATCATGTTTCATAATTGGACAACAATTATACTTACGTTTGGGTGCGATAGAAGGGGGGGGAGACTTCTTTCTATTTTTGGATCCTTCATCAGTCTCTTCTCAAAATCTCCACATTGTAGCATCAAAATTCTTGACTTAGGGTTGTTATTTTTCTGTTACTCCATGAGCTTTGTATACTATTTGCATTGTATCTTTGTCCCTCCTTGGAATGTATCTTTGGACTATATTCTTTGTCTATAGATGTATTTAAACATGTTGGGTTAATATAATAATAATAATAATAATATTTAATTTATTGTGTTTAACAAGTTTGTGCCTTTCCTATATTTTCTTGTTTATTCACTTCTTCTTTGAGTCAATCTAGCAAATGGTTTGCAAGCCCTTTCCTGAGCATCCACTTGTGCATACGTGAGTAAGATAGCCTTAGAATAACATAAATTTTTATTTATCCATTTATTATTTTATGTTCATGATTGACCATAACCTGTTTTAGATGTTGCATGCTTGTAAAGCATATCAAATATGGAAGAATACAAAGTCAATGATAACATTTATTTTTGTTTATTTTCTATGTAATGCATCATTAACTTTGGAGAAGTTATTTTTTGTGTTTAAATATAAGAAAATTATATATTGGAGGTTAATTTCATATTATTATATATTTTTATTATTTATTGGTATTTTTAGGAATTATGATTCCTATAAAAAATACTTAATTGATTTATATGATACATAATAATATATTAAAAAATAAGTAAATTACTTGCATTACTTTAAAAATATAAATTTATTATTTTTTTCATATTTAATATTTACGATTAATAAAATCACTAAAAATATTTTAATATAGAAATTTTTTTTATAAAAATTCATAATTTTTTTTTTGACAATTTATATTTTTCATAAAACATCAAATAAAAGGCATTTAAATAATCAAACCATCACAAAATTTTGTATGACAGGTAGGGGTGGACGTTAAATTCCTACTTCTCGGGTCGATCCATTTTTCTTATTTGCTAGAAAGGAGGGAGAGTATCATATATACAGTATAAATTCTTTAAGGAGAGGTCCATATGGTGGGGGGATGTGAAATAATTTTTTAGCTTTGTAAGAAAATTGAACTAGATATAGGAAAGAAAAGATGTATGATGGACCAAAAAATGGATGAAGAAGGTTGAGAGATTAAATGAATATATAAATCCAAACAGTTCAACTCATGCAACTTGAGCTTGATCCATGCTGATTATTTCAATTGTTAATCACTGGTTTCCTCCAATTCTTAAGATAGTCACTAAATCAATAGCCACCAAAACCCGCCCTTCTAAATTTGTTAAATATATTGGATTGGTGTTTGTTATACAAAAAACTGACAAGATTTAAAGTATACCATTATTCACACCAAGAGTTTCTTAGATAAACAAAAAAATGGATATCAGGTAATCACAACTATAGGGTCATTTCCATGATTGATTAGCTCTTCTAAGAAAGATCTAGTTACTTCACTAGATCACTAATCACATCGACATTGTACAAACTTATTATTTGTAATTATAAAAGCTAAGATACCTTTTGTTGGTTGTTGATTGTTAAGGACTAGTAATGACACAAGTAATATGTCAAGCCAAGGTAGGTCAAGCCACATTAAGATTAGTACTAATTGGATCTAATTACCTACAACTATGATTGATCTTTTTTGAACTTAGACCATTCAAAACATTTAGCTCTACTTGGTTGTTTGCATACAAACAAGGTATTTTATAGTTATCATTGTTTATCAACATACAATTAGTAATTACATCTTAAATGCATAACTCCATTATCAAGATTTTGAGCTCCAATATTCCTTGGTTTAATCATATTGAGTTTGTCGGTCATCAGAGATTAAAGTTTTTATCATACAAAAAGGACAGTAAAATTTCTCTAAAGTACAATTTATAGATACTAAATCAATCTAATAATCCATCCAATGTACTTGATTTATCAACATTTCCCCTATTCAAATAATGGAAAACTGGAGTAGTCAGAGTCATATTAAAAAGTTGTTCATCGTAGATCTTTATCATATGTAAGAGAAAAGATACAATCACAATAAAATCATGTCATACTATCAATACTAATTAAATAATTCAAGTTTGGATAATCATTACTATAACCTAGTGAAGGTTACTAAGACCAAAAAGATAAATAGGTTAAGGACCCCTTTTAAATAGATACTTTAGTCCAGATTAAATTACATTGTTGTCTCACTAAAATGCTAATAGATGAGAACAAATTCTCTCAAACCCTCTAATCACAAATACTGGCTTAATTCCACGGTCCTCATTTTTTGGCTTTTAAAACCTATTTAGTTATAAAACATAGTAGATTTGAACCTATATAGAATGTATTATACTTATATATCATTTTATATAATGGGTATAATAATTAATGAAAAAGCATGCTATGTTATTTTTCTTTTGATTATAATGATATGGTAGAAATTTGAGATGATCATTTATCTTTATATGTAATTTTAGGTCTGAATATTAGTGTGAAAAGATATGCCTTGAATATGCTAGTTTTCACATTTTAAATATAGGAACAATGGAAAATAGTGAGATCCTCCTTAGTTAAACAAAAATTGAACTATCCTTGATCTTTTTAACTTGCTCATGAATAATCTTTGATATTACTTGGTTTGTAAATTTATTATTAATTTTTATTAGACATGAATTTATTTATTTAATTCTTCTTGTATAAGTGGCTATGACCTTATTTTGGTTGTGAAATTATATTCATGTTATAAATTTGAAATAGATTGAATAACCCAAGGAACTTTTAAAGAGAAAATCAAAACTACATAAACTAGAAAAGCATAAAAAAATGCACACTAGAATTCCGAGAGATTATGCAATGTCAATATGAAAAAATGCATTAAGAGCTTCCAAGATTGATTGATGCAAAATACAAGCTAGGTAGTGGGTTTATATAGAAATTAGGAGAGGATGGAGGTGGTAAATCAACCAATAAGAATTGACCACCAAAACCACCAACATTAAATAAAGAGATGAAAAAGTAAATACTCCACCCTTAAAAGGTGGATGAAAACTCATCACTTTATCTCCTAGTTATTAAATAATTAACCCACTTTATTATCCTAAACAAGCTTAATAAAAGTGTAGGAAAAAACTATAACTAAAGGAAAATAAATATCTCACTAGGAATATTAAATATTATCCCACTAGGAAATAAAAACCTACACTAGCACCCCCCTTAAGCACAACTTAGGAGGATGTAAAAGATGATGAGTCCCAAAAAAATGAGGCCATGTTAGGTACCCATGTACATATCAAATTCCCCCTCAAGGAAGAAGCCCTCCCACAAATAGAGAGAGAAGAAAAGAAGGAATAAGTAGCCCCCCCAAAGATATCCAATGGTAGATGCTTGAAACTGTATGGAGATGATGGTCCACGATCATTGAACAACATTCCTCCCCTTAGGAAGAAACACAACCATTTAGGTGTATGCAAAGTATCTCCCAAATCTTGAAAGGAATATGTAGGAAGAAAGTGCAAGATGTATGAAGTCTTTGAACTCGGCTCAAGTGTCTTCATGTTGATGCTAAAAGTTGTCACGATCAAATCAAACATTCTAGTCCATACTATTGAAGATGGCAAATCAAAATCTCCTAGAGACAGATGTAGAGCGTAATCCAAAGATTTGAGTATATCCTCTGAAGATGTCTTCTCCAAATGATGATTCAAGGCATCCACACTCATATCAAATTGTGATTAATGATCAACAGGGGCAAAGTGTTCCCTCACAATAATTGAAGAAGAATCATATTCATCAAAGAGAAGATGAATACACTCAATAGTGTCTCTCAAATCTGCAATATGTGTCTCTAAAAAAAAGTCTGAAATACTTGTCAAGAGTCATCCCAAGCTGAATCAGGAAGACTATAGATATACTACTGCAAGAAGTCATTGGAAGCTTTTGAAGAAGCAACTCTAAAATCTAAAGTAGCAATAGTAGATGCAAGGACCAAATATTTTTCCTCAAAGATAAGACATATGTCCTCAATAGTATCATCTAGATTTGAGATGAGGGAATCTACAAACAAACAAGATATGTTTGGTAGAAATTGGTCCCGATGAAATGAATCCAAAAGACATAAATGATCTTGCTGCAATATGTCCCTAGAGGCTCTTGAAGAAGCATCTCTGGAATATGAAACCACAACAAGTGATGTCTATGTAATCTACACATGATGATGACAAGCAAGAGAAGTCTCTATGTCATCTGAACATTCAAGATGTGCATAATACTTAAGCTCCTATAAAGTAGCATCATAAAAGGGTATATTATCTGCATCATCAAGTGGAATGAGGCAATCTATAGTAGTATCATCTGGGAATGGAGAAACATGAGGGTCTCTAAACATCTCCCAAATTTTGGTCCAAAGTGTGTAGAGACATTCAATGTCTGCTATAGCCAACATAGTGTCATAATCAACATAAGAACTAACCACTCCTAATACATGATCAATTCTATTACCCTATATTGATTTCCTTCCAGGTGTGTTTGGTTTAGGCATGAGCCCATAAAGGTAAGGAAAATGTAACAACCCCATTGTTCTACTCAACAAAATTACCAATGTTTTAACTACAAGTGAATAATTCATGATGCCATCACATAGAAATACAAATTTTCTTCTATTTCAAAGACTAAATGCACATCTAAAATAACACATATTCCAAACTTTCTATTTGCATTTATAATTGAGTTTTACAATCTTTCCAATACATTAAAATCCAAAGATAACATTTCTTGCATTACAATTTCCATAGTCATGGATATAACAAAACATACATAGCTCCTTGAGTTTCATTAAAATGTAGTAACAAATGGTCCAAGAAATACCTTAAAAATCTCAGCCGTCAACTGATGAGGACAATCATCACTCAAGCACTTTTTCGCCAACCACAAACTGAAATACAGTCCCTCACACATCTGCCACATATGGCAAGATGGCCCTTCCCTTTGACGAAGAGATTGGTTGGTAAAACCCCATAACAAATAGCCTTCCTAAGCTTTGTGTTTTTCTCTATAATTCTATAACCTAATCATATGGTAGCTACAACTATGAGTATGAAAATATTGAACTAGAAATTGTCTAAAACTGGACATAGTGAACTGATAGTGTAAATAGTGGCTACTTACACTACTTTAGCCAAAGTTTCATATAAAATTCATATATTCACCCACTATTCTAGCACAATTTGTTTAATGACCATTCATGTACTGTGCTTAGGCAATTCCCTCTGTTGGGTTATCGTTAACCCCAAGAACAACCTATCTCTTTAATAATAAACTACACATAGGAAATTCCCTCCATTGGGTAATCATTAACCCCAAGAACAAACTATGACTATTGTAGACATCCAAATTTGATCACTTCCATATGATCAAAATCATCTACTTTATTCATCTATTTTATTAATAGTGATTAAATAATTTATTTAATCATTATTTCATTTTCTGCCTAAGGTTCTTAAAATATGTAATTCAATAAATTAAATACTTTACCTTATCCTCTTTCCATCTCTAAATTAAATAAACATGAAAAATTATTTAATTTGTTTATTTAACCCATTTGAATTAAAATCAATTTTTAATTCCCCTTTTTCTCTCTCCTTGTCACATTCTCCATAACCCTCTTCTAATCTGGATTAAATTAATTAATCTGTGATTATGATGTGCACCACTTAATCTTGATTAAGTGTCACATCCTCCATAATCTCCCACTTGCCTCTAATCTCTTATTAATTACTTTAATCATGTGTTTGCACAACCTTAATCAAAATCATTAACCACATTTAGCTTACCTTTTCTGGTCAACCTTTCCACTTACCATTTTTAGCTTGGACTCCCTTCCCCATGTGAATTTTTAATTCACATTTATTTAACCAAGGTTCCTCTCTTCCCCATGTGAATTTTTAATTCACTTTTGTCTTTCCAAGGTCTTCCTCATCCCCCATGCAAATGTGACATGTCATTTTACATGTGCCCAAGGCTTATAGAACCTTGGACTTGTCACATCACCCACATGTGACAAATCTCCAACTTTTTGGAGACCTCCTTTTATCCAACAAACTCTCCATTGAATGTAAATTTTTAATTTACATTAATTTTTCCCACACACTTCCCTTTTTTCCATGGAGATTTTTGAGGAATTCTAAAATTCCTCAAAAGTCTCTTTCATCCTCATTTGGGGACAAGAAGTTCCTTTTTGAGGAAATCTTCTCATCCCCCAAGGTACCTCAAAGGTACTTGTCCTTCATCCACCTCATGTACTTCCCTTCCACCTCTTGTCCTTCTCTTCCACCTCATTTCCACATCACTTCACCCTAAGACATATCACCTTCCACATGTCAAGATGTGAGGGCTTGTGAGTCCTCAACTCACCATAGCCCTTCATCTTGATCTTTGTTGGATCAATCCCAACTATTGAATTCTCTAGAGAATTCAAATTAGCCTATAAACACCCCCTCATTTCCTTCAATTAGAGGGATCAAGTCTTTTGCAAAAAACCTCTTACAAAATTGCCATTCAAGCTCTCATCCATTTCAACACTTATATCATCAATCCATATTGCATCAATTCATATTGCATCCATTCAACTTCATTGCCATCTAAGGAGCACACAATTCTTGAAGAATCAAAGGGCCAACCAAAGAAGGAGCAGCAAAGGAAAGGTATAACACACTTAAATCATCATTTGTTTTTATCTTACTCCTTTGTTTCACCATTTTCTTAGGCTAATCTTATTGAGGTGCCCTTTTATCTTGTTACTTATTCATATTGCACTAATAGTTTTTATCTAGCATCTCACATTAGGAGTAACATTTTATTAGGATCACATTTTTGGCACGCCCGGTGGGACCCACAAAGGGGTCTCTTTCTTTTACATTTTCTGTTGTTAGCTTGTTTGCAGATTCAAGTCGCAGAGGGGCGAACTTGCCCTCTTGGACGCTGCAGAGGGGCAAACTTGCCCTCCCAGATGCTGCAAAGGGGTGAATTTGCCCTCTCGGACGTTATAGAGGGGCAAATTTTCCCTCCCGGACGCTACAGAAGGGCGGACTTGCCCTTGCTGTTCAACGTTTCTAATTGTTTTCTGTAGAAGTGCGGACACGCCCTCCCAGTTCAACGTTTTTCACTGCAGAGGGGCGGATTTGCCCTTAAAAACACATTCGAGAAGGTAAAAAAGTGGTATTTTAGCTTCATTTTTGTCTCTTTCTTTAGCTGTTTTGTGCTCTAATCCACTAATCCTGTTTGTTGGTGAGTGAAGTCAGATTTGCTACAAATCACAAAAGGGAAAAAGATAAACAACTAACATTTGCTTGCAGGGCCTTTGTTTTATTCTTTGGAAATATTTTCTTGCTGCTTTATCTATTTACTTAGTATAATTAGGGGAAAGTAAATTGGCTGCTTGCTGTGTTTGTTTTATTTGTATTACCCTAAGGGGACATTAATTCGTTTTCATCTTCTCCCTTTGCACTTTTATGCAGATCCGAAGGGAGTAGTTGGAAACAGTTAGTGTTTTCTTCTTAAAGGGACCTGCTTGGGGATTTCATCACCCCAAGGGACGATCCCAACCACGCGTACCGACGGGGTATATAAAGGGGGGAGAGCCAAAACTATACCTCAATCCAGTTGCATCGTAATTAGTGAAGCGTTGAAGCTAGGGTGATACCTAGATAAACATTAGAGTTGGACCAAGCCTTTCAGTATCTCGCTGGGGTTCCTGACTCACACTTGTGACGGACTAGTGTTCACGGTTTGTGCCTCACATATTGAGCGTATATCGAGGACTCGTTAGAAACTTTGTTCATCTTAGAGTAAGACCTTTGCTGGCCATACCCCTTAAAACACTAATCATAGGATTGTGCTTGTTCAAAGTGTCTTTCTATGAAGAACCAGTGAATTTTGATAAGTCAAACTGTCATTGAGTCATCTTAAGTCCTTGCCAAAATCCTTCATCCAAACCAAGTTGCATTTTCCATTGCAGAGGGGTGAACTTGCCCCACCGTTTCAAGCTTTTCCACCGCAGAGGGGCGAACTTGCCCCACCATTTCAGCCTTTTCCACTATAGAGGGGCGAACTTGCCCCACTGTTTCAGCCATTTTTATTGCAGAGGGGCGAACTTTTCCCACTGTTTCAGCAGTTTTATTGTAGAAGTGCGGATACGCCCCGCTGAACGGCCAGTTTCACCCATTTGACCATTTTAAATGTTCGTTCGAACCTCGAAAGCCTCCGTTTGACCATTTGATCATCCTAAACACTCATTTGACCAATCCAAACCTTCATTTAGCCATTCCAAGCCTTCGTTTAATAATTCCAAAACGTCCATTTACCACATTCACATTGATCATTCCACCATTTGGGATACCCATCTTATCGTAAGACCTAAACATCTTCAACAACACATCTTCCCTCTGCATCCATCATTATTCCTCAACACAAAATCCTTTAAAACCTTATTTTAGGAGTTGTCTCTCGAATTGACCAAGGCGTTAAATTGATCGTTATCCTACATAATCAATCCTCGTCTTCAACCTAATCAATCCGCTTCTATCTTGAGGTAGATTTGTGTTGTAAGTCAACATCATTGGCCCAAATCAATCCCCTTCCATCTCAAGGTGGATTAGGCGCCATAATAATTGATTTAATCCGATCAACCAACGTTACAAGTCACCTAGGGTGGTTTCCAAATCAGGTTTGAGGATCCCTTCCATCATCCAATCATCATCCAAATTTTCCAATTGATACATCATCAATTAACCCAATTAAATCCAACATCATCATCCAATCATCAAGTTGATACATCATCACTTGATCCAATTAAATCCAACATCAAAACAATCCAATCATCAAAGTGATACATCATCACTTGATCCAAACAAATCCAATCATCATCCAATCATCAAATTGATACATCATCACTTGATCCAATTAAATCTAATCATCACCCAATCACCAATTTGACACATCATCACTTGATCCAATCAAATCCAATCCTCATCCAAATCAACAAATTGATACATCATCATTTGATCCAATCAAACCCAACATCAATCATCATCCAATTCAAATCAATCAATCCAAATTATCACCTAAATCATCCTCTAGAAGTTGAATCTTGAAATCACTTAGTCATTTTGCACGTTCATGCCCGTTCAAACCCGTTCACAAACAAAAAAGCAAATGGTAGAACAACAAGCTCAAGGTTCCCAACCAAATATCCCTCAAGATCCTAATAACATTCCACACAATCCTCATAATGACATCTCATCTCAATCAAACACTGACATCCAGAATATCACACCACCTAGTGATGAAAACATGGTCAATCAACCCGAAGTCACTATCGATGAATATCTCAGTAATCCAGCCAATGTCCAAATGACGGATCGCCTCCTATGCGAACATGGGGATAAGATCCTTGCCACCTTACTCATGAAGGGAGTCAAACCACCATCCGGTTTCAATACATCACAATATGCCCTTCCCCCATTTGTTGACCCACAAACCTCACAAAATGTTCCAGAAAGTTCCTACATTCCTGAAGGTGCACCCATTGAAAATTGGTACCACCCCAAACTTTGAAATGCTGTCATCCATCAAGTCCAAGAATATCCTCGTCTTCCAACCACAACATCTACCATTCCACCACCTGATCCTAATGAACCCCATACCTATGGCATGCCGTCATACATCCGATCTACTCCACCACTTCCTCCCCCATATTCTAATATTGGGGGCACACCTCCACTTACCAATGCACTACCTCCTGCATTTTAACAACCCCCAAATAATCCACACCAATCCACCACACTACCAACACCGCCACAAAATGCTGCTACTATTATAGCTTCATCTCAACACTTGCATCCACAACATCCGTAACACCCTTTCATTCTCACAAAACCATCACATCAAGTGGTGCAACATACATCTCAACAACAACACATCTCACCTAACCCATCTCAACAACAACAATACATCCCATCTCACCCATCTCAACAACAACAAATCTTATCTCACCCATCTCAACAACAACAAATCTTATCTCATCCACCTCATCAACAACAACAACAACCTCCACAACAACATGTGCACATCCCTACACAAACACACCATAACCCGCTTACCAAATACCTCTATCATCCCACTAGCACATACACTATTCCATCCCATACGAATCCTCATCAGAATGTGCACAACCAAACACATACCCAACCGCCACCCTGCACCAATCTTTCACAACCTCAACACAATCCCCATCAACAAACGTCAAATCCATACCCATATGCCACACAACAACCCATCATTGCACCATAATACCAATCCTATCCACCCTACTTGCAACAACAACAAACTCACCAACAAGTGGAACCTTACGCTTCTTATTATCAACAATCATCATCACATCCACAAAGAGGCCTTACCTCTACGCATTACCAAAATGCTATGCAACACTCTTGTTTCTTACTATCAACAACAAGTGGCTCCCACTCAATACAATCAATCATCCAATTATCAAACCACCTATAATCAACCAATGCACTCATATCCGACCCAACCCGTCTATGATCCAACAACGGTAGGGCCATCCTCATCATACCCACAACATTATCCATACACTCAATCCACTTTGACTCCCATGAATCCCGTCAATAAAGACTTGGAAGAAGTAAAAGCTGCATTAAAGGACTTACAAGCTAGAATGGGAAAACAATCCTTCAAGTATGAATACATATGCCCTTATCCGTTTGATCCCTCCATTTCCTTGATTCCTTTTCCTAAACATTTCGAGATACCCAAATTTGACAAATACAAAGGAATCAAGGATCCTAGAGCTCACCTTCAAGAGTTTTATGCTCATTGCCAAGAGGTCATGCATAATGATAATTATCTCATCCGACTTTTTCCTAAAAGTCTATAAGGGATTGCCCTCAACTGGTTTATGGGTCTGGAAAAGGGATCTATCAAAACCTTCGCATAACTATCTGAACAGTTTGTCTCTCACTTCTCTTCTAACCTAGAGAAAGATATTGACACACTTGATCTTCTCAAAGAAAAACAACGCAACAAAGAGACCTTTTCAAGCTACTTGCAAAGATGGCATGCCTTGGCTAGTAGGATGAAATCCCCATCAACAAAAATAGACATGGTAACAATGTTTATCGAAAGCTCCCACTCGGATATGGCACATAATTTCCAACTCCATTGTATCACTACCTTTGCGGGACTTGTGGAGAAAGGCCCCATCTTAGAATGAGCCCTTGTCGCAAGAGGACAAGTCAAACATTTCAATTATGATAGAGAGAAATCCTTTGGGGATAAACCTCGTTATTGGAATAGAAATAAAAATGCTGTCAATGATGGTGTCACTGACACCAAACATGTCCAAGTGGCCAACACCACGCAAAGATATCCTCTCTAGCAACAACCCTCAGTTCAGAATGCCATATCCATCCCCCAAGGGGCACCGCGACAACAAGCCAATCAAAATAACCAAGGGGGAAATAAACGACAATTCACTCAGTTGGGAGAACCCCTTAGCGCGGTGTTTAATAAGCTTTTTCAAACCAATTACCCCATAACATATCCTGTCACCAAATCCCTCGATACGTCTAAACCCAAGCTTGCTTGGTTTAAAGACAATGAATACTATGAATTTCACAAAATTAAGGGACATACCTTGGACAAATGTCAAGGCTTAAAAACCTACATTCAAGGTCTCATAGATCGAGGTGAAATACATGTAGATGCTAACGCAACATCTTCATCTAATGCTCAATTAAAAATATACCAAAACGCCTTTCCTAACCATAACCAGGGTCCTAGTACATTCAACTCAAATCTTGGACCTAGCAATAATAACCAGCTAGGAAACAGTACTAATAACATTAGTTACAAAAGTGTACCACACAATTATCAAGGTGTGGTTTCATATGTAGAACAAGTGGAACCACGTGTATCCATGATACATGTTAACGGAAAAGATTCACAATGTGTTGTTACTACCCAACGAACCCGCATCACAGTCCCAGCAGCATCTCCATCCACCCAACGACCATCCACCAATTCCCAATATGACATCCTAGACCATCTAGGTAAGACTACAACCCAAATATCCATTTTGGATCTGCTTAAGTCATCTCCCGTACATCAAGATATCTTAACTAAGGCTTTGCAAAGCACACAAGTTCCTGATAATATTGACCCTACCCAATTTAAAGCATTGGTAGGCAGTCTCTCATCAACTTATCAGCTAGCCTTTAGCCAAAAGGACATGCCACATCTCGATTCAAACCACAACTGCCCCCTCCATCTCGAGGTCAGTGTCAACTGTCAAAAAGTAAAAAGGGTACTAGTAGATAATGGTTCAGCCCTAAATCTCTGTACATTAAAGTTCATACAACAGGTTGGATACACCCAAGCTGATCTGAGAAATCAAGTGATCACCATCAAGGCCTATGATAATGCAGAGCGAGATTTTGAAGGCATTATTTGCCTCCCTATACAAGTGGGCCCCATTGTACAGTACACTATGTGCCATGTTCTGGACCTTGAACTCCCATACAACATCCTTCTTGGCCGTCCATGGATTCATTCTATGCAGGTCGTACCATCCACCTATCACCAATGCCTAAAATTCCCATTTCAAGGAATGGAAGTCACCATACAAGCCGACGCTCAACCCTTTGAATATTGTCGTGCCTTGGAAGCCTCTTTTCCACATTCATTATTGCCTAGGATTCGAAATGGGGGCACCCCCGACATCTAATCCTGTCCCATCCACCAATACCCTAAACACTTCATCCCCACCATCATCCACACCTGCTTCCACCGTCACCAAGGTCCAGATCATAGACAAGGGATGTGGTGAATACGAAATGCATACCACACTCAATGTGGCAACCATGCCACCTTCACCCCGCACATATGGGCAACCAATCCTGCCACTACCAAAAGTAGAAGAGAAGACACTCACACTCACTTCCAAGAACATGGGGTCCACAACATTCAATAATTTGGGATCCCTCCAGGATCAAATGGACGATGATATCAGTCAATGGGTTTATCGGGAGGAACTTGAGCCATCACGTCCCCTTATTGAATACTTTCATGAAGTCTATCCACATGCCTCCAAATTCATTGAAAATTGCCATTACCAAGGCGGAGGCCTTGGTACAGAAGAACAAGGAAGACGTCTGCCCATTGAAGCAACTACCATCCGACCAAGGAATTTGGGCTTGGGCTATGATACTAAACAGAAGGGTCCTACAACATTCGCTAGCACTTCTAACAATGTTAGTGTTGACGACAGTTCCCTTGAGGACATACCGGAGGAAGAGTCCATCATACACGCGTACGATGATCTAGATCACATTGACCTACCCACCATGTTCAAATGCTTATCTGTTTGTACCATAACCTTATCCCTTAAACATCCTGAGCTTATCAATCATGACCTACAAGGTAGCGCACCTGTCAACACATTTTCTTCAGAGGATACCTACGTACATCTAAAGGGATTGGGGGAAGATGAACGCCCTAATCACAAAAACAAAAAGAAACAAAAACAAAAAAAATGGGTCATCAAGTGAAAACCTCACTGAGACACTTTTTGACTATGAAAAAGTAAAAACAAAGGATGTATCTGACAGTGAAAACCTTGATACGACACTGGAAGATGGGGACATTCATCTTCCCCTTGTAGGAACACAACTATCTAAGCAATCTTCAATTCTCATTGAAGAAATGCAAGAGGTGAACTTGGGGACATAAGAAACTCCTAGGATAACCTATGTGGCCAAATCTTTATCTGAAGCAGAATATATCACCATTGTCTGAATTCTCCGTGAAGGGCTTATCAAATTGCATGGGCTTACTTTGATATGCCTGGCTTGGATCCCAATCTTGTTGTACACCATTTGGATGTCCGACCAGAGGCTAAACCTGTCAAGCAGAAGCTCTGAAAGATGCACCCACAAGTGGCATTATTGGTTAAGAAAGAACTGGAAAAGTTACTGGATGCTGGTTTTATCAGGCCCATTGATTACTCTGATTGGATCTCCAATATAGTACCTGTTGCTAAACCCAATGGAGACATTAGGATTTGTATAGATTTCTGAGATCTTAACAAAGCATGCCCAAAATATGACTTCCCCTTGCCTAACATTGACATGTTAGTCGACATCACTGCGGGACATGAGATGCTATCCCTCATGGATGGCTTCTCTGGCTACAATCAGATCTGGATTGCCTTCGAAGATCAATATAAAATAACTTTTATGACACCTTGGGGTACTTTCTGTTACAATGTCATGCCATTTGGTCTCAAAAATGTAGGGGAAACATATCAACGAGCAATGACAGTTATATTCCATGACCTCATCCACATCATCATGGAAGATTATGTTGATGACCTACTGGCAAAATATGGAACCAGAGAAGAGCACCCTGCCATTCTGAAACAGATCTTTGAGCACTTAGATCAATACAAGCTTCGACTAAATCCAAAAAAATGTGTGTTCAGTGTCACATTAGGGAAACTCTTGGGCTTCATAGTGTCCCGAAGAGGCATCGAGGTTGACCCAACTAAGGTGAAAGCTATCATGGATATGCCTCCACCAAGAAACTTGAAACAATTAAGGAGCCTCCAAGGGAAACTACAATCCATCCACCGGTTTATAGCCCAACTTGTAGATAAATGTCAGTCATTTACCCACCTTCTCAAGAAAGACACCAACTTCAAGTGGAATCAACAGTGTCAGTTGGGTTTTGACACACTCAAAGGATATTTGGCCCACTCGCCAATCTTGATGCCACCTATCCCTGACAAACCCCTCTTGTTGTACACATCTGCCACGTCAGTTGCATTGGGGGCATTATTGGCGCAACATGATGAATCTTCAAAGGAATGAGGAATCTATTACATTAGTCACACACTGGTCAGGTATGAACTCAATTATTCACCAATGGAAAAGGCATGTCTTGTCGTGGTCTTCAACACACAAAAGCTACGCCACTATATGCTTAGCCATCCTATAAAATTAATATCCAAAGTCAACCCCCTCAAGTACCTGCTATCCAAGACAGCCCTGACTGGTCGAATGGCTAAATGGTTCATGCTCCTCAGTGAGTTTGATATAGAATATATGGATAGAAAGGCCATTAAAGGACAAGTAATAGCTGATCAGTTGGTGGATGCCTTGTTAGTAGATTCTTATCCCATAGAAATTGAATTTCTAGATGGAGTATTTGCAGTCTCAGAAGCCACCACCTAGACACTGTACTTTGATGGATCACACACTCATAATGGATCAGGGGTAGGAATCTTGCTTATCACCCCCCAAGGCGACTACATACCAAAATCATTCAGGTTGGCTTTTCCTTGCACCAACAATATCTCTGAATATGAGGCCCTTCTCACCGGCCTCAAAATTGCAGTTCAATGGCACATAACTCATTTGCAAGTTTTTGGTGACTCCCAGTTAGTCATAAAACAGGTCAACGATGAGTTTCTAACAAAAGATGAAAAGTTGTTGCCTTACAAATGAATTGTGGATGAATTCAAGAAATATTTCACTACCATCCAATTTGAGTAGATCCCAAGACTCCAGAATAAAGTAGCAGATGCTATGGCTACCATTGGTTCTCTCCTCGACATGCCAAAAGATTGCACAAATTGTCAGTTCCTAGTTGAGCAACTCCTAATCCTAGCGTATGATATCCCTGAGACTGACATGGTGTGTGCTATTGTAGGTCCTAAATCCCTTTGGTACCATGACATTTACACCTACATTCATGACAACACCCTCCTTCCTGACCTCACAAGAAACCAACGTAAATCATTTATCCAACGCACGACTCGCTACACCATTATCGGTGATACACTTTATCGACGTGGGTATGATGGAACTCTCCTCTGATGTTCAAATGAAACTAAAGCCCACACAACATTAACATAAGTGCATAGCGGTATTTGTGGGGCCCATTCTAATGGTATGGCCTTAGCGAAACAGATTCTTAGAGCAGGATATTACCGGCCCACAATGGAATAGGATGCTTGTGAGCATGTCAAAAAGTGTCTTTCGTGTCAATAGCATGCAGATCTGATTCACGCTCCAGCACAAGATCTCCAACCCATCACGACACCTTGGTTGTTTTCACAATGGGGTTTTGACTTGATTGGCAAGATCTACCCTCCATCTTCAGATGGTCACACCTTTATCATCACAGCCACTGAATACTTCACCAAGTGGGTGGAAGCCATTCCACTCACTGAAATCACTGGTGTTTAGATCTCTAAGTTCATCCTCTAACATATCCTCTGCAGGTATGGTATCCCCTCTGCCATCATCACCGACAATGGAAAGCCATTCAAAAATAATTGTATGAAATTCCTTTTTGACACATATCATATCCAACATCATTGGTCCACTCCCTATTACCCCCAAGGTAATGGGCAGGCAGAAGCAACAAATAAAACATTGATCAAAATCATTAAGAAGATGGTCAACAACACTGGCCGTGATTGGTACCTCCATATCCATCCCGCTCTTTGGGCCTATCGTACATCCATCTGCACCCCTACAGGAGCCACTCCATATTCTCTTGTCTATGGTGCTGAAGCCATCTTCCCAATCGAAGTTGAAATCCCTTCACTCCGCATCTCCCTCAAGAATCTCATCACTTATGAAGACACCCGAGTGGCACGCTTGGCACAATTGGAATTGCTAGATGAAAAATGGGTCAAGGCTTATAACCATTTGCAAGCTTATCAACATCGACTCAAAAGGAGCTACAATAAGAAAGTTCATCCTCGCCAATTCAAGGTTGGTGATTTGGTCCTAAAAGAAAATCAGTGGAATCAGCAAGACCGAGAGAAAAAGGGTAAGTTTGAAGCAAACTGGTTGGGCCCTTATGTCATCACCTCAAAGTATGGTTCTGGTGTCTACAAGCTCTCCACCCCTGAAGGTGAGCCTTTGGAGGAACCTATCAACATCATGCATCTGAAGAAGTTCTACACTTAGGTCAGCTGGGGTATCCTTCTTGGTAAAAGTCAAAAATACAAAAAAATTAAAAAATCCAAAAATAGTAAAGAGAAATAAATTTGTCCTATGGTGAAAACCACCCCTATGTGGTGCCTTGGATACGTACGATTAGTGAAAACCTGGAAACATGAGCCTCTCGTATAGGGCTAAATCATTATCTACCTCACGTCCTAGTTACTCTATGACTTACCCACCGATTCCTCAATCCCCATATCCTCCCATCTGCTTGCATCACCTCGTCGCTTGGTATATTCTAGTTGAGCATTGGACAACCATCATTCACTATCTACAATCTTGAGCTTATTATCCTAATCTAAGCTTGCATGACCTCATTGTTGTGTTCGTTTTCATCTAGGCTTACTCTTCGTGGTCGTCTCCATCTAAGTCTCAATGTGCACTACGTTGCCCCTGTGCTTGCACGTAGGCAAGGTTGATCTTTTGATCTGCCCTCGGGGCTTCTCCATGTCTTCGTCCTTCATCTTCTGTCATCATCACCCTCTTTCCTCTTTTTTCATCATCTCCTTTTGAACTACGACGCCTCTGCGCTTGCACGTAGGCAAGGCTAATGTTTGGATCAGCCCCCGAGGCACTCTATCCTTCATCATCTATCCTCATGGTCCACTTTTCGATCTTATCCATCCTCAGTCTTTTGTCGTATCTGAACTACGTTGCCCCTGCGCTTGCACGTAGGCAAGGTTGATCTTTTGATCTGCCCTTGGGGCTTGTGTTTGTCTTCATCATCCATCGTTTTCCATCAGTCCACTTTCCGCTATTTTATCATGGTCTTTTCCTGAACTACGAGGGATCTGCATTTTCACATAGGCAAGGTTGAAATTTTCATCAACCTTCGAGCCCCTAGGTCTTTAGGTTGTGTCTCATCCTCTTGCTGTCTTGTTGTCAAGTATGTCCCTATCATCGCTGATTCTCCACAAACAAGATCTCCTCGTATCAAGAAATCTGCCCAATGACAATCATCCTGCGTCATCTAGGTCACTTTAGCTTAGTATCCATCATTGGTCTTAACAAGATGCATCCTTCCTAACAGACCACATCAACCCCATCCATCCTTGGGATCTTATGGCAAAGGACGCTTGTAATTGATTACGATCTTTTGGTACTTTTGGATTTTGTTTATCATTTGAGCTCCCTATAAACACTAGTCAAGATTGCCATGATCCTTCATATTGTGGTGTATTTTTCCTAGTTAACATAGGGACATCTCTTGACTTTTGTTTTTGTTTGTTGGGATGCCCCACATGGTACCCACCAGGATTCCTTTCGGATCTTGCGTTATGTGGGGGCATCCCTTTGTGCTTGTGGTTATTCCAATACCTGGTCCGACCAAAGTCATCGCGACTTTGGGGTATTGGGATATCCTTCTTGTTTGCAGTCGACATTAATTCGTCTTGGTTTACACACCTTGATGCCCGATGTCTTATGCTATAGGAAAATTGCAGTCATGTTGCATTTCATCTCATTGCATATTCCCCCCTCATCCTATCTTACTCCTACATGTATGACTTGTGATTTTGGTTGTGCAAACTCTCATTCACTCTTACTAACTTTTCTTCTCAGGATCCCTACGGTCTTTGACAGGTACTACACCTTACACACCCTCCACATAACACCTACCCATTGATACTTATGTCTACATTCATTAAATTCATTTACCCATTTTTACATCCATCCATTTATTCATTTTTCATACATTCATTAAATTTATTTATCCATTTTACATCCATCCATTTACATTAAATTCATTTATCCATTTTACATCCATCGATTTATCCATTTTGCATACATTCATTAAATTCATTTACCCATTTTTACATCCATCCATTCATCCATTTTGCATACATTCATTAAATTCATTTATCCATTTTTACATCCATCCATTTATCCATTTTGCATACATTCATTAAATTCATTTATCCATTTTACATCCATCCATTTATCCATTTACATTAAATTCATTTATCCATTTTACATCCATCCATTTATCCATTTTGCATACATTCATTAAATTCATTTACCCATTTTTACATCCATCCATTTATCCATTTTGCATACATTCATTAAATTAATTTATCCATTTTACATCCATCCATTTATCCATTTTGCATACATTCATTAAATTCATTTACCCATTTTTACATCCATCCATTTATCCATTTTACATCCATCCATACATTCATTTATCCATTTTACATCCATCCATTTACATTAAATTCATTTTAACATCCATCCATTTATTCATATTGCATACATTCATTAAGTTCATTTACCCAAATTACACCATTCACATTAAATTCATCCATATTACATACGTACATCATTCATAGGCCCATATTACTTATATCATCATTAACATTATCCATAATCACACATGCATAAGTAAAACATTCACATCATAAAACAACATCCATATCACCACGAACACATCATATACATATGCATAACATACATCAGCTATCATAGGAACATCAATAAAACATCATATGCATACCATACATCACCAAAATGTGTGGCATAATATCAATAGGGGACCATCACATATCATCATCATAATAATACAATGTCCATATCCAAAATATAGTCACCACATACTCGCCTCCATATCATGCTCAAAATAAAGTGCATTTGAAAATATGCACTACACTACCATCTGGTACCTATCAAAGGCCCCTGTATTATGTCACCTGTCCTCTGCCTGTTCTGAGCTGCCCACAACCGACCTCTGAGAAGACTCAAGTATTGGTCCCTTGTATGTTGGCGTCCCCTGAGACTCACGCCCTGGGGTCCCGAACCGAGGAGTCAGCTGGAAATCACTGTATCCTTTGGTCCGTGTCCCTAAAGACTAGGACAGCACCGACATCTGGGGTGTCTGCCTAACTTACTGCGCTGTACGCTGCACTGGATCTGGCACTGCCTGCTCGTATGCACACCTCCAGTACGCTACCTCCTGCATATAATCGTCTCTCTGCCCAGCTTGGTACCGAGCGACATTCCGCTTATGCCTATACCTATCCCGCTCTCTACTCATGGCCCGTTGCTCCTCTCCCATGTCTCCTATGCCGCTGTCAGTAGTCGTATCTGCTCTATGAACCTCTCCCTCTCTGCCTGCATAGTCTCTAGCACCATCTCATCACCTTGCCCTCGACGTGCTTGCATCTGTGCTATATCCCTCTCAGCGTTCTCTACCCGGCTCACTGCTGAGTCTTTCTAGAACTGCAGGATCTTGACCTATCTCCATAAACTGTCCCTATCCCCCTGTAGTACTTGCATATGTACCTGTACACTATCCCTATCCCCCTGTAGAGCCTACACCTATCCCTTTGCACTCTCTCTCTCCCGCTGCACCATCTCTAGTCTGACCTCTGCAGCCTCGAGTCTCACTCTCATCTCCTCTACAGATGCCTCTGCCGAAGATACACTCTCCTATAGTGTTGTCCTCTCCTCCTGAAATCCTACCACCTAAAGTCTCAGTGTCTCCATCTCCCCCCCTCCTGCTGACTCTGGCTGACCTCGCATCTGAGCAACGGTCATCACTGCCTCTAGCCTGTCTCAGTCCCATGTCACCCGAGCCAGCTCCCCCCATGCTCTCTCCCTCTCTCTCTCCACCACCTGTATATCTGTCGTCAGCTGGCCTACAACCAGCTCAAACTCTATCATCTTTGTCTCCCTCACCCTCCCCACCTCCACCTCTGCCCTCCTCAACTCCTCCTCTAGCACGGATATCCTCGCTTGGGCCCCTCTCAGTAACACCACCGGATCATCTACTACAGCTGCTGGTACTATGGCTAAGGGCTCCATCACCTGTACATCCAGGTCCATCACCTTCCCCCGGTTCTCCTCCTGCATCGGCTCTGCTCGACTCGTCACCCAAATCCGCCGCGATTGTCCTCTCCTCCCCACCCTCATCAGTCTTCTCGACTCCTGCTCAACTGGCTAGACTCTCCTCTGTCGACTACTCTCTGGCCTCTCCCGGGGCTGTCCTCTAACATCCATACCCTCTCTACCTCCTCCTACGGATCTAGGGCTCTCCCCTCCTCCTGCTCAGCTCTCACCTGCACCCACCTCCGTTGCACTCTATCGCCAATCCTGGGCTGAGCAGCCCTCCCCTCCACCACCCAAAGCATCTCCACCTATGGCTCGCTTTCCAATCTCACCACCTCTATCTCCTCCCCCCCATCAGCTCCTCCTGCCCCCCTCTCCTCTACCTCCTCACCCTTCTCGGCCGTCGACTCCTCCTGACTCTACCCCTCCTCACTGGCTGATCTCCCACGACACCCTCCTCCGCACCACCACTCTCATGTCCCTCATCCTCATGTCTACCCTACTCCGGCTCCTCCTCCTGTCCCTCCTCCTACTCATCCTCTGGCCCCCCCTTTGCGGCTCTCACGGCTAGCACCTCCGGTGTCATCCTCTTCCATCGGTGGTTACAAAACCACCGATCATATCGATCTGTCACTCCAGCATCCTCTGGACCCTCCCACCTCCCTGGATAGGGCACCCCACCTACCATCACCCACGCCTCCCTCATGCCCCTCGCTGACAACGCTGCCCCCCAGGGTACCTCTCTGGTAAGCCGACGAAACATAACCGAGGCTCCTAGAATATCCTGCACAAGTCCAAACTACCGTACCACTTGGTCTGGCCGATGCATCTCCACTATATGCCTCGGGCTCCCAATTAGGAAACATCTACACATAAAGAACCCTTGCTATCTCTCCTCCTTGGTCCTCCATCCTCTAAACTACCGAAACATGAATGGCCGCCATATAATGTCCTCTCTCCATAAATCATCGAACGCTCTCCTCCACCGCCCCACCTCTCCCTGTGTCTCATACTATAAGATGCAGCCCCTGGCTGCCCTAAACTGCCACACCCATGGCTCTCTATCATCCAAGTCTCCTCCCCTGATCACTATGGGCCTCGTCACCGCGATGTGCGTCCATCCCCATACCTGCAGTAGCGTCCGGTGTGTCAAGCTCTACACCCCTCGATAAAAAATCACGTGCATGTCTCGATATAACTGGGCCAATACACATGACCCCAGGAAAATTGCCCATCCCCCCACTTGACAATATGTCAAATCACCCCCATGTACTGTAGGCTGCAGAAGCGCTTACTCTAATCTGGCAATAGAATCCCGTTGATCAAGCAACATAGAAACAACGGTAATGCTGGCACCCCCAGGGACAAGCATCTATCTATATCCAACCCCCCGCTCTCTATCGGCAAGTCATCTCTCCCAAATAACACCAGAATGGTCTCATCTAACTGATCTCCTCTCAACTTCTCCTCACACACTAATCGTCCCGCTATCGGTAACCTCAGGATCCACCACACATCCTCCAATGTCACAGTCATCTCTCCAGTTGGCAAATGAAATATCGACGTGGCCGAGCTCCACCTCTCTATCAGGGCTGTCAACATCACCCGATGAGCCCTCATCTCAGGAAACTGCACCAAGTGCAGTAACCCCGCCCGCTCCAAAGCTGCATGATCCGCTTTGGTCATCACCTCAATCGACGACGCCAATGCCTCCAGCCTCCGCTTGTGAGTCCGCAATCTACCAAAATCCTGCAAAAAATCATCCCCCTTGTTAAAATTCTTCGTCACATTTTTTTTGCCACACATTTCTTCTTTTTTCTATTACTATTTTCTCTATTTCTCTCTTTATTTCTCTCTTTGTTTCCCCTGCAATGGGGCGAACCTGCCCGTGGCTTGCTGGGGTGGATCTGCCCCCTATAGTGGGGCGAACCCGCCCCAGGTCGGGGCGGCGCCACTCCTCGCCACTCGTGACGACGCTTGTCAGCGCCGCCACGCCCCCTGCTCCCTGGGCAGTGCCTGTTCGCCTCGCCGTGGGGCTGCCCTGACCCTGCAGAGGGGTGGATCCACCCGCGGCCCGGGCAGACTCGCTCCGCCGTGGGGGGCGCCTCCGCCTTCGGCCGAGGTGGACCTGCCCCGACCATGGGGTGGATCCACTGATAAGTGTCGGCCAGGCCTTTTTTCTTTCCCCTTCTCGAAAAGCCATTTTTAATTGTTTTTTTTTTAATCTATTTCCTACCCATTTCTTCATTTTCTCCCGCCCACAAAACCCATGTTTTACATTTTTGATAAAATTATGACAAATGCGTTAAATTTTCAAAATAATGCATAAGGGGTTTTGTCACTTACCTAGCGGGGCCCATTCTGCTGTCTATACGACCGTCGAACCTCATCTATCCGGTGGACAATCTCGGTGTCATTATCTCCCGACATCTTCACTCCTCGTCTACTTGCTATCTCTCTTCTTCTCTCAATTGCTACAGTACAAATGAGGTGAGGTAATTTTCAAAATTACCTTATATTCATTTTTAAAAAGGTATTTTTACCTTTTATTCCTTTGATTAATCTCTTCTCTTCCCGGGGCCGCCATTTGCACCCCGTTTGTCCGATTGACTTCGTTCAAAAGAAAAACTTACCTAATTTTTTGCCCTCTTTCCAACTATACCATTAGTTTCTTCTTATCGAGATGTTGCTCGGGACCCTTTTTTTTCCCTCGTCACCCTCTCGAGGGGGCATACCCTTCACATTTACCAATTTTCTCGACCATAATCAACCCTTCCCTGGATTGGGGCATATTCATCCATTACTCCGCTAATTCAGACAACTTAGGTCCTCCTCCCCATGCTAGGGCATCATTTTCTGATTAATTCCTCTATTGAGTCATCTGCACTTTCTCTTTTTCGAAGCATGGTTATTCTAACGGTACTTCTAAGAGGGGCAAAATATAGACATACAAATTTGATCACTTCCATATGATCAAAATCGTCTACTTTATTCATCTATTTTATTAATAGTGATTAAATAATTTATTTAATCATTATTTCATTTTCTGCCTAAGGTTCCTAAAGTATGTAATTCAATAAATTAAATACTTTACCTTATCCTCTTTCTTTCTCTAAATTAAATAAACATGAAAAATTATTTAATTTGGTCATTTAACCCATTTGGATTAAAATCAATTTTTAATTCCCCTTTTTCTCTCTTCTTGTCACATTCTCCATAACCCTCTTCTAATCCGGATTAAATTAATTAATCTGTGATTAGGATGTGCACCACTTAATCTTGATTAAGTGTCACATCCTCCATAATCTCCCACTTGCCTCTAATCTCTCATTAATTACTTTAATCATGTGTTTTCACAACCTTAATCAAAATCATTAACCACATTTAACTTACTTTTTCTGGTCAACCTTTCCACTTACCATTTTTAGCCTAGACTCCCTTCCCTATGTGAATTTTTAATTCACATTTATTTAACCAAGATTCCCCTCTTCCCCATATGAATTTTTAATTCATTTTTGTCTTTCCAAGGTCTTCCTCATCCCCCATGCAAATGTGACATGTCATTTTACATGTGCCCAAGGCTTTTAGAACCTTGGACTTGTCACATCACTCACATGTGACAAATCTCCAGCTTTTTGGAGACCTCCTTTTATCCAATAAACTCTCCATTGAATGTAAATTTTTAATTTAAATTTATTTTTCCCACACACTTCCCCTTTTCCCATGGAGATTTTTGAGGAATTCTAAAATTCCTCAAAAGTCTCTTTCATCCTCATTTGGGGACAAGAAGTTCCTTTTTGAGGAAATCTTCTCATCCCCCAAGGTACCTCAAAGGTACTTGTCCTTCAACCACCTCATGTACTTCCCTTCCACCTCTTTTCCTTCTCTTCCACCTCATTTCCACATCACTCCACCCTAAGACATATCACCTTCCACATGTCAAGATGTGAGGGCTTGTGAGTCCTCAACTCACCATAGCCCTTCATCTTGATTTTTGTTGGATCAATCCGAACCGTTGAATTCTCTAGAGAATTCCAATTAGCCTATAAATACCCCCTCATTTCCCTCAATTAGAAGGATCAAGTCTTTTGCAAAAAAACTCTTGCAAAATTGCCATTCAAGCTCTCATCCATTTTAGCACTTATATCATCAATCCATATTGCATCAATTCATCTTGCATCCATTCAACTTCATTGCCATCTAAGGAGCACACAATTCTTGAAGAATCAAAGGGTCAACCAAGGAAGGAGCAGCAAAGGAAAGGTATAACACACTTAAATCATCATTTGTTTTTATCTTACTCCTTTGTTTCACCATTTTCTTAGGCTAATCTTATTGAGGTGCCCTTTTATCTTGTTACTTCTTCATATTGCACTAATAGTTTTTATCTAGCATCTCACATTAGGAGTAGCATTTTATTAGGATCACAACTATAGCATTTCTACTAACTCAATTAACTCCTACTTATCAAGTAACTAAATATCGTAATCTCAAAACAATAAATGACTCTAGTACCAAAGGTATGATCCCAACTATAAAAGTTCCCAATCAATGGTTTATCTCAAAATTAAATGACTCCCTTCAAGAGTATCAATAAATAACCTCAAACCAAAAGAATAATCATATCAATAAATGACTCATTCATAAGTATAGTCTCAACAATAAAAGACTCTATTCAAGAGTGTATTCTCATCAATAAAAGACTATCCAAAAATTATATTTTCATCAATAAAAAACTTCACATCAAGAGTGAAAAACAACCAATCAAATAACAATCGCACTCAATAGGGAATACCCACCCATGGCTCCAATTAATAGTAATTCACAAATTCAAGTGATCAACTTAATCACGTAGGTAATCCCATCCTTACTTTACTCTAATCTAAGGATAAAATCATCAAATCAATGATCAAACTGATCATGTAGGTTATTATCAACCTAGGGTTCCAATCAAGTAAAAAAATGATCAAGTGATCATTCAAGTATAGACTAACAATATGGTTTGCATGTCGTCTCTTTCTATCCATGATGACAAGTCTTCATACCAACATTGTTGTCGTGTTTGCTAACCTCATTAATCTCTAGAGTTTTCCTTAGCTTATTATGTTATCAAATACCAATTACATCTTCCATTGGATAATCTAATTCCAAGGTAATCTATGAACTTTACATAGTTTAGAATACACAATAACTTGAAATAAAAACAACATAAGCTATCCTAGCTTTGTCTTTCCCTAGTATATAATACTAAGAACACAATCACTCCTTATTATGGAGTATGTACAAACACTCAAGTAAGGTACATAAAAATTAAAATATAATAAGAATATTTCAATAACATAATCTTTTTTAATCTAGCAAATCAATGCTCTTCCCACACAAAACATCAACAACATTCAATCTTTTCATAAAAATAAAGAATATAAGAGGGGAGAATAACATGCCTATTAAATGCCAATTCCAAAAGAAATAAACTAACTTCCTAGTTCAATCGACTCCAAGACTCCTTAGAAAATTATCCAAACCACATTAAAAAATACTTCACAAAATCTCACTAAAATTTCCCCACAACAACTCTCAGCTCACTCAAGAATAACTTAGAATGAAAAAAATAGAATGCAAATGAAACAATGCGTCGAAATGAAGTATCCTTCACCCCTATTTATATAGAATTATGAGACTTCTCTACCTATGATCAAGCCTTGCATACTGACACATCTCAACTATATGGTTCGACTCAACAATTATCTTCAACTGGTGGCAGAATTTAAAAACAATACTCATCTAATTAGTACAACAAATCGACTAAAACAAAGACAACAAGAATTTATCTTAGAAATGCAAGGTGAAAGGAAAACAGATCGACTCCAAATATGCCAGCAAAAACATGAATTTTTCTACCTTTTACTTGGTTTATCAACGCTAGATAATACTCAAAAATTTGGACTTCTAATCATAATTCAGATTCATATTTTGGCGCCACCTAATTCATTCCATCATGCATTTTGGTGTTGCTGTTTTAAGACTAAGTCAATGACTAAATTCCATTCATATATCACTTTAAAATTTTGACCGAGTCTTCAAACATAATGCATTGCTTTAGCAAGTTGGCCGATTCATATCTAATGACTATAGCACTGCCTTGTTATATCACTTCAGCCTTTAAATATTTCATGCGATATTATTTATATGTGCATTATCTTTTACTTTTTGTGCCACATGCTATATGTCATATGTATTGCTCTATATCTCAAGCCTAACTTATTCCTTTAAACACATTTCATGCACACCATATTATTTGCTTATTTTTCTGTCTTTAATATCCCTTTATTTGTTGCATTCAATCCTTATTCTAAATCCAAAACTTTGTGTAATAACACTTTGGAATTTGATAAAATATGGTTGCCTTCACCATTTAACTTCATTCATGCGTAGCATTAAATACTATTAGCTAGTTTTAAAATCATTCAAAAGTTTTAACTTATTTTTAAGCATATTCATATAGCAATTTTTATCTTTTAACTTAAGCTTTCTTATTTAAATTATTATGTGGAACTTTATTAAGGCTTTAAGAAGCCTCTTTATCTCCTTAGCTAGCCCTTTTAAATAAAGTGCTTTATCTTCTTATAATTCTTTATAATATATATATATCTATGTTTTGATATTTAAATATGTTTGTAATTATGTTTATATATTATATACACACACGCATAAATATATTTCAAAATATATACTTTATTTGTTGATTGAAAGTATGTATATATATATGAAAAAATTCATTGTAATAGTAATATATGTATATAAATATATCGTTATTTCAAATTAAAACCTATATTCACGTAATCATCGATTGATGTAAATGCATGAGGTGCATATACTTCATTGATTAACACAAACTTAAAAACAACGAGGAATAAATTTTACTCGACATAAAGACCTATTCTCATACATTCAGTTAAAGAAATCACAATTCAAATGAACCAACTATAATAAAGGTAATCACAAACAATAAACCTATCTTAACCAAGGATGACTACCCAATTATTTCATTAAGTCAAGATTATGGCCAAAGGCGCTTACTTGTTTCCCAAGCTACTGACTTGACTTAACCAACTAAAAGTGAGTGC
The DNA here is from genome assembly GCA_007115665.2 of Sequoiadendron giganteum. Classification (NCBI taxonomy): domain Eukaryota; kingdom Viridiplantae; phylum Streptophyta; class Pinopsida; order Cupressales; family Cupressaceae; genus Sequoiadendron; species Sequoiadendron giganteum. The sequence goes on from CM021105.1 coordinate 263,547,521, forward strand.
GTGTAAGCTCAATTAGGTTTCATTAAGGGTTACCCAACCAATCACTTCTCCTGAGTGATACTTCCCCTCCCTTTGAGAGGATTGAATCTATCCTTGTATCCAGCTTAGTTCAACACCAAGGTAGTTAGACATTCATAATAAATCCATTTGCATCATAATACATTTCTATCAACAAAGCATTAGAATGTTCATATTGCAATACATAGCATTTCATAAATTTAAAACATATTCATTCTTTTGAAATCATTAACATCTTATTGAATATTCACATATTTCATTCACCTAATCAAACATATTAAAGTCACAATTTACATTTATCAACATTTTCACTCATAATGGTAAAAGTAACTTGGTAATTATGAAATGGGGTGTAGCAACAAAAGTTTTAGCCATCTGAGATGGGTTAGTGTAGAGGAGAGGGACCGACCACTCAACAACTCTAGGTCATGGAGAGCCAAGAGTTGAAGGTTTCCCTAATCTACCTCAAGTTGGACAAGTGTTTAGGATAGTGCTTGATGCTAAGGATAGAGAATGAAGAGCACTTTCAATGCTTTTGTCAATCTACTGACCCAAAAGTTATGTTTGGACTAAGCAAGCAAGTTTTGAGAACCTAGACCATGACTCTGTCAACTCTCTACTAGAGGAAAAAAACACACAATAGGGATGATAGCATGACATGTTGGAATCTCACATGTGCACTATTGTCCATATGAAAAAATAGTAAAAAAGGACAACCAAAGGTACTAAAAACCTACGAATAGCTTAGCTACTGAAGTTTGAGATGATGATGAAAATAAGGAAGGATAAAATAACTAGAATATTAAATGAGATGTTGTAAGAAATGACAAGAATGAGAAGGGTAAGAGTTCAACTCATGAAAGGTCCAATTCTCTTGCAAGCTCCACATGAACAAGTATCTACACACAAAAGAGCAGGGAAAATGGTGGGGATATTTTTGGGCTTGCCACAGTCAAACCCCTGTTTTGATGTTTCCACTTGCATGGACAACCAGATAGATAGAGAAATAGAGAAGTGATAAAGAAACTATGCTGGAAAAGAAAATATACCAAATATTACAAGAATCACTATTCTACTCAAATCCAACAACAATACAATAGTAAGAAAATAATACCATCCTCAACCAGAGGCACTCAAGGCCAATGAGAGAGGAATGCAAGCCTACAACTATGGAAAAATTGATGTGGCCGTAACAACGCCGAAGGAAGTCTCAAAAGACACCAAGTTGCAACTTCTATGGTAGATGTGAAGAATGCTGTGATGTTGGGATGGAAGAGTTAATAGTGTGTTAAGTAGTCAAGAAGTTGCAAGAATGTGCTCAAGAGTGATATAGAAGCATGAAGATTATCAAGAACATCTAGAGAGAGTCCATGAGAATGAGAGAGCCATTTGAAGATGAGTTTGGGAGGGAAAGAGTCATTCAAAGGTCGGTTGAAGGTCGCGATACCTTACACTTTGGCCCCAATGGTGAATGTAACACCTCTGTAGATTCCAGAGCCAAGAATCCTGTTAGGATGACAACACAATGCAAATGTCCACACACCGCACACTTGTCCTCGATAGAAATTCCCCCATCGACACTATAGGTAGGTGACAAGTGGATGGAGTACAGACGAAGGATGTGAAATTACATTGTGAAGTTTTATTTTTCTAAGGTGAAGGGTGTAAAAGGGGAACTTGTAAGGAGGGTGAAAATTCATGCCTATACAGTTTCCCCCCACTTTAGCGAACATGAGTGCCAATGAGTGTTCAGTAAAGTAAGTTGAAAGAGTCTCAAGAATATATACATGAACCATCGAAGAAGTAGATCACAATTTGGTATTCTTGAAAGTGAAGGACAGGAAAATGGCTCCATAGACACTCAGTCTTGAAGGGAGTTGAACAAAGTGCACCAGGGAAAACTTTAGTGGAAAATCTTTGCCAATTGGAAAATTTTAGAAATCGGCCAAGTCAAAATTGGCGAATTAATCGCACCCAATAGGGTGGCCAAATCACCCGAATTTTATGAATTATCAATCCAATGCATGTCCATTCACCATCCATTTTTTTACGAGGCATATTTAAGTAATTAATTCGCCATAACAAACTATGCGTTTCAAATGGACTGATTAATATTTTTGCATGTGAATCCCGGAAGCATGTAATAAAACACTTAAATATTCAACAATACTATTAAAACAACATTGTATCATGACCCATTTCGCCAATTAAAATTTACAAATAGTCTCTTGTGAGGACCCATTTCGCCAATTAAAATTTAAAAATAGTTGTTTATGAGGACCCATTTCACCAATAACATTAAAAAAATTACATTTGAGGACACATTTCACCAATTGTCGTGACACCTCCATGCTAATTGTAGGGCCATAACCACCTTGAAAATTACAATGTATCATTTTATAATCACGCGAGATTCACCAAATTTTTAATATACAATTTAAAAATCTCATGGAATTCGCCAAATATGGATTGATATAAATACAATTGAAACTATGATTTATTCTTACATATTTTGTTCAGTTCTCGATTGAAAAGTTGGAATTGGAACCTTGAAGTTGATCATAGGCAAGTTACAAACTTACAACATAGGCATTCCTGCATTAACAAATAGCAAGTCAAGGAAAATCTAAACTTAAAGGTGAGTGATCGTTTCTTGATAGTGTTATAAGATTTATTTATGTCTTTTCCATTCTTGCTTCAATCTTAAAGATGACATTGAGTAGGGAATGAGATCTATATTCTTTGTCCTTCTTCAAAAAGAAGACATTTTTTTTCTAGCTTTTATTCGAAGTGAGAGATCAATATGTCAAGCAACAAGTGCAACAAGGGTAAGACTCCTCAGGGTGGTGAAGGGACTGAAAGGCCATCAAAATGCCCAAAACATAGAGGTACCATATAGTCTTACTTTGGAATTGGCAATGCTTCTGATCTATTAGATCAAGATGGAGCTACATCATCAACTCTTCCACAAAATATTAATGAAGAAGGCATTCACAATACCTCACCACCACCATAAGGTCAAGGTGAGATTGCCATTGAGTTAAATTAGTCAAATGAGGATGTCATTACCGCAAAAGATGTTCCAAGGGATACCCTGGTTAGTTAGAATGAGATAATTGACTTGGATCAGGATGATGTTGGTAGGAAGAAAAGAAAAGGGAAATCAAAAGTGGGACGCGAGTGGGAAATGAAAAGGAATTTTTAAGTTGGTTGGTTGTCAAAGTACCCATTCATTGTACCAGTGGGGAAAGCAAACAAAGATGAAACTGCAACAAAATGCATGTGTACGATTTGTTGTTGGAAATGTAAAAGAGACAAGAAGTTGCAACTAAAGCTTGACACTATAGAAAAGCATATTGGTAAAGTTTATGAAAAACAAATCATAGACGAAAAGGAACAATTAGTCATATGATGGAAATCAAAGGAAGAATGTCTTCATGCTAAGTATGTCATGGAATATGAAGAGCATAAGAAAATAATTTCAAAGCTTGTTGCATGTTGAGCTACAATTGAGGCTCAATTTGGAAAAGAAATGGAAGGAGCACATTTGTCAAAAACTGTTTAGATGAGTGTTGTTTTTCATATTTTGTCCAGAGGGCATCATATGACAGACTACCCAAAATATTTTTAAGTTATTATCTTTTTTGGGTGTTCCTCACTTTCCTAGCTCACATTGGTCAGTAAACGTTGGATGGGAATGGGTAAACTATCTTGATGCAGTAGACACACAAGATTTAAAGGAGAAGGTAAAAGAGTCAAACTTCATTGCATTATCTTTAGATGATGTTACTGTGGTAGATAATACTTCTTGGGTCTATATGCATGTGTATACTGTAAAACAACATGTCTGCCAAGCTCATCTTCTATGTGTTCATAAAATCAAGGACAATTCAACATCACAAAATCTATTTGTACTAGTCAAGAAATATTTGAATTCAATTGTAGGTATGGATGACTTGACAGTTTCCAAAAATTTGGTATGTGTAGGAGCGACAGTGATTCAAGGTCAGAGGAGCAGTGTTTGCACAAAGTTACAAACTACTTGTGCACCATACATGCTTGGAATTCACTGCTTGGCCCACAAAATGAATTTAGCATTCAAAATTGTAAGCAAGTTTCCTACAGTATCAAAATTTGAAAATCTAGTCTGCGAGCTCTATGCATACTTCTACCAAAGTCCCAAAATTTTTGCAAAATTTCAAAATTTTGTTGAGGGAATAACAACAAGAAATAAGCTTCTCAAGGATGTTGATACCAGATGGATCTCCTTGCATGGACCAGTGCAACGAGTTCTTTCAGAATATCAATCCTTGATTGGAGTAATGTACGAGCATCGTAGCACAACAGACAAAGCTCTTGATGTCTTACATAGGTTAAGCGATATAGAGACACTCTTGAATTTATCCACTCTTCTCCCCATGCTGGATGAAATGAACAATCTTGTGAAGAAAGCCCAAGACATAACTATGTATATTTATGAATATGCCAAACTACGTAGACATACATGCATGGCCCTCAATCATCTAAATCTAGATCTAACAAAAAACCCAAATTATTTCATGTGGCCTAAAATTACTGATTTGAATAAGCCTAATAATTATTTACAGTTTAATGCAAGTGGGAACTTATGTATCTGTGTATGCGGATTTGAGATACCAATGTACCATTGTAAGAAAACCAGACACTCTATTAGAGAAGTACTTGTTAGAAAGGAAGATTTTAATGACATTGTTAAATTTATTAGTGATAATTTGAAGGAAATTGCAAAATGTCTTTCCTTAGAGATTTATGAAATATTCCCTCGACATGAAATACTTGAAGCCATGGGTATTGTGTATCCTCAATTTTGTGTAAACCAAGATAGCCCAAAATATTTTCATGATAAAGTAGATATCTTGATCGAACAATTTTTGAAAAGTGTAACATGCAATGAGCAGACAATAGAAGGAATTATAAATGCAGATAAGCTTAGAAAACAATGTAAGAATTTTGCAAGAAGTATGATGGACCAGTATGATTCAATGGGCATGGAGAAGTCCTTTGAACCAAGATCAATAACAAAGGTTTGGACAAACTTAGGTCAGAGTGAAATATTGTGTGGTTCGATATCAAAATATTTCAAACTTGTTGATTTATTTCAAACAATGATATTGGGGTCAGTGGAGGATGAGAGAGTTTTCAGTTCATTGGCATTTTTGAAATAAAAGTTAAGAAACAAACTAGACAAGAATTTGGAAAATTTCTTGAGGATGAAAGGAATTGTGTATAATGTCAAAAAAATTCCTTTTGAAAGGGCACTCACAATCAGGAGGTACATATGTGAAAGAAGAGGGTTATGCAACACTCCGATTCCAAATGCTGGTACTAGTGGCACTGGCAGTGGTAGTGGGGCAAATGATAGCAACACAATGAATGCTGAATTTGAGATGCAGGTAAAAAAAAATGAAGACCAGACTCAGAATCAAGATGACTCTTACTTTATCTCAAGCTGAATGTCAGTTTTAGGACCCTAACTCCATTTGGGAAATGGAAGTGAATTAGTAGCTTTTAGGTATTTATACTACAGTTCATGAATCATTTTCCAAACTTTAGTTGATGGTATTTTTATTGTATTCCATGAAATTGTGAATCATTGCATTTCATGAATCGTATTCCAAACTGTAGTTGATGATATTTTATATTATTTTATATTGTATTCCATGAAATTGTGATATTTTATATTTTATATTGTATTCCATGGTATTGAATTTGATATGTGATTCTGCATAATTTTTAAAGAACAAAACTTATCACACTACTTATAAATTCCTATTACATTGCCATTCACACAATCTTTGATAAATAACTGAAAGGAATATTAATCCATTCTTTGAACAAAAGATAAAAGTTCAACATCCATAACATAAACACATGATGTGATATGACAAATTATAAATAACTGTTGATTATTTTGAGTCAGAAGATAGTGAATACAATAATAGAGAGCAAGATATGTTGAATGAAGAAACATTCAACATAAAATAACAACAATTGTAATCCATTTAAAGGTTTGTTTATAAAGTTAATTTTCTGCTGCATTGATCAAAAAAGTGTATCATGAACACTCACTTAGATCAATGCCTTAACCTAAAAATGAAGTCAATCTCAAAACCTATACAATTTGACAACAATTTAACACATAACATCCTTAAGCTTTGATAATACTGCATTATATTATCATATTCATTATACTCTCAACCATAACTTCTTAGTAATATCCTAGTACTCAATTCACATGAATCTACAACCTCATTCAAGCACTTTCATTAATTCTTTGAATTAAAAGCAATAACAAAACTACACATCCATTGGAAATCAATGAATACAAATAAGATAATCCTTGATCATATTATTCATAATTCATGAAACAAGTACATAGGAGAGAAATGGTTTTGAATTTGAACCATTTTGTATTCAATTGCTAGTATTGTTAACAAAATTACATATGCAGACTGATTGACTCAAAACCTAAGACAAAACTCTAAAATGTTCTCTATATTCCCTTTACAAAATTCTTTGTAATCAATACAAAACAATGAACTAGTACTTCTAGCCTTGAATTCCTTCTTATAGAAACGAAGGAGAAAAACAAGCTTCAGGCCAAAAAGTACACATGTACCTTCTCAATTGGACTGATACAAAATACATTCCCTTTTCAATTATATTTGCATTTCCAAATGGAGGTAAATGTTACATGAGACAAAAACCATTTTCATTTATTGATGGAAATCATATTCCACTTTCTAAAAGGAATCTTCAGGCTAATGTAGCAATATCCACGTGCTCCAAAATTATATCCACATACACCAAACATAAAAGAGAGAAAAGAATAAAGTGTAGAAAAGTAGAAGAGACAAAAGATCTTCCATGTCTGCATCCTTGTCACCAAATTTAAACCGGGGAGAAAACAATATTTGATCCATACTTTAGAAAATTCATAATCTGTACTATTTCTAGGCTATGCATTGTATTTCTCCCATCTGTTACTCACCATATTTGCAAACTTAAGACCCAAAATTGTATTTCCCAATCTGTATTACCACACTTATCATCAATTTTCATCATTGGGAGGATACAACGTTTTGCAATACTTTAGCATAGGCTTAATCTGTAAATTCTTCAAGCCATGTGTTGTAATCCTTCTCAGCCAGCCATTGCATATCCAACAACTTATATACTTTATGCTGGTTGTACCTTGCATCAATTAGCACCATGGACTCTTTGACAATTGTGTCAATCCCCAACTCTATTTCTATCGTATTATCTATGTTAGGATTCAAAATAGAATAATCAACAACACAAAATCATCTTAGAATGAGGAAGCATATCTCCCAACTCTTGCTCCCATTTAGAAAACTCCTTTAATTCACCTTTATCATTCAATATCTTGGGCATAGCAGGCCCTTCCATTTCTCTGAACATTCTCAATTTATTCTGGAGTTGCATTCCCAACTTTCCATGAAAAGTTGTGATTTCATTTACTAAATCAATGGCCTTCAATAAATCAGGAATGTTGGTGGAATCTTCAGGGTCTTCCTGCATTTGAGGCATCATTTATTTCAATGTTCCTACCCTAGCACTCCACTTATTCCACTTAGTTTGGAATGCTTTCTAAACTTGCAAGTATTTCACATTTGCCTCGTGAATATTTTTTTAGGCATCCCACACATTATCAACTTTATTTACCAACTTTGTTACTCTATGTTTTATAACATCATCAAAAATATAATTAGCCACTTTGATTGTCTCCATTTTGGATTTCTTTGTGTTTTCTTTCTCTGCTTGCACTTCTTGCCTCAAGCCCTAAATTCTCATTGACAGGGTTAATCTATCTTGTCCTAAAAAATCTGAAGAACTTGCTAGAGAAGGAAAACCCTTAGATGTACTAGCAACAGTGGAAAGTACCTTGTTGTGCTAATCCATTAGTTTATTGTACTTATCCAACAATTTTTTATAATTAACTAATGTGAAATGGGCTATGTCTACACTCAACATGGTAACATGCATTGTCAATTGTGCAACTGCAGTAGCTATCATTTCAATAGCCCTTTTAACAACCACAACTCCAATCTCTTTCTCTATAGACTTTATCACTTTAGGCTTCCCAGTATTTGGTGCCATAGACCAAATAGAAAGTGTATGCAACTTAGGATTAAAGCTTGAGACAAAAACTTTGTTATCAAAAATCTCCTCGGAGATGGAGGCATTTGGATCTTTCTAGATTGCATCTAATGCAATGGATAATGACAATTACCATCCAAGCAACAATAGAATCCCACTTCCTTTGACTAGGGCTCTTGCATCCTATGATGACATAGCAAAAATTCTTGCATTAATTTACATTCCTCCTCCTTCTCAACTTCTTCTTGCAAAGAAGGGTCAACCTTTCCTTTTGCCTCTTCTATTCTATTTTTTATATTAGAGCCTTTCAAATGGATAAAAAAATCTCTGAATTCTTTTTTTTGAACAAAAGAATCATCACACATGAAATCGTCACAAGCCTTTATCCTGAAATCATCATCCTCAACTTCATTATACTATCGTTTTAAAATTCTATTGGGAGGAAATTTAATATTCAAAGCATATTTTTAAGAAGAGATGGGAATCTTTGATCCACTTCTTCCTCCACTAGGATGTATTATGTAGATCCCTCAGGTGCATATCCTTCACCTCCTTGCTCTTTTTTTAGAATAAGTCACCAATGGGGTGATTGTAGGCTATTTTCCTGTCTCCTTAGCTTGCACTTCAATGCATTGAGTAGAATATTGATCCGGTTGGATCCTTATTTATGCATCATGATATTGTTTGGCCACCTTGGCCCTTATTTCAGCTTGATTAACCTTTTCAAAGAAACTTTTGTCTTCAAAATCTCCAAGAATCAATTTTTATTACACAAATTTGTCCTATACCTCAGAGTAAGGATTAACGTAGAAATGATTTTCTTTTAACATATTCTCCTCAATTGCACAAAATTTCTTCCATGTACTTTTTATTTTTGCAACTTCCTCATCAGAAGATAGATTTTTTATCACATCCTCTTAATAGAGGAATTGATGATGTCCCTTTTATAATCCTCTAGCTCTTCTCTCAACAGTAATAACCCCTTTAGGGTGACAAAACCTTATAATATCTTGTTTAATTGTAAGATTGTTTAATACAAAGTCAAACCTCTCAATTCCTTCCTTTGAAGTGCAAGTGAAATAGGAAAAACCACAATAAGGGTTTACGAGGGATACCTTCCTTGATTTTCTAAAATGTTCCTTATCCATGACATTAAGCTTCCACATTATCTCCATGAAGGCTTGTCAGTTTGACATATATATTGGTAGCTTGTGGGGTGGCACCACAGATCCATAAATTTTGATTGCAGTATAGTCAGATTGGAGGTACCAATCCCCCCAATTGAATTTCTATGCAGTGTGCTCCTCATACTCCAGAGGCCTCAATATTTCTTTCACACCTTTTGAGATTCTGTAAACGGGCTTTTGGCCCAACTGCTCCAATAGTAAAAAATTGAAAATATTACAAAACATAGCATAATCTGATTGAGGATAGTGCACATCCTAGATATGGGTTCATGTTTGCACATGAAACTCATTATCCATGTTATCCCTTTCTCTCAATTTCATGAATTTTCTAAAAACCATTATGCCTTTCCACAACAACATATGCATCAACAAAGAATAGTGTCTGCATGACAATGGAGGGGTTGCATTTTTAACTTAATCAAATCCTCATGCAAGTGTTCAAAAATATAGGAAGCATAATCCCAAACCCTGTTTGATACTTATTTTGAATATCAATTGGTAAAACCATCAAAGCAACATCCATTTTTATGTCAAAATTCTTGTGCAAGACTTGACACAATGCATAGTTTGTAATTTTGAAATAGTCCTCAAAATCCTCACAATCAAATGGTTCTAACTCCAAAGGATTGAAAGGTACACCATTATTCTTCAAATCATGTCTCTTGTGCCTTGGAAAAACATTCTTTCTATATGCAAACCTATTTTTCTCATATTCATTATATAGTGCATGGAAGCTAATGGATTCAAGTTCAAAACTTCCATTATTTGACTCCCTAAAATTTCCAACATAGGAAGAAAATCTGGAAACATTTTGATTATCTTGTTAGTTGGATCATAGTACCTACCCAATTTAAGCATCAGGGCCACCTCCACAAACACATTGGGGCACACCAATTTTCTAATGTCACAAGTCCATAACTGACAGGTGGGATGATTGACAAACCTCCTCTTGAAAGCATATATAAATAGACCCCAACCACTTTGCGGTAGCACCACATCACCAATCCCAATAGCCATATCCTAAAAATGAGATGTCAATGTGCCCTCACCATTCTTTCTCTTTTCAATTGGCTTAACCTCTACAATCAGGTCCTTAGGGGCCTCTTCCATGAAATGAGAGTAATCTTTCTTAAAATCTCTCTTCTTTGCAAGTTTTCTAGGTGTGTTAGGCTTAGGCTTATCATCTTGAGGATTAGGCCTTTTAACAACTCTCTTCTTTGTAGGTTTTTTAGCCCATGTGTCAGGCTTAGGCCTTTTAACCCTTTTCTGGGTAGGTTTCCTCTATGGTTTGGCGGAGGATTCACCAAGCCCACTCATTGTTATAACTCAATAAAACTAGGGTTCCAAGATCTCTATGAATTGCAATTCTATTCTTTGAATTCACAAGGTTCAGACTCAATTTCAAATAAACTTCATTCCTTTACCCCCAAACCCTATGTATAATGATTGCAATTCCCTTACTAAGAAAAGAGCAATAACCCTAAATAACAAACCCTAGCTAGATATCTACGAATTATAATTCTATTCTTTGAATTCACAGGGTTCAGACTCAATTTCAAACAAAATTCACTCCTTTACTCCCAAACCCTATGTATAACGATTGCAATTCCTTTACTAACCAAAGAGAAATAACCCTAAATATAAAACCCTAGCTATCTACTCACTTTCTCAATTACCCAGTGCTACAAATTACTCACAAAGGTGCAAAATTCAGCTTACTCGAGAAAATTAGCAGCTTGTTCTTCAAAATTTGCTTTGTCAGAGCTCTGCCTTCTTCTTCTCTTCACTTAACCAATTTTTCCACTCTCGAGGATTGCAATTATGGAAGAAAAGTGATCAAAAACCATCTTTATGACTTAGAATTGGAGCATCTTCTCTATTAATGTCTAATAGATAGCTCATGTGAGTGAACTAACAAGTTGTCGTTCAAGTTTAAACTCCAGTCGTTGATCTTCTTTGATTAAAAAAATGATGTATAGTTCTCCTTGACCATCGCTTTATGCTTTCCCAAGTGTGTTTTAAAACATCGATGATACCCTAGGGAGTTGCCACATAGCCACCCACATGTTCATTAACCCTTTAGAACCCCATCACTCATTGCAGTAATGCTTTGAAGTTAAGTCCATACTTTGGCAATGAGCGACAACACCTCCAATGGAAGGAATATTCCTCATTATATTCTCCATCACTTATCACCAAAGTGTTACAAAGATACACTTTCACTTCAGTGCAGAGAGAAACCCAACGATACAAAGATATAGGCTTAGTCCATCACTTATCATCGTAGTTGATTTGGAAATGAGAATACTTTAGGTGACGGGTGAAACAAGTGATGACACCAGATGTAGACACATGGAAAGATCATAACCCACCATTCCTTACCTTCATATAGATCATCGTAGTAATTGAAATAAACAAAGATTTTCTATGATGGTGCGATATAAAGGAGAAACTCATGTTCATCACGCTTTGCTGAATTGGAACCAAATAATGAAAGATCTTCAATGATAAGTGATATGAAAGGAAACAAGCATATCACTCATCGCAAAAATGAGACATGGAGACCAAACATCTTTCACGATGCACAATACAAGAGAAAATCAAGGCTCGTTGCTCATCGCGGTAATGAACACAATGGGTTGAAGGAGTTTGGCGATGAGTGATACAAGAACTTAAGTGGTAGAAATATGCATGTGCATAAAGTTTTTTTAAAAGAGGGACCACCTAGGAAGAACGTAGGACCAAGGATTAAAAACTTAAGAATGTTTTATGCAAAGGATGTAAAGGCCAAACAAGGCTGAATTATCAACCTTATAAAATTATTGAATACTTGAACCAAAGTAATGAAGGAAATATGTGCGATGGGTAAACGGGGAAATCTAACCACAAGAGGCCAGTAAAAAAATGAACCCAAAGGCATAAGATATAACTGAGATGACTTGGAACCATCCATAATAGGTCAATGGAGTATTAGACCAAAAGACAAGGGTTTATACAAGGGGAAAATATACTAAGTAAAAACCAACCCCTAACATAAAACCCTAAACCCTATCATTGTAATTCAGACCAAAAGCCACCAAAGTAAGGCATATTAGATTAGTGGAACAAGACATTTTGAGGGTTCCACCAGTGATTCATCACTCAACTCAATGCTTAGTAACATATTAACAATAGTAGCATATACAACAATGAACATCAACACTCGTTTAATGTGTATCTAGTAGTTTAAACTAGAATTTTTCTTCAAATGATAAAATAAATAATACAGACAATTGAAGATCAAGACATTATTGAATTTGAGGTTTTTTATTGATTTTCACATGAAGGAATACATAGAGGCATTGGCAATGCAAAATCTTTCTCAAAGACAACTTTGCAAAGAGCTGAGTTGGAACTTGGAAACTCATATTATCAAATATCAAATCACTGTATCACATTTTCTAGCAACTTTCACTATTTAGGTGGTAGAATTATCATTTGATCTAACTGAATGTGAAAGTGTGACTTATAATAAAAAATAGAACAAGAATCCAAAAAGCAACCAAAAACTAGCACACAAACAACCAAAAAAAGGCATAGAAAATAGAACCCAACTAGAGATTCTTAAGAATGTTCGCCGCTTCAAGATCACTATCAATGATTTTTTGATGGACATTCATGACTTCAACCACCTCATCAATAGGAATACCAGAATTTGGATTTAATTTGGTCATGTAGACATGGAAAATATACATGCACCTGATCTTGATTTACTAACATTGTTTTCATCTTGAATCATACTCTCAGCTTATCAACACTTTTCATCTCTTAATTAAATAAATCATTATTTATTTAATTAAGTCCTTCTCCTATGTTGATTAAATTATTTAATCTAACATTATCCCCTTTAGTTAAATAAATCAAATCATTTATTTAATTAAATATTTATTCTCAATTCTTGATTTAAATTAACTCATAAATTTGAGTCAAAATTGTTAAATCATCTAATCTCTCATTAAATTGATCAAATCTTGATTAATTTAATCTCAATCACTGAAATCCTCTAAAAAATGCAATTTCACAATAAATCAATTACTTTGATTTATTAAATTGTCCATTTTCTCTCAACATGGCATAAAAGGGGAATACTCCCTCAAATTTGAATTCAAATTCAAATGGACTTGGTCCTTCCAACAAGGCATTTAATGCCTCTTACATGTCCTTGGCCTTGAGCCAAGTGACATTAACTCCATTTCTTTCTCCCTCCAACATGTCACATTCAAATTTTAAATTTGAATCTCATAGCATTTATCATGCACATTGACCAAAATGTGCTCATTCCTCCTCCAATCACATGTGGATAAGTGGCCTCTTCTCATTGGTTGGTATTTTATCCCACATTCATCCAAATCCTTCATTCTTCCAATTTGGAAATCTATAAATGAGAGACTCTTCCTCTCATTCAATCATCCACAATTTGAGTAAACTTATTATACTCAAATCCATCTTCAAGCATAACCATTTTCATCCCTCTATATCAAGTTCTTAGCTAGGTTATGCAGGAATTCAACCATCAAGAGGATCAAATCATCAAAGCTTACAAAGGAGTTGGGAAAAGGCTAATTTCAACACACCAATTGGTACCAACTCCCCCATGGGATCAAGAGTTTGCATGCTTAATTAGGATTTCATTGCTTTCTTTGTTCATCTTTTCTTCATTTTCCTATTTTGAGCATTGTTAATGGATTTCATGGGGAATCCTTCTTTTAACTTGCATATGAACTAACTAAGGTGTTTGTTTGTCATGTCTATGCAGGAATAGGATTGGGGTTCACATTTTGGCAATAGAAGGAGGGCTTGATAAAATTCTAATCACGTTTTTTGCAAAATTCCACATTTTTTGTTGTTTCTTTTGTAGGTTTCAGGAAATTGCGCCGCACACAGGTCCGCGACTCTATATTGCACTACATCCGCAAGCGCGGTGCTATATCACACTGCTCATAATCCAAACTACGCCGCACTTGTTTCTCGCACCAATTTTTTTCAAATTTTCAAACTCTATCGCGAACCTGTCTGTCCAAACTTCGCCGTACCTAGTCCTACGGTGCTATATTGCATGGCTTTCAGAGGCACAACGCTATATTGCACTTCATTCTTTTCCAAACCATGTCACACTTGCTTTCCTGCTCGAAATTTTTCAAAAATCCCCAACTCTGCTACGGATTTTGAGTTGCAAATTGCGCCATCTGCAAAACTCCACCGCACCCGCACTCTTTGTTTCTGCAGAGCGCCACACCCAGTCAAATGTGTTGTGCTATATAGCACTGCTTCTATTCCAAACTGTGTTGCACCCGCTAACTGTGCCACTGAAAATAGTTGGAAATTCAAATTTTAACATGTGCCTTTTGGTTTTTTAGATTTTTTAAATCATTGACCTGTTTGTTGTTTCTGTACTCTCTGGTTTTTGTCATCTTGCAGGTTAGAACAAAGGAGAAAGCGAAATGGGAGGTTTCATCATGGCATCATTTTCATCATACATAAAGTGTTTTTAAACACTATAGTGTTGTTTAACACTTTTAGAGGATCTTTAATTCTGTTTTAAAAGGAATTTGTTTACTTTCATGCCTTAGGAAACACTAATTTTTCTTTTGGGTTTTAAAAAGAACAAACAAAATTTATTTTTCAAAAAGTTTGCAAAAAGGCTTAAAAAGAACCTTAGAAACAATCTACTAGATTTGGTTGAGGTTTAACAATTGAAAAAAACAAACTTCACATTTGATTTGGTGCCTTAAAAAGAATTCATTTTGATTTGAGGGTTTAAAATGAACAAGTGCTATTTTGTTTTGTAATTGTTTATTCAAGTTAATATCATCAAAAGGGTATATGCGCTTCTCTCGCGCCTCACGATGATCTTGAGAATCAAAAGTTCTTTTGGTGATCTTAAGTTGAATAAAATAATTGCCTCCACATTTCAATTTTTGGAATTAAAATTGAACCAAACATGCGAGTGTAAGCACGGTATATTGTAAGTGTTCTCCTTTTGTTTTTCAATGAAGGTTGATTGAACTACGGGATATGCTAGCTTGCTATTGTTTATCTTAGAGGGCCTGCCTTGTGGGAAAAAATACTCACCCAAGAGAATGACCGAACCAGGAACACGCTAAAGCCAAGCGACTTCCAACCAGTATATAAGTGTGGATTCTTGAGGAAAGTTCAAGAATCACGAGGATTATTCCGATGAGAAGGGAAACAATGGTCTCTCGCCGCATGGATAGTCCCCCATGAATCGAATGCTTGAATTAAAACCTCTTGTTTAGAAAAGGCCAAATCCTATCTATTTGTTGGTGCAAAAGGTCATGTCCTTTGAAGCCGCCTCACGTTATACATGCGGTTTTGTTGTAGAGATGAAAAGTATGTCATGGGAGATTCATGGGTACTGATGCTTGATTGACTCGAGAAGCGAGTGCACTGTAAGGGGGAGTCTGTGTGGTCAAGCATCTAATTATCCGTACTGAATATGCGTAGCTGGATTTATCCAAGTGGGAACCCAACAAATAGTGTCTTTTCAGCCTAGGGTTGTGCATATTATTGAAATCAAAACACCTTGCTTGGTTCTAAAACATTGAGAAACAAAAATTCACAAAATCTTTGAAATTTCAAACCCTTTGAGGAAACAAATATCTTTTGACAAATCTAAGTGCTCTTGCTTGCCCTAGGGATTATATCCTTAGAGGTTTCTAAGTACTTAGGTTTAATCATCATTTGTTTTCACCAAAGTCAACACTAGGAAACCTTTGCCTTGATTTCCTTGATTTCCACATAATGCACTTTGTGGGATGAAAGAAAATTAGGACATTGGACATTCAGTTTGAAAAGCATAATCAAGAAACTGTTTGTGGTAAAAAGAACCAAATCTAAGCAAGATAACAAAAAAATGAACCACACATGTGCTTGGTCCCTTTTGAGTCATTTGGTTTTCATGCAAAAATTAGTCTTTTGGTTTGAATCACTTTTAGGGAAAAGCATGTTCTTCATTACCTTGGTCTTATAAGTAGGTCCTCTTAAGGTCATCTAGGATCAAGTCAAACACTTCACCCATCTCAAACATCAATCAAATCCCATTTCACCAACAAATTCTTGGGAACCTTGGAAACATCACTTATGCTAGATTTTTAGGAAAAATCTACATCATCTTGTTTGACTTAACACACTTAGTCAAATTATCAATCCTCTTGAGTGAATTTACCCCTAGGATAACACAACTTCCTAGGGTTTACAAGTTCATCATCAAAAATCACCTTGTTTGGCTTAACACACCTAGCCAAATTATCATCTTGTGTACATGTTTTCTCTAGGATAACACACCTTCCTAGAGTTTACAATTGCATTATCACTTTGTTTGACTTAACACACTTAGTCAAACTATCATCAAATCAAACCAAGTCCTAAAGTCTAGCATTGATCCAAAGTTCCTAAAAATTTAAACACCCATATCATTCACCCCTTTCATCCTTCATCTCATCATTGGTCCTAAACCCATCAGAGGTCAACAAGGTCAAAACACAAGAAGAACATGGAATATAAACCTAATTCATACATTGTGAGTAGTCCAATTCAACCAAACGATCCAAGCCTTACAATGCCAATTGATTTTCAAAACTTGCATTTATACAATCCATACATGGGATCATTATCTCCTACAAACCTCAATGGTACAACAAATGTGAGTTTTCCCAATCTAAATTTTGGAACACCTTTCCCTTCAATAGATTTAAATCAAAGTCAAAACTTTCAAATCTATCAACCAAACAATTAGGGCATGAGCCTTCCCCCTTTACTAGCCATCAATCAACCAAATCTGAGCAACACTCCAATCATAAACCAAAGCATCATATCAAATCCTCCCATTTTTCCATCGATATCACAACAATAGATGGAAACCATCCAAGAAACCCCAACAATCAACACCATTCCCAATCCACCATCACCACTGCCAAAACGCATGAAAAATTCATTCTCCATCATGTTGCAAGCTGCTCAACAAGCCGCTCATCAAAAGGTGCTCCGAAACCAACAAGATGCATAAACCGCTCAAGCTACACAAGCCGCACAAGCTGCGCAAGCAACACAAGCAACCCAACAAGCACAGGGTCAAGCTCGACAGGCGCAAGCACAATTCTGGACACTATTGCAAGCAATCCATCAACAAGTAGCACAATAACAAGGCCAACAAAAAACATTGTTGGGACAACAAAAACACGACCAACAACAAGCGTTGTTAGCTCAACAACAAATGCAAGCCTTACTCCCACATAAAAGCTTGCAACAGATTCCCAATACAATCATTGAAAATGATGATCAAGATCCTTTGACCAATGATCATGTTGAAAATGTCTCTACATCACCTAATGAGTTAGAGGACATATCTCAAGAATTTATTCCAAAGCATGATCAACATCTTTCACCAAGGTCTAGAAATGATCCTTTCCAAAACATATGGACATCCTTTGACCTCATGAAATTTGAGAAACTTGCTATGCCTAATAAAGATATCAAGAACCCTTTATAAGCAATCCATTCTTTGAAATTGACCCATGTTAAGAACTTGATCCAAAGCATTTCAAAAGCAATTCCAAAATTATTTGAGATCAAGAATTTGTATCTCCAAGATACTACAATGATATAATGGACACTCTCCTATCTATACGAGATGATCACATCCACATAACACATACTCATCCATATACCCATGAGATGATTTCCTTGGATGGACATGTAGATGATCTTCATTTAGAACAAGATTCCTTTACTCCTGACATTATTGCACAAAAAGGGCAAGTTGTTGATTCCTATGGTCAAACTGAGTTTTCAACATCAGGATCAGATATATCTCAAATTCAGACTAAGGAAATCATATGTGAAGATATCCAACATTATCCACTCAAGGAAATGGGTCAAACAAAACAAGATATTCTAGAGTCAGCAGAGCGACAAATTGAAATGACATCATCTGTAGTGGTCATTTTTCAGAGAATGCATTTTGAACAAGGCATCTCAAAACAAGGAGAATCAAAGAACAAAGGTGCTACTATCACCATACTGGGGGAAACTTCATCTCAAGAAAATGTCAACATAGGGGGTACGAAGAGTCCTTATGGTGAAACCAATGCCAATACTACAGCCCACCACGTCACAAATATTCATCCACCCATCACCCCATCCATGAATTGGGACCAACATCTAAAGGGATATTTGAATCAAAGTACAAAGAATATT
>CM021105.1:263566240-263614877 GCA_007115665.2 Sequoiadendron giganteum
AACACTCAAGTAAGGTACATAAAAATTAAAATATAATAAGAATATTTCAATAACATAATCTTTTTTAATCTAGCAAATCAATGCTCTTCCCACACAAAACATCAACAACATTCAATCTTTTCATAAAAATAAAGAATATAAGAGGGGAGAATAACATGCCTATTAAATGCCAATTCCAAAAGAAATAAACTAACTTCCTAGTTCAATCGACTCCAAGACTCCTTAGAAAATTATCCAAACCACATTAAAAAATACTTCACAAAATCTCACTAAAATTTCCCCACAACAACTCTCAGCTCACTCA
Source organism: Sequoiadendron giganteum (assembly GCA_007115665.2). Classification (NCBI taxonomy): domain Eukaryota; kingdom Viridiplantae; phylum Streptophyta; class Pinopsida; order Cupressales; family Cupressaceae; genus Sequoiadendron; species Sequoiadendron giganteum. The sequence goes on from CM021105.1 coordinate 263,566,545, forward strand.
AGAATAACTTAGAATGAAAAAAATAGAATGCAAATGAAACAATGCGTCGAAATGAAGTATCCTTCACCCCTATTTATATAGAATTATGAGACTTCTCTACCTATGATCAAGCCTTGCATACTGACACATCTCAACTATATGGTTCGACTCAACAATTATCTTCAACTGGTGGCAGAATTTAAAAACAATACTCATCTAATTAGTACAACAAATCGACTAAAACAAAGACAACAAGAATTTATCTTAGAAATGCAAGGTGAAAGGAAAACAGATCGACTCCAAATATGCCAGCAAAAACATGAATTTTTCTACCTTTTACTTGGTTTATCAACGCTAGATAATACTCAAAAATTTGGACTTCTAATCATAATTCAGATTCATATTTTGGCGCCACCTAATTCATTCCATCATGCATTTTGGTGTTGCTGTTTTAAGACTAAGTCAATGACTAAATTCCATTCATATATCACTTTAAAATTTTGACCGAGTCTTCAAACATAATGCATTGCTTTAGCAAGTTGGCCGATTCATATCTAATGACTATAGCACTGCCTTGTTATATCACTTCAGCCTTTAAATATTTCATGCGATATTATTTATATGTGCATTATCTTTTACTTTTTGTGCCACATGCTATATGTCATATGTATTGCTCTATATCTCAAGCCTAACTTATTCCTTTAAACACATTTCATGCACACCATATTATTTGCTTATTTTTCTGTCTTTAATATCCCTTTATTTGTTGCATTCAATCCTTATTCTAAATCCAAAACTTTGTGTAATAACACTTTGGAATTTGATAAAATATGGTTGCCTTCACCATTTAACTTCATTCATGCGTAGCATTAAATACTATTAGCTAGTTTTAAAATCATTCAAAAGTTTTAACTTATTTTTAAGCATATTCATATAGCAATTTTTATCTTTTAACTTAAGCTTTCTTATTTAAATTATTATGTGGAACTTTATTAAGGCTTTAAGAAGCCTCTTTATCTCCTTAGCTAGCCCTTTTAAATAAAGTGCTTTATCTTCTTATAATTCTTTATAATATATATATATCTATGTTTTGATATTTAAATATGTTTGTAATTATGTTTATATATTATATACACACACGCATAAATATATTTCAAAATATATACTTTATTTGTTGATTGAAAGTATGTATATATATATGAAAAAATTCATTGTAATAGTAATATATGTATATAAATATATCGTTATTTCAAATTAAAACCTATATTCACGTAATCATCGATTGATGTAAATGCATGAGGTGCATATACTTCATTGATTAACACAAACTTAAAAACAACGAGGAATAAATTTTACTCGACATAAAGACCTATTCTCATACATTCAGTTAAAGAAATCACAATTCAAATGAACCAACTATAATAAAGGTAATCACAAACAATAAACCTATCTTAACCAAGGATGACTACCCAATTATTTCATTAAGTCAAGATTATGGCCAAAGGCGCTTACTTGTTTCCCAAGCTACTGACTTGACTTAACCAACTAAAAGTGAGTGCGTGTAAGCTCAATTAGGTTTCATTAAGGGTTACCCAACCAATCACTTCTCCTGAGTGATACTTCCCCTCCCTTTGAGAGGATTGAATCTATCCTTGTATCCAGCTTAGTTCAACACCAAGGTAGTTAGACATTCATAATAAATCCATTTGCATCATAATACATTTCTATCAACAAAGCATTAGAATGTTCATATTGCAATACATAGCATTTCATAAATTTAAAACATATTCATTCTTTTGAAATCATTAACATCTTATTGAATATTCACATATTTCATTCACCTAATCAAACATATTAAAGTCACAATTTACATTTATCAACATTTTCACTCATAATGGTAAAAGTAACTTGGTAATTATGAAATGGGGTGTAGCAACAAAAGTTTTAGCCATCTGAGATGGGTTAGTGTAGAGGAGAGGGACCGACCACTCAACAACTCTAGGTCATGGAGAGCCAAGAGTTGAAGGTTTCCCTAATCTACCTCAAGTTGGACAAGTGTTTAGGATAGTGCTTGATGCTAAGGATAGAGAATGAAGAGCACTTTCAATGCTTTTGTCAATCTACTGACCCAAAAGTTATGTTTGGACTAAGCAAGCAAGTTTTGAGAACCTAGACCATGACTCTGTCAACTCTCTACTAGAGGAAAAAAACACACAATAGGGATGATAGCATGACATGTTGGAATCTCACATGTGCACTATTGTCCATATGAAAAAATAGTAAAAAAGGACAACCAAAGGTACTAAAAACCTACGAATAGCTTAGCTACTGAAGTTTGAGATGATGATGAAAATAAGGAAGGATAAAATAACTAGAATATTAAATGAGATGTTGTAAGAAATGACAAGAATGAGAAGGGTAAGAGTTCAACTCATGAAAGGTCCAATTCTCTTGCAAGCTCCACATGAACAAGTATCTACACACAAAAGAGCAGGGAAAATGGTGGGGATATTTTTGGGCTTGCCACAGTCAAACCCCTGTTTTGATGTTTCCACTTGCATGGACAACCAGATAGATAGAGAAATAGAGAAGTGATAAAGAAACTATGCTGGAAAAGAAAATATACCAAATATTACAAGAATCACTATTCTACTCAAATCCAACAACAATACAATAGTAAGAAAATAATACCATCCTCAACCAGAGGCACTCAAGGCCAATGAGAGAGGAATGCAAGCCTACAACTATGGAAAAATTGATGTGGCCGTAACAACGCCGAAGGAAGTCTCAAAAGACACCAAGTTGCAACTTCTATGGTAGATGTGAAGAATGCTGTGATGTTGGGATGGAAGAGTTAATAGTGTGTTAAGTAGTCAAGAAGTTGCAAGAATGTGCTCAAGAGTGATATAGAAGCATGAAGATTATCAAGAACATCTAGAGAGAGTCCATGAGAATGAGAGAGCCATTTGAAGATGAGTTTGGGAGGGAAAGAGTCATTCAAAGGTCGGTTGAAGGTCGCGATACCTTACACTTTGGCCCCAATGGTGAATGTAACACCTCTGTAGATTCCAGAGCCAAGAATCCTGTTAGGATGACAACACAATGCAAATGTCCACACACCGCACACTTGTCCTCGATAGAAATTCCCCCATCGACACTATAGGTAGGTGACAAGTGGATGGAGTACAGACGAAGGATGTGAAATTACATTGTGAAGTTTTATTTTTCTAAGGTGAAGGGTGTAAAAGGGGAACTTGTAAGGAGGGTGAAAATTCATGCCTATACAGTTTCCCCCCACTTTAGCGAACATGAGTGCCAATGAGTGTTCAGTAAAGTAAGTTGAAAGAGTCTCAAGAATATATACATGAACCATCGAAGAAGTAGATCACAATTTGGTATTCTTGAAAGTGAAGGACAGGAAAATGGCTCCATAGACACTCAGTCTTGAAGGGAGTTGAACAAAGTGCACCAGGGAAAACTTTAGTGGAAAATCTTTGCCAATTGGAAAATTTTAGAAATCGGCCAAGTCAAAATTGGCGAATTAATCGCACCCAATAGGGTGGCCAAATCACCCGAATTTTATGAATTATCAATCCAATGCATGTCCATTCACCATCCATTTTTTTACGAGGCATATTTAAGTAATTAATTCGCCATAACAAACTATGCGTTTCAAATGGACTGATTAATATTTTTGCATGTGAATCCCGGAAGCATGTAATAAAACACTTAAATATTCAACAATACTATTAAAACAACATTGTATCATGACCCATTTCGCCAATTAAAATTTACAAATAGTCTCTTGTGAGGACCCATTTCGCCAATTAAAATTTAAAAATAGTTGTTTATGAGGACCCATTTCACCAATAACATTAAAAAAATTACATTTGAGGACACATTTCACCAATTGTCGTGACACCTCCATGCTAATTGTAGGGCCATAACCACCTTGAAAATTACAATGTATCATTTTATAATCACGCGAGATTCACCAAATTTTTAATATACAATTTAAAAATCTCATGGAATTCGCCAAATATGGATTGATATAAATACAATTGAAACTATGATTTATTCTTACATATTTTGTTCAGTTCTCGATTGAAAAGTTGGAATTGGAACCTTGAAGTTGATCATAGGCAAGTTACAAACTTACAACATAGGCATTCCTGCATTAACAAATAGCAAGTCAAGGAAAATCTAAACTTAAAGGTGAGTGATCGTTTCTTGATAGTGTTATAAGATTTATTTATGTCTTTTCCATTCTTGCTTCAATCTTAAAGATGACATTGAGTAGGGAATGAGATCTATATTCTTTGTCCTTCTTCAAAAAGAAGACATTTTTTTTCTAGCTTTTATTCGAAGTGAGAGATCAATATGTCAAGCAACAAGTGCAACAAGGGTAAGACTCCTCAGGGTGGTGAAGGGACTGAAAGGCCATCAAAATGCCCAAAACATAGAGGTACCATATAGTCTTACTTTGGAATTGGCAATGCTTCTGATCTATTAGATCAAGATGGAGCTACATCATCAACTCTTCCACAAAATATTAATGAAGAAGGCATTCACAATACCTCACCACCACCATAAGGTCAAGGTGAGATTGCCATTGAGTTAAATTAGTCAAATGAGGATGTCATTACCGCAAAAGATGTTCCAAGGGATACCCTGGTTAGTTAGAATGAGATAATTGACTTGGATCAGGATGATGTTGGTAGGAAGAAAAGAAAAGGGAAATCAAAAGTGGGACGCGAGTGGGAAATGAAAAGGAATTTTTAAGTTGGTTGGTTGTCAAAGTACCCATTCATTGTACCAGTGGGGAAAGCAAACAAAGATGAAACTGCAACAAAATGCATGTGTACGATTTGTTGTTGGAAATGTAAAAGAGACAAGAAGTTGCAACTAAAGCTTGACACTATAGAAAAGCATATTGGTAAAGTTTATGAAAAACAAATCATAGACGAAAAGGAACAATTAGTCATATGATGGAAATCAAAGGAAGAATGTCTTCATGCTAAGTATGTCATGGAATATGAAGAGCATAAGAAAATAATTTCAAAGCTTGTTGCATGTTGAGCTACAATTGAGGCTCAATTTGGAAAAGAAATGGAAGGAGCACATTTGTCAAAAACTGTTTAGATGAGTGTTGTTTTTCATATTTTGTCCAGAGGGCATCATATGACAGACTACCCAAAATATTTTTAAGTTATTATCTTTTTTGGGTGTTCCTCACTTTCCTAGCTCACATTGGTCAGTAAACGTTGGATGGGAATGGGTAAACTATCTTGATGCAGTAGACACACAAGATTTAAAGGAGAAGGTAAAAGAGTCAAACTTCATTGCATTATCTTTAGATGATGTTACTGTGGTAGATAATACTTCTTGGGTCTATATGCATGTGTATACTGTAAAACAACATGTCTGCCAAGCTCATCTTCTATGTGTTCATAAAATCAAGGACAATTCAACATCACAAAATCTATTTGTACTAGTCAAGAAATATTTGAATTCAATTGTAGGTATGGATGACTTGACAGTTTCCAAAAATTTGGTATGTGTAGGAGCGACAGTGATTCAAGGTCAGAGGAGCAGTGTTTGCACAAAGTTACAAACTACTTGTGCACCATACATGCTTGGAATTCACTGCTTGGCCCACAAAATGAATTTAGCATTCAAAATTGTAAGCAAGTTTCCTACAGTATCAAAATTTGAAAATCTAGTCTGCGAGCTCTATGCATACTTCTACCAAAGTCCCAAAATTTTTGCAAAATTTCAAAATTTTGTTGAGGGAATAACAACAAGAAATAAGCTTCTCAAGGATGTTGATACCAGATGGATCTCCTTGCATGGACCAGTGCAACGAGTTCTTTCAGAATATCAATCCTTGATTGGAGTAATGTACGAGCATCGTAGCACAACAGACAAAGCTCTTGATGTCTTACATAGGTTAAGCGATATAGAGACACTCTTGAATTTATCCACTCTTCTCCCCATGCTGGATGAAATGAACAATCTTGTGAAGAAAGCCCAAGACATAACTATGTATATTTATGAATATGCCAAACTACGTAGACATACATGCATGGCCCTCAATCATCTAAATCTAGATCTAACAAAAAACCCAAATTATTTCATGTGGCCTAAAATTACTGATTTGAATAAGCCTAATAATTATTTACAGTTTAATGCAAGTGGGAACTTATGTATCTGTGTATGCGGATTTGAGATACCAATGTACCATTGTAAGAAAACCAGACACTCTATTAGAGAAGTACTTGTTAGAAAGGAAGATTTTAATGACATTGTTAAATTTATTAGTGATAATTTGAAGGAAATTGCAAAATGTCTTTCCTTAGAGATTTATGAAATATTCCCTCGACATGAAATACTTGAAGCCATGGGTATTGTGTATCCTCAATTTTGTGTAAACCAAGATAGCCCAAAATATTTTCATGATAAAGTAGATATCTTGATCGAACAATTTTTGAAAAGTGTAACATGCAATGAGCAGACAATAGAAGGAATTATAAATGCAGATAAGCTTAGAAAACAATGTAAGAATTTTGCAAGAAGTATGATGGACCAGTATGATTCAATGGGCATGGAGAAGTCCTTTGAACCAAGATCAATAACAAAGGTTTGGACAAACTTAGGTCAGAGTGAAATATTGTGTGGTTCGATATCAAAATATTTCAAACTTGTTGATTTATTTCAAACAATGATATTGGGGTCAGTGGAGGATGAGAGAGTTTTCAGTTCATTGGCATTTTTGAAATAAAAGTTAAGAAACAAACTAGACAAGAATTTGGAAAATTTCTTGAGGATGAAAGGAATTGTGTATAATGTCAAAAAAATTCCTTTTGAAAGGGCACTCACAATCAGGAGGTACATATGTGAAAGAAGAGGGTTATGCAACACTCCGATTCCAAATGCTGGTACTAGTGGCACTGGCAGTGGTAGTGGGGCAAATGATAGCAACACAATGAATGCTGAATTTGAGATGCAGGTAAAAAAAAATGAAGACCAGACTCAGAATCAAGATGACTCTTACTTTATCTCAAGCTGAATGTCAGTTTTAGGACCCTAACTCCATTTGGGAAATGGAAGTGAATTAGTAGCTTTTAGGTATTTATACTACAGTTCATGAATCATTTTCCAAACTTTAGTTGATGGTATTTTTATTGTATTCCATGAAATTGTGAATCATTGCATTTCATGAATCGTATTCCAAACTGTAGTTGATGATATTTTATATTATTTTATATTGTATTCCATGAAATTGTGATATTTTATATTTTATATTGTATTCCATGGTATTGAATTTGATATGTGATTCTGCATAATTTTTAAAGAACAAAACTTATCACACTACTTATAAATTCCTATTACATTGCCATTCACACAATCTTTGATAAATAACTGAAAGGAATATTAATCCATTCTTTGAACAAAAGATAAAAGTTCAACATCCATAACATAAACACATGATGTGATATGACAAATTATAAATAACTGTTGATTATTTTGAGTCAGAAGATAGTGAATACAATAATAGAGAGCAAGATATGTTGAATGAAGAAACATTCAACATAAAATAACAACAATTGTAATCCATTTAAAGGTTTGTTTATAAAGTTAATTTTCTGCTGCATTGATCAAAAAAGTGTATCATGAACACTCACTTAGATCAATGCCTTAACCTAAAAATGAAGTCAATCTCAAAACCTATACAATTTGACAACAATTTAACACATAACATCCTTAAGCTTTGATAATACTGCATTATATTATCATATTCATTATACTCTCAACCATAACTTCTTAGTAATATCCTAGTACTCAATTCACATGAATCTACAACCTCATTCAAGCACTTTCATTAATTCTTTGAATTAAAAGCAATAACAAAACTACACATCCATTGGAAATCAATGAATACAAATAAGATAATCCTTGATCATATTATTCATAATTCATGAAACAAGTACATAGGAGAGAAATGGTTTTGAATTTGAACCATTTTGTATTCAATTGCTAGTATTGTTAACAAAATTACATATGCAGACTGATTGACTCAAAACCTAAGACAAAACTCTAAAATGTTCTCTATATTCCCTTTACAAAATTCTTTGTAATCAATACAAAACAATGAACTAGTACTTCTAGCCTTGAATTCCTTCTTATAGAAACGAAGGAGAAAAACAAGCTTCAGGCCAAAAAGTACACATGTACCTTCTCAATTGGACTGATACAAAATACATTCCCTTTTCAATTATATTTGCATTTCCAAATGGAGGTAAATGTTACATGAGACAAAAACCATTTTCATTTATTGATGGAAATCATATTCCACTTTCTAAAAGGAATCTTCAGGCTAATGTAGCAATATCCACGTGCTCCAAAATTATATCCACATACACCAAACATAAAAGAGAGAAAAGAATAAAGTGTAGAAAAGTAGAAGAGACAAAAGATCTTCCATGTCTGCATCCTTGTCACCAAATTTAAACCGGGGAGAAAACAATATTTGATCCATACTTTAGAAAATTCATAATCTGTACTATTTCTAGGCTATGCATTGTATTTCTCCCATCTGTTACTCACCATATTTGCAAACTTAAGACCCAAAATTGTATTTCCCAATCTGTATTACCACACTTATCATCAATTTTCATCATTGGGAGGATACAACGTTTTGCAATACTTTAGCATAGGCTTAATCTGTAAATTCTTCAAGCCATGTGTTGTAATCCTTCTCAGCCAGCCATTGCATATCCAACAACTTATATACTTTATGCTGGTTGTACCTTGCATCAATTAGCACCATGGACTCTTTGACAATTGTGTCAATCCCCAACTCTATTTCTATCGTATTATCTATGTTAGGATTCAAAATAGAATAATCAACAACACAAAATCATCTTAGAATGAGGAAGCATATCTCCCAACTCTTGCTCCCATTTAGAAAACTCCTTTAATTCACCTTTATCATTCAATATCTTGGGCATAGCAGGCCCTTCCATTTCTCTGAACATTCTCAATTTATTCTGGAGTTGCATTCCCAACTTTCCATGAAAAGTTGTGATTTCATTTACTAAATCAATGGCCTTCAATAAATCAGGAATGTTGGTGGAATCTTCAGGGTCTTCCTGCATTTGAGGCATCATTTATTTCAATGTTCCTACCCTAGCACTCCACTTATTCCACTTAGTTTGGAATGCTTTCTAAACTTGCAAGTATTTCACATTTGCCTCGTGAATATTTTTTTAGGCATCCCACACATTATCAACTTTATTTACCAACTTTGTTACTCTATGTTTTATAACATCATCAAAAATATAATTAGCCACTTTGATTGTCTCCATTTTGGATTTCTTTGTGTTTTCTTTCTCTGCTTGCACTTCTTGCCTCAAGCCCTAAATTCTCATTGACAGGGTTAATCTATCTTGTCCTAAAAAATCTGAAGAACTTGCTAGAGAAGGAAAACCCTTAGATGTACTAGCAACAGTGGAAAGTACCTTGTTGTGCTAATCCATTAGTTTATTGTACTTATCCAACAATTTTTTATAATTAACTAATGTGAAATGGGCTATGTCTACACTCAACATGGTAACATGCATTGTCAATTGTGCAACTGCAGTAGCTATCATTTCAATAGCCCTTTTAACAACCACAACTCCAATCTCTTTCTCTATAGACTTTATCACTTTAGGCTTCCCAGTATTTGGTGCCATAGACCAAATAGAAAGTGTATGCAACTTAGGATTAAAGCTTGAGACAAAAACTTTGTTATCAAAAATCTCCTCGGAGATGGAGGCATTTGGATCTTTCTAGATTGCATCTAATGCAATGGATAATGACAATTACCATCCAAGCAACAATAGAATCCCACTTCCTTTGACTAGGGCTCTTGCATCCTATGATGACATAGCAAAAATTCTTGCATTAATTTACATTCCTCCTCCTTCTCAACTTCTTCTTGCAAAGAAGGGTCAACCTTTCCTTTTGCCTCTTCTATTCTATTTTTTATATTAGAGCCTTTCAAATGGATAAAAAAATCTCTGAATTCTTTTTTTTGAACAAAAGAATCATCACACATGAAATCGTCACAAGCCTTTATCCTGAAATCATCATCCTCAACTTCATTATACTATCGTTTTAAAATTCTATTGGGAGGAAATTTAATATTCAAAGCATATTTTTAAGAAGAGATGGGAATCTTTGATCCACTTCTTCCTCCACTAGGATGTATTATGTAGATCCCTCAGGTGCATATCCTTCACCTCCTTGCTCTTTTTTTAGAATAAGTCACCAATGGGGTGATTGTAGGCTATTTTCCTGTCTCCTTAGCTTGCACTTCAATGCATTGAGTAGAATATTGATCCGGTTGGATCCTTATTTATGCATCATGATATTGTTTGGCCACCTTGGCCCTTATTTCAGCTTGATTAACCTTTTCAAAGAAACTTTTGTCTTCAAAATCTCCAAGAATCAATTTTTATTACACAAATTTGTCCTATACCTCAGAGTAAGGATTAACGTAGAAATGATTTTCTTTTAACATATTCTCCTCAATTGCACAAAATTTCTTCCATGTACTTTTTATTTTTGCAACTTCCTCATCAGAAGATAGATTTTTTATCACATCCTCTTAATAGAGGAATTGATGATGTCCCTTTTATAATCCTCTAGCTCTTCTCTCAACAGTAATAACCCCTTTAGGGTGACAAAACCTTATAATATCTTGTTTAATTGTAAGATTGTTTAATACAAAGTCAAACCTCTCAATTCCTTCCTTTGAAGTGCAAGTGAAATAGGAAAAACCACAATAAGGGTTTACGAGGGATACCTTCCTTGATTTTCTAAAATGTTCCTTATCCATGACATTAAGCTTCCACATTATCTCCATGAAGGCTTGTCAGTTTGACATATATATTGGTAGCTTGTGGGGTGGCACCACAGATCCATAAATTTTGATTGCAGTATAGTCAGATTGGAGGTACCAATCCCCCCAATTGAATTTCTATGCAGTGTGCTCCTCATACTCCAGAGGCCTCAATATTTCTTTCACACCTTTTGAGATTCTGTAAACGGGCTTTTGGCCCAACTGCTCCAATAGTAAAAAATTGAAAATATTACAAAACATAGCATAATCTGATTGAGGATAGTGCACATCCTAGATATGGGTTCATGTTTGCACATGAAACTCATTATCCATGTTATCCCTTTCTCTCAATTTCATGAATTTTCTAAAAACCATTATGCCTTTCCACAACAACATATGCATCAACAAAGAATAGTGTCTGCATGACAATGGAGGGGTTGCATTTTTAACTTAATCAAATCCTCATGCAAGTGTTCAAAAATATAGGAAGCATAATCCCAAACCCTGTTTGATACTTATTTTGAATATCAATTGGTAAAACCATCAAAGCAACATCCATTTTTATGTCAAAATTCTTGTGCAAGACTTGACACAATGCATAGTTTGTAATTTTGAAATAGTCCTCAAAATCCTCACAATCAAATGGTTCTAACTCCAAAGGATTGAAAGGTACACCATTATTCTTCAAATCATGTCTCTTGTGCCTTGGAAAAACATTCTTTCTATATGCAAACCTATTTTTCTCATATTCATTATATAGTGCATGGAAGCTAATGGATTCAAGTTCAAAACTTCCATTATTTGACTCCCTAAAATTTCCAACATAGGAAGAAAATCTGGAAACATTTTGATTATCTTGTTAGTTGGATCATAGTACCTACCCAATTTAAGCATCAGGGCCACCTCCACAAACACATTGGGGCACACCAATTTTCTAATGTCACAAGTCCATAACTGACAGGTGGGATGATTGACAAACCTCCTCTTGAAAGCATATATAAATAGACCCCAACCACTTTGCGGTAGCACCACATCACCAATCCCAATAGCCATATCCTAAAAATGAGATGTCAATGTGCCCTCACCATTCTTTCTCTTTTCAATTGGCTTAACCTCTACAATCAGGTCCTTAGGGGCCTCTTCCATGAAATGAGAGTAATCTTTCTTAAAATCTCTCTTCTTTGCAAGTTTTCTAGGTGTGTTAGGCTTAGGCTTATCATCTTGAGGATTAGGCCTTTTAACAACTCTCTTCTTTGTAGGTTTTTTAGCCCATGTGTCAGGCTTAGGCCTTTTAACCCTTTTCTGGGTAGGTTTCCTCTATGGTTTGGCGGAGGATTCACCAAGCCCACTCATTGTTATAACTCAATAAAACTAGGGTTCCAAGATCTCTATGAATTGCAATTCTATTCTTTGAATTCACAAGGTTCAGACTCAATTTCAAATAAACTTCATTCCTTTACCCCCAAACCCTATGTATAATGATTGCAATTCCCTTACTAAGAAAAGAGCAATAACCCTAAATAACAAACCCTAGCTAGATATCTACGAATTATAATTCTATTCTTTGAATTCACAGGGTTCAGACTCAATTTCAAACAAAATTCACTCCTTTACTCCCAAACCCTATGTATAACGATTGCAATTCCTTTACTAACCAAAGAGAAATAACCCTAAATATAAAACCCTAGCTATCTACTCACTTTCTCAATTACCCAGTGCTACAAATTACTCACAAAGGTGCAAAATTCAGCTTACTCGAGAAAATTAGCAGCTTGTTCTTCAAAATTTGCTTTGTCAGAGCTCTGCCTTCTTCTTCTCTTCACTTAACCAATTTTTCCACTCTCGAGGATTGCAATTATGGAAGAAAAGTGATCAAAAACCATCTTTATGACTTAGAATTGGAGCATCTTCTCTATTAATGTCTAATAGATAGCTCATGTGAGTGAACTAACAAGTTGTCGTTCAAGTTTAAACTCCAGTCGTTGATCTTCTTTGATTAAAAAAATGATGTATAGTTCTCCTTGACCATCGCTTTATGCTTTCCCAAGTGTGTTTTAAAACATCGATGATACCCTAGGGAGTTGCCACATAGCCACCCACATGTTCATTAACCCTTTAGAACCCCATCACTCATTGCAGTAATGCTTTGAAGTTAAGTCCATACTTTGGCAATGAGCGACAACACCTCCAATGGAAGGAATATTCCTCATTATATTCTCCATCACTTATCACCAAAGTGTTACAAAGATACACTTTCACTTCAGTGCAGAGAGAAACCCAACGATACAAAGATATAGGCTTAGTCCATCACTTATCATCGTAGTTGATTTGGAAATGAGAATACTTTAGGTGACGGGTGAAACAAGTGATGACACCAGATGTAGACACATGGAAAGATCATAACCCACCATTCCTTACCTTCATATAGATCATCGTAGTAATTGAAATAAACAAAGATTTTCTATGATGGTGCGATATAAAGGAGAAACTCATGTTCATCACGCTTTGCTGAATTGGAACCAAATAATGAAAGATCTTCAATGATAAGTGATATGAAAGGAAACAAGCATATCACTCATCGCAAAAATGAGACATGGAGACCAAACATCTTTCACGATGCACAATACAAGAGAAAATCAAGGCTCGTTGCTCATCGCGGTAATGAACACAATGGGTTGAAGGAGTTTGGCGATGAGTGATACAAGAACTTAAGTGGTAGAAATATGCATGTGCATAAAGTTTTTTTAAAAGAGGGACCACCTAGGAAGAACGTAGGACCAAGGATTAAAAACTTAAGAATGTTTTATGCAAAGGATGTAAAGGCCAAACAAGGCTGAATTATCAACCTTATAAAATTATTGAATACTTGAACCAAAGTAATGAAGGAAATATGTGCGATGGGTAAACGGGGAAATCTAACCACAAGAGGCCAGTAAAAAAATGAACCCAAAGGCATAAGATATAACTGAGATGACTTGGAACCATCCATAATAGGTCAATGGAGTATTAGACCAAAAGACAAGGGTTTATACAAGGGGAAAATATACTAAGTAAAAACCAACCCCTAACATAAAACCCTAAACCCTATCATTGTAATTCAGACCAAAAGCCACCAAAGTAAGGCATATTAGATTAGTGGAACAAGACATTTTGAGGGTTCCACCAGTGATTCATCACTCAACTCAATGCTTAGTAACATATTAACAATAGTAGCATATACAACAATGAACATCAACACTCGTTTAATGTGTATCTAGTAGTTTAAACTAGAATTTTTCTTCAAATGATAAAATAAATAATACAGACAATTGAAGATCAAGACATTATTGAATTTGAGGTTTTTTATTGATTTTCACATGAAGGAATACATAGAGGCATTGGCAATGCAAAATCTTTCTCAAAGACAACTTTGCAAAGAGCTGAGTTGGAACTTGGAAACTCATATTATCAAATATCAAATCACTGTATCACATTTTCTAGCAACTTTCACTATTTAGGTGGTAGAATTATCATTTGATCTAACTGAATGTGAAAGTGTGACTTATAATAAAAAATAGAACAAGAATCCAAAAAGCAACCAAAAACTAGCACACAAACAACCAAAAAAAGGCATAGAAAATAGAACCCAACTAGAGATTCTTAAGAATGTTCGCCGCTTCAAGATCACTATCAATGATTTTTTGATGGACATTCATGACTTCAACCACCTCATCAATAGGAATACCAGAATTTGGATTTAATTTGGTCATGTAGACATGGAAAATATACATGCACCTGATCTTGATTTACTAACATTGTTTTCATCTTGAATCATACTCTCAGCTTATCAACACTTTTCATCTCTTAATTAAATAAATCATTATTTATTTAATTAAGTCCTTCTCCTATGTTGATTAAATTATTTAATCTAACATTATCCCCTTTAGTTAAATAAATCAAATCATTTATTTAATTAAATATTTATTCTCAATTCTTGATTTAAATTAACTCATAAATTTGAGTCAAAATTGTTAAATCATCTAATCTCTCATTAAATTGATCAAATCTTGATTAATTTAATCTCAATCACTGAAATCCTCTAAAAAATGCAATTTCACAATAAATCAATTACTTTGATTTATTAAATTGTCCATTTTCTCTCAACATGGCATAAAAGGGGAATACTCCCTCAAATTTGAATTCAAATTCAAATGGACTTGGTCCTTCCAACAAGGCATTTAATGCCTCTTACATGTCCTTGGCCTTGAGCCAAGTGACATTAACTCCATTTCTTTCTCCCTCCAACATGTCACATTCAAATTTTAAATTTGAATCTCATAGCATTTATCATGCACATTGACCAAAATGTGCTCATTCCTCCTCCAATCACATGTGGATAAGTGGCCTCTTCTCATTGGTTGGTATTTTATCCCACATTCATCCAAATCCTTCATTCTTCCAATTTGGAAATCTATAAATGAGAGACTCTTCCTCTCATTCAATCATCCACAATTTGAGTAAACTTATTATACTCAAATCCATCTTCAAGCATAACCATTTTCATCCCTCTATATCAAGTTCTTAGCTAGGTTATGCAGGAATTCAACCATCAAGAGGATCAAATCATCAAAGCTTACAAAGGAGTTGGGAAAAGGCTAATTTCAACACACCAATTGGTACCAACTCCCCCATGGGATCAAGAGTTTGCATGCTTAATTAGGATTTCATTGCTTTCTTTGTTCATCTTTTCTTCATTTTCCTATTTTGAGCATTGTTAATGGATTTCATGGGGAATCCTTCTTTTAACTTGCATATGAACTAACTAAGGTGTTTGTTTGTCATGTCTATGCAGGAATAGGATTGGGGTTCACATTTTGGCAATAGAAGGAGGGCTTGATAAAATTCTAATCACGTTTTTTGCAAAATTCCACATTTTTTGTTGTTTCTTTTGTAGGTTTCAGGAAATTGCGCCGCACACAGGTCCGCGACTCTATATTGCACTACATCCGCAAGCGCGGTGCTATATCACACTGCTCATAATCCAAACTACGCCGCACTTGTTTCTCGCACCAATTTTTTTCAAATTTTCAAACTCTATCGCGAACCTGTCTGTCCAAACTTCGCCGTACCTAGTCCTACGGTGCTATATTGCATGGCTTTCAGAGGCACAACGCTATATTGCACTTCATTCTTTTCCAAACCATGTCACACTTGCTTTCCTGCTCGAAATTTTTCAAAAATCCCCAACTCTGCTACGGATTTTGAGTTGCAAATTGCGCCATCTGCAAAACTCCACCGCACCCGCACTCTTTGTTTCTGCAGAGCGCCACACCCAGTCAAATGTGTTGTGCTATATAGCACTGCTTCTATTCCAAACTGTGTTGCACCCGCTAACTGTGCCACTGAAAATAGTTGGAAATTCAAATTTTAACATGTGCCTTTTGGTTTTTTAGATTTTTTAAATCATTGACCTGTTTGTTGTTTCTGTACTCTCTGGTTTTTGTCATCTTGCAGGTTAGAACAAAGGAGAAAGCGAAATGGGAGGTTTCATCATGGCATCATTTTCATCATACATAAAGTGTTTTTAAACACTATAGTGTTGTTTAACACTTTTAGAGGATCTTTAATTCTGTTTTAAAAGGAATTTGTTTACTTTCATGCCTTAGGAAACACTAATTTTTCTTTTGGGTTTTAAAAAGAACAAACAAAATTTATTTTTCAAAAAGTTTGCAAAAAGGCTTAAAAAGAACCTTAGAAACAATCTACTAGATTTGGTTGAGGTTTAACAATTGAAAAAAACAAACTTCACATTTGATTTGGTGCCTTAAAAAGAATTCATTTTGATTTGAGGGTTTAAAATGAACAAGTGCTATTTTGTTTTGTAATTGTTTATTCAAGTTAATATCATCAAAAGGGTATATGCGCTTCTCTCGCGCCTCACGATGATCTTGAGAATCAAAAGTTCTTTTGGTGATCTTAAGTTGAATAAAATAATTGCCTCCACATTTCAATTTTTGGAATTAAAATTGAACCAAACATGCGAGTGTAAGCACGGTATATTGTAAGTGTTCTCCTTTTGTTTTTCAATGAAGGTTGATTGAACTACGGGATATGCTAGCTTGCTATTGTTTATCTTAGAGGGCCTGCCTTGTGGGAAAAAATACTCACCCAAGAGAATGACCGAACCAGGAACACGCTAAAGCCAAGCGACTTCCAACCAGTATATAAGTGTGGATTCTTGAGGAAAGTTCAAGAATCACGAGGATTATTCCGATGAGAAGGGAAACAATGGTCTCTCGCCGCATGGATAGTCCCCCATGAATCGAATGCTTGAATTAAAACCTCTTGTTTAGAAAAGGCCAAATCCTATCTATTTGTTGGTGCAAAAGGTCATGTCCTTTGAAGCCGCCTCACGTTATACATGCGGTTTTGTTGTAGAGATGAAAAGTATGTCATGGGAGATTCATGGGTACTGATGCTTGATTGACTCGAGAAGCGAGTGCACTGTAAGGGGGAGTCTGTGTGGTCAAGCATCTAATTATCCGTACTGAATATGCGTAGCTGGATTTATCCAAGTGGGAACCCAACAAATAGTGTCTTTTCAGCCTAGGGTTGTGCATATTATTGAAATCAAAACACCTTGCTTGGTTCTAAAACATTGAGAAACAAAAATTCACAAAATCTTTGAAATTTCAAACCCTTTGAGGAAACAAATATCTTTTGACAAATCTAAGTGCTCTTGCTTGCCCTAGGGATTATATCCTTAGAGGTTTCTAAGTACTTAGGTTTAATCATCATTTGTTTTCACCAAAGTCAACACTAGGAAACCTTTGCCTTGATTTCCTTGATTTCCACATAATGCACTTTGTGGGATGAAAGAAAATTAGGACATTGGACATTCAGTTTGAAAAGCATAATCAAGAAACTGTTTGTGGTAAAAAGAACCAAATCTAAGCAAGATAACAAAAAAATGAACCACACATGTGCTTGGTCCCTTTTGAGTCATTTGGTTTTCATGCAAAAATTAGTCTTTTGGTTTGAATCACTTTTAGGGAAAAGCATGTTCTTCATTACCTTGGTCTTATAAGTAGGTCCTCTTAAGGTCATCTAGGATCAAGTCAAACACTTCACCCATCTCAAACATCAATCAAATCCCATTTCACCAACAAATTCTTGGGAACCTTGGAAACATCACTTATGCTAGATTTTTAGGAAAAATCTACATCATCTTGTTTGACTTAACACACTTAGTCAAATTATCAATCCTCTTGAGTGAATTTACCCCTAGGATAACACAACTTCCTAGGGTTTACAAGTTCATCATCAAAAATCACCTTGTTTGGCTTAACACACCTAGCCAAATTATCATCTTGTGTACATGTTTTCTCTAGGATAACACACCTTCCTAGAGTTTACAATTGCATTATCACTTTGTTTGACTTAACACACTTAGTCAAACTATCATCAAATCAAACCAAGTCCTAAAGTCTAGCATTGATCCAAAGTTCCTAAAAATTTAAACACCCATATCATTCACCCCTTTCATCCTTCATCTCATCATTGGTCCTAAACCCATCAGAGGTCAACAAGGTCAAAACACAAGAAGAACATGGAATATAAACCTAATTCATACATTGTGAGTAGTCCAATTCAACCAAACGATCCAAGCCTTACAATGCCAATTGATTTTCAAAACTTGCATTTATACAATCCATACATGGGATCATTATCTCCTACAAACCTCAATGGTACAACAAATGTGAGTTTTCCCAATCTAAATTTTGGAACACCTTTCCCTTCAATAGATTTAAATCAAAGTCAAAACTTTCAAATCTATCAACCAAACAATTAGGGCATGAGCCTTCCCCCTTTACTAGCCATCAATCAACCAAATCTGAGCAACACTCCAATCATAAACCAAAGCATCATATCAAATCCTCCCATTTTTCCATCGATATCACAACAATAGATGGAAACCATCCAAGAAACCCCAACAATCAACACCATTCCCAATCCACCATCACCACTGCCAAAACGCATGAAAAATTCATTCTCCATCATGTTGCAAGCTGCTCAACAAGCCGCTCATCAAAAGGTGCTCCGAAACCAACAAGATGCATAAACCGCTCAAGCTACACAAGCCGCACAAGCTGCGCAAGCAACACAAGCAACCCAACAAGCACAGGGTCAAGCTCGACAGGCGCAAGCACAATTCTGGACACTATTGCAAGCAATCCATCAACAAGTAGCACAATAACAAGGCCAACAAAAAACATTGTTGGGACAACAAAAACACGACCAACAACAAGCGTTGTTAGCTCAACAACAAATGCAAGCCTTACTCCCACATAAAAGCTTGCAACAGATTCCCAATACAATCATTGAAAATGATGATCAAGATCCTTTGACCAATGATCATGTTGAAAATGTCTCTACATCACCTAATGAGTTAGAGGACATATCTCAAGAATTTATTCCAAAGCATGATCAACATCTTTCACCAAATTCTAGCAATGGACCTTTCCAAGACATATTGACATCCTTTGACCTCATGGTTACAAAGATTAAAGAAATCCTCAACTCACCATTTGATCCAAGTCCACTCAAAGATCAAGAGGATATTGAGCCACTTCCCATGCCTTATGACGATGTCCAAGAACCCTTTGAAAGCAATACATCCTTTGAAATTGACTCATGTCAAGAACTTGATCCAAAGCATGTTGAAAGCAATTTTGACATTAACCAAGATCAATAATTTTTATATCCAAGATAATACAATGAGGTAATGGGCACTCTCCTATCTATACAAGATATCGCAAATGATGATCATATCCACATAGAACATACTCCTCCATCTACCCATGAGATGCTTTCTTTTCATGGACACATAGATGATCTTCATTCAAAATAAGAGTCTCATACTCTTGACATAATTACCAAGGAACAAGAGTCTCCTACTCTTAACATTTGTACACATGATCAAGATATAGAGAAATCTAGAGACATATCAGAAATGGGTCATGAAGAGGGCTCCTACAGAAGTCGCAAATCAGAAAAATCTTATGAAATGAATCATGAGGAAGAGTTTTATGAGGATAATGAATCATCAACACCTCTTGAAGAAGCATTAAAATCTGATATCTCACAAGATCAAGCTAAAGATATCAATCAGGCATTCATCCCACATATGAAGGATCCTATCACTTATAAAGTTGGATCACTTACCTTTCTTAGGGAAAAATACCTCATCAATAAAGAAGTTGTCACCTTTGAAGATCCACCACAAAGTAGAGAAGGAGTAGCACCTTGTTTCCGAGGTAAATCATATCCTATTGCAGATAAATTTTTTGAGCGGATGAATTATCAAGGCAGAGGATTAGGCCTACATGGATAGGGTATCCTAGAATCAGTGCAGATTATTGGCAATCCTAAGCATCAAGGTCTTGGTTATTCAACAATTAAGGGATCTAAACATGTAAGTGATACCTCTATAAAACTAGGGGCAATTTCATCTCAAGCAAACGCCAACATATGGGGCATGAAGAATCCTTATGATGAAACCAATGCCAATACTACAACCTGCCATGTCATGAATCTTCATCCACCCATCACCCCATCCACGAATTGGGGCCAACATCAAAAGAAATATTTGAATCAAAGCACAAAGAAAATTATCAAAGTAAAAGAAGCTAAGAAGCATGAAGGACAAATCAAATACATATGGATACCAAAAGATACAAAGAAAGATGATCCCTATCATACTCCATTAGTCAAAGAAACTATGGGACAAAATAAAAAAGGGAAAAGTATCCATCAAAGATGTCCACAAAGGCAAAATCAAACTTCTCAAGCAACATACAAAGTGCATCAAGCAGTTGGTCCTAATTCCACGCACACTGTCGTATCCACCCATCGTTGCTCATCTTCCCAAGTTTGGAGAGTCAAAGGTTCGAAACTATCAACCAATCCATCTTTTATTCCTAAATACACTCCGCCATCCATGCCTCCACGCATGATATCCAATTCTCACATTGACCATGTATTGGCAACGACCCTTCATCATAAGGATTCAAAAGACACTCTATCATGATGTGCGCACAAAGACAGAGTTAACTCTGGTATTAGCAAAGCAAAACAAATTTCTCAAAATTTTCTTTCAAGTGCATGTATCTTGACAAAGCAACTTCTTCAAGCAGGATATCGGTGACACATTATGACAAAAGAATCAATGTCAATAGTACCAGGTGATTCAACATTGGCTTAAAATCTCTCAAAAAATACAAAAAAATCAAAAAATATAAAAATCCAAAAAAAATCAGAAAAAGGATTGAAAACAGTAAAGAAAAAAAAGCGTCCTCTAGTGAAAACCACTATGGTGGCGCTTTGGGCAAGTACCACGATGAAAACTTGGAAAATAGGCGTCATGTGTAGAACCAAGCATCTACGTGCGCCATTTCAGGAGAAAGCATCTTATCACATCCACAATAAAGCCATCATTCGAGCCATATAAATCCATTAATCCATGAACCATTTATCCAATCCATTATCATCCATCTGCATCCATACTCCAAGTTATCTTAATCTTGATGAAATTTTGGTGCACACTTTACACTTGCTTATGGTAAACATCTTGACATGGGTCATTTTCATTGATCCTATCTTACCCAACGTTATCTGAGCCAGGAAACATTATCCAAGTGAGCATCCTCTGTTCGAACACCTTATCTTGTCACAAGATAATCCTTGGCATCCTTTGCATGCTTACCGTATCTATCCATACACCTAATCAAGAGCCCACCCATGGTCTTTCAAACATTGCTAGACACTGGGGGCAGATATTTACATCTTGCTTCGAGAATAAATCTTGATATATATCCTCTAGCTTATGTGGTGATCCGAACATTTGCAAATGTGAAATCAAATTGGTCAAAGCATTTGTGAGCCAAAATCCAAATCACTATCCCATGGCATATTTTGACAAAAAGATGTTCCTTATCAAGCTTTATCCTTCGTCAAACATCAATCCAAACAATTCACATCAGTCACATCTAATGTGCATGTCATCGTCACATCAAATCATCAAAAACAATTTTGTTCCAAATCAAGCCTCATCAATCTTGATCTATCGAATCCAATCAATTATCACCTTGTTTGACTTAACACACTTAGTCAAACCACCCTCTTGTGCATGAGTTTACTCTAGGATAACACAACTTCCTAGAGTTTACAAGTGCATTATCATCTTATTTGACTTAACACACTTAGTCAAACTACCCTCTCATGTACGATTTTACTCTAGGATAACACAACTTCCTAGAGTTTACGAGTGCATTATCACTTTTGTTTGACTTAACACACTTAGTCAAACTATCAATCCATCAATTTGATCAATCAACCTTAGCTTGGTTTTCAACAAAATCCCAAAACAGAGCACTGATATCATCACATATCCATATCCAAATCGTCAAAATCATGTGAAAATCCAAAAAACAATTCAAAAAATCAAAAAATCAAAAACATTGGAAAAATCTCAATAGTCTTCAAAAAATTCATCATTGAGTCTTGTTAGTCTTCCACCTTGCCAAACTATGTTGTTATGAGCTTGAACGTAGGCAAGGTTGGTCTTTGGTCATCCCCTGAGACATTTTAGGTCAGTCCTTTAGGCATCCATCACAATGGCAATCTGTTCGCCCATCTATTTCCAGTTTAGGTTAGTCCTTTAGGTGTCTATCGCAATGGCAATCCGTTTTCCCATTTATTTCACATTTTAGGTTAGTCCTTTAGGTGTCTGTCGCAATGGCAATCCATTTGCCCATTTATTTCACATTTTAGGTCAGTCCTTTAGGCATTTGTTGCAATGGCAATCCGTTTGCCATCTATTTCACACCCTAGGTCAGTCCTTTAGGTGTCCATCACAATGACAATCTGTTTGCCCATCTATCTCATTAGCAGTCAAGTCAATTATCTTCCAAACTACTCTGAGCTTAAACGTAGGCAAGGCCATCCGTGATCGGCCCCTGAGACATAAAATACCAAAAACATTGTAAAATCTCAAAAAATCCAAAAACAGCCTCAAAACATTTGAAAAACCCAAAATGGTGCATCCATCTCATCTCGCTTTCACCCACGATAATCATCATTCCTAATAAATCATCGTTATCTTCATCCTTTGGTGAAGCAATTAGAAACAAGTCTAGCAGGTTCCAAAGTGAACACCCTAATCATCAAAAGTCTCAACTCTAGGTCAGTAAGCAAGCAAGTTGATCAACTCGGAGTATCAATAGCTTATCACCCAATCAGTCCCACCAAAACCCTGATCACAACATGTCCTAGGATGAATCCTTCCCATGATGGACATAAGCATTAGGTATCTCAAAGTAGTTCAGCCTTGGCTAGCGGTATGAAGAACATTAGCTTGTTTGTTTACTTTATCTTGGTCTTTTTGACTTATCTTATTTTGCGCTCATTCCAAGGACCTCTCGATGATGCCTAATCAAAACAGGTTTAGAGAGAAAGGAATGGGGCAATGATCATTATCTTTTTGTTTGTTGTGCTTGTTGGATATTCTTGTAAAATAACTTGGTGAATACTTTCTTTGTTAGGTCCGTCCTAGCAAGGTTTCTGTATGTTGAGTGTGAACAAGAGCACTCCTATCTGATTGTCAAGTCAAAGTCCATCACACTAGGTACAATGCCATCCTGGTTCTTTATACCTTGATGCATCGTACATACGTTTGTTATGAAACATAAATTAATTGGCCCTTTGAAAATCCCAAATCCTGGTAAACAAATCATCATCATCATCATAGTGTAGGCTTGTTGGATCCTCCTTCCATCCATCTTATTCTTCTTATCCTTCTATCTTAACTAACATTTCTATCCAAGTATTAGGTAGGTGTGAGATCTCAAAATATACACAAGGCTACCCATGGTCGATGACTGTCTATACATCATTAGAATTGTCTACATCAAAGAATTATCTTTCGTCCTTTGATCAATAGAACCACTCCTCACATTTTATCACGATCTTGATTAGAAAATCAAACATTTCCGCTCTATCTCTCGAGGGTGCAATATACCAGCATAATCCTTCTTGCTGGGGCTGCAGTGGGGCATTCAAAAAATTGAATAGTGGGGCAGTCAGAAAATTGATAAATTTTGAACTTTGATCACATTAGTTTATTCTTTGAACCAATACAACAAGTGCATTGCTTCAAAGAGGGGCAAAATGTAGACATGGAAAATATGCATGCACCTGATCTTGATTTACTAACATCGTTTTTGTCTTGAATCATACTCTCAGCTTATCAACACTTTTCATCTCTAAATTAAATAAATCATTATTTATTTAATTAAGTCTTTCTCCTCTGTTGATTAAATTAATCAATTTAATTTAATTAACCTTATATCTCTGTTTATTTAAATAATTCATTTTATTTAAATCAAGTCTCTAAAGTCTTCTTATTAAATTGAATAAATTAAACCTTATTAAATTTAATCTAACATTATCCCCTTTAGTTAAATAAATCAAATCATTTATTTAATTAAATCATTCTTCTCAACTCTTGATTTAAATTAACTCATAAATTGGAGTCAAAATTGCCAAATCATCTAATCTCTCATTAAATTGATCAAATCTTGGTTAATTTAATCTCAATCACTAAAATCATCTAAAGAATGCAACTTGCACAATAAATCAATTACTTTGATTTATTAAATTGTCCATTTTCTCTCAACATGGCATAAAAGGGGAATATTCCCTCATATTTGAATTCAAATTTAAATGGACTTGGTCCTTCTAACAAGGCATTTAATGCCTCTTACATGTCCTTGGCCTTGAGCCAAGTGACATTAAATCCATTTATTTTTCCCTCCAACATGTGACATTCAAATTTTAAATTTGGATCTCCTAGCATTTATCATGCACATTGACCAAAATGTGCTCATTCCTCCTCCAATCACATGTGGACAAGTGGCCTCTTCTCATTGGTTGGTCTTTTATCTCACATTCATCCAAATCTTTCATTCTTCCAATTTGGAAATCTATAAATGAGACTCTTCCTCTCATTCAATCATCCACAATTTGAGTAAACTTATTATACTCAAATCCATCTTCAAGCATAGCCATTTTCATCCCTCTATATCAAGTTCTTAGCTAAGTTATGGAGGAATTCAACCATCAAGTAGATCAAATCATCAAAGCTTATAAAGGAGTTGGGAAAAGGCTAATTTTGACACACCAATTGGCACCAACTCCTCCATGGGATTAAGAGTTTGCATGCTTAATTAGGATTTCATTGCTTTCTTTGTTCATCTTTTCTTCATTTTCCTATTTTGAGCATTGTTAATGGATTTCATGGAGAATCCTTCTTCTAACTTGCATATGAACTAACTAAGGTGTTTTTTTGTCATGTCTATGTAGGAATAGGATTGAGGTTTATAGGTCTTATTATGGGTTTTAGCAAAAGGCCCCGTATCATTAGTGGTCTTTTACTATGCACCACCACCAACCACCATGTATTTCATACCAGAATTGTCCCCTAACCACTTCCTGGCCTTCTTATTCAACAAACACAAAGCCTCAGCTTCATTACACATAGCATGTTTACTGACCTCCAGAACCTTCTCCAATTTTTGATTGACACACTCCAACCCTCTTTCAAGGGCAACAATATTTTGTTCATAGGTATTTTTCATATTGATCATCTCGTCAACAACCATTTTGAGAGTTTCAAATAATTGATTAACCTCAAGCTGAACCTTGTTTACTTGAGCCTGCACATTAGGCCTCTTAGAAGAAGAGGGATATTCAACATTATTACTCATAGCTCTAACCTGATCATTAGTGGAGTGCATCTCATGGAAAACCCATTTGAAAAGCTTGAACAAGGAACGAGAGCTCTCTTTCACCAAACCAAGATAATTAGGCATAATCTCCCTCATAAAGTTAAAACCATTCTTGTCCATTGCATAATGATGGTTTTAACTTTAGGAGGGAGATTATGCTTAGTTATTTTGGTTTGGTGAAAGAAAGCTCTCTTTCCTTGTTCAAGCTTTTCAAATGGGTTTTCCATGAGATGAACTCCACTAATGTTCAGGTTAGAGCTATGATTAATAATGTTGAAGAGCCCTCTTCTTCTAAGGGGCCTAATGTGTAGACTCAAGTAAACAAGGTTTAGCTCAAGGTTAATCAGTTATTTGACACTCTCAAAATGGTTTTTGACGAGATGATCAATATGAAAAATACCTACGAATAAAAGATTTTTTCCCTTGAAGGAGGGTTGGAGTGTTTCAATAAAAAATTGGAGAAGGTTCTGGAGGTTAGTAAACAAGCTATGTGCAATGAAGCTGAGGGTTTGTGTTTGCTGAATAAGAAGGCCAGAAAGTGGCTGGGGGACAATTTTTGTATGAAAGACATGGTGTTTGGTGGTTAACTAACCCCTTTAATTCAAATTTAAGCCTTATTTGTGACATGTTCTGAAGATCTATCCTGTCACCCATAATTCAAATTTCATATTTAATTGGGAAAATTTGAAGTCCTAAAAATTGGTGCTAGGACCCATTCACCCTAGGTGGTGAGTGGGTCCTCCCTCTATAGGACCCTCCTTTCTTTGCATATTTCACATGGGTTTTTGATGTTCTTTCACCCCCCGAAGGAAAGGTCTTGAAAACTTGTGTCAAGACCCATTCACCTTAGGTGATGAATGGGTCCTCCCTTAATGAGGAACCCCTTTTTGAATTTGATTATGGTAGGATTTTAATAACATTCATTTCCAGATCTGGTGTTGTCTTGAATTGTTTGAATTTTGGGGTTAATCTCTAGATTTAGTATAAATATGGGGTTAATTCACATAGTTTCATTCTAGAAATTCATAAGCAATCAAGAGCACTTTCACAAGAGCATTTCAAGAGCACTTCAAAGGCATTCTAAAGAATATTGTTTAAGATTTATTGCATCAATTGAAGTTCATTTCATCATGTCTAAGGCATAGTGCATTCCTACATGTTGTTGAGCTAAGATAGTGGATGTAGCATTGAAGATCTACTTGCAAGAATTGTTTCATATCTTATTCAAGGATCAATATCTACATTCTTCATGACCACTACATATTAGATTGTAGATTTAAACTCCAAGACAATTTCCAAGGTATCATCAATTACTTATTTCATGTTCATGCTTCAATTTAATTATTTCATCATTTGGTTTAATTACCTACAAGGGGTTTGACTTAGGAAAACCATCTTTCACTAACAATCAACAATTTTTTCTTCCCTTGAGTGTGTGTTTGTAGATTTATAGGTTGAAGATCAAGTGGAAAATAATTTTGGAGAAAAGTTACAAAAGTTGTCAAGTTGCAAAGTTGACTTTCATAGTGCAAGAACAAAGAATTGAAGCTACAAAATTTGTTACAAGTTTTCGGGAGCTGACAACTAGGGATTTGAGAGTGCAAACATCAAGGAAAATAACTTGGATCTCTGTTTTGAAAAACCTAACAGGGACCCATTCACCACTAAAGGCGAATGAGTCCTTTGTGCCCTAAAAATAGGCTTCTTGTAGCAAGATACACATCATTTTAAACTCTAAAAACTCCCCTCATAGTTGCTATAACCGTTATGGTTGGTTTCTAATTGTTGTTGGCATCTTATTACACACAAAATCACATAATATTAGGGTGAAATTTTTTGTGGTTTATCATCTTGATCAATTCATTTTGGTAAACCTATTTTTCACCTAATCATTATCAAATTAAGAGCAGATTTTGAAATGCTGAAAATTTCAAAAAATGTGATGTTCAGTTGATGTCAAGAAACAAATAGAAAAAAACTTCATTTTCCCCTAACTTTTTTTCTCCAAATAGGCAACTTCAATATCTAGTGCATTTTTTTTGTTGAAATTTTGATGTTTATGTTTCTCGTAATAACATTTAAAAGTCAAACTTATCGAATTTGATAGTTTTCATTTGAAATCAACTATTGTCTAACTTTTTATCATTTAAAAAAATAAATTATACCCTTTTGAAGAGGATTCTCTCCTCTAGTGCACCATATATTTTTCAATATTTTTAATTATTTTTACTATTTTAAATTTTTTTTAATTAGCCTCTTTTTTAACTTCAACAACCTACTTGCATTATTTTAAAAAAATATGTTAAAAATAGTCAAAATATATATAAAAATATATTTGGATTCACCACTCTGAGCTCTAGAAAAGTGTATTTTAAAAAAATAAAATAAAAATCATTTTGATTGAAGAAATATTTAGTTAAAGTTGAAAGTTTCAATTTTTTTTGAAAAAGGTTGAGTTGGCTACCAACTAGGATACCACATAGACAGTTTTGGTAGAAAGGGTTTTAGTTGAAAGCATTTCGACTGAAACCTTTTCTATCGAAACCTTACACATAAAATGAGTCACATTTCAAAGTGACAAAGGGAAAAATTCAAATTTTTTAGTTTTGGGCGAAAGGGTTTTCCCGAAACTCTATGTCATGTATAGGTCATGTGGTTTTGGGTGAAAAGGTTTCGATCGAAATTGTTTAGGTCAAAATTCTTTCAATCAAAACTATTTAATAGGCCAAAAGTGTGATAAAAGTTTGTGATTTTACCCAGTTGCTCAGGAAATTGTGTTGTAGATGCTTCAAAGAATGCTTTGCATTCCTCTACATTTGAAGATATTGCCTTACGGTTTGGAAGTTTGTCAAATGCAGACGTACAATGTGTATATTCTTGATTTCAAAACATGAAAGTTATCATTGAGGTTTCTTGTGCTTACAAAGTAAATATTGTGTTGTTATAGTCAAGAAGGTTCAAAGAAATGCAATCTTTGCAGTTAATATTGTGGTCTTGTAGTTTGGAGGATGAATTTTAAATTTTTATATGTTTTCTCTCTTCAAATTTCAGATGCTAAGGTGTATCGCACATTGAGTTTTCAATGTTCTATCTCAAGAGTGTGTTGTTTGGGTTTGCAAGAGATACTGGTTTTGTGTTTGTTTACTTGAGCCAACATATTGTTGCATGAAGTTGTAAAAAGAGGGCATGAAAATGTTTTTTAATATAATTTAATGCTTGTAATGTTATCCACATGATGTTATCTGGACTCTTCGATATCGCTTGTGTTTTGGAGTTAATATTTGGAGGGTTAAGTGTTTGATGGGCTGACTTGGTATTTTGAGGTATTTACACCAAGTTTTTGTTGTGTGTGCCAACATGGGATTGTGTGAAGATGTAAACTATGTCTTGCTTATCTCCTGGCTTGGATCACATTTATTTTCCTTTTCCAATAGATGTTTTAGAGCTGAATCATTTGTCATTGCACATTTCATGGCATGTGTTTCATTTTGGTTGACAAGGAGAAACCTTTTGAAGCTTGTAGAAGGTATAAATGAAAGATCAAGTGTGTGATCAAAGTAGTTATGTTATGTGCTGAGTGTTCAATGTATATGTCAAAAATAGTGCATTGAAGGTAGAAGAATGAGTGAGAATGTGTGAAGAAGTGTGTAATTGAGTGCTAAAGGAAGTGAGCCGAAAGCAGAAGTGTATGAGTGAATACTAAAGGTAGTGAGATGAAGATAGAAGAGTGTGAGGTGGGTTTTGAAGGTAGTGAGCCGAAATAATAAGTGTATGAGTGAATGTTGGTGGCAGTGAGCCAAAGGAAAAAGTGTGTGAGTGGAGTGCTAAAGGCAATGAGACAGAGGTAGTAGAAGTGTTGTAGTGGAAATTGATCATCTAATTTATCAAGTTTTGTATGTTGAGGTTGTATCCTCTTCTTATAAATGTTGTAATTGGTAGGGAGTTGTAAACTTCCTTTGGTTAAAGCCATAAAGTTTTTTTGTAAATCTTGTTTCATTTTATGAGGTTGTATTGGGGCAGTAGCTCCAAGCAACTTTCTCATCATGGTTTTTACCTTGTTGGGTTTCCACATAAATTTGGTTTTGTGGTTGTGTACTTTTTCTTTGAATGTTCTATTTGGTTAAGGCAGTAATAAGTTTTGATTGTTAAAATTGATTTGGATTAATTTGAGGGATATACTAATTCACCCCCCTCTTAGTATATATGTGTGTTCTACCCATTGGAATCAGAGTTGAGTTCCTTGGTGCAACCTAATAGCTAAAGGTAGATCTTGGTTTACAATACATGGCTAAGGAGTCCTTTTCTAAGGTACTGTTGTTTGATGGAAACAACTATGCCTTTTGGAGTGTGAGGGTGGATGCCTATCTCTCCTCACTAGGTTATGATGTTTGGAGAGCTACCAAGGATGATTATACTGAACCTTCTCATCACATCACAAATACTAATGCAAAGAAGGCTCATGAGAATAATTCTAAATAAAATAATGCTATTACCAAATTTTAAATTTGTTAAAGTAGTACAATGCAATATAGCCAAGGAGATATGGGATAAACTCAAAAATATTTATGAAGGAAATGGCAGTGTGAAGCAAGAAAATTTGCAATCTTACTAGACACTATTTGAGAATATAAAGATGAAAGAAGAGAACATAGCTAACTATTTGCTCCGAGTAGATGAAACAATAAATGGTATCAGAGGACTTGGTGAAGATATAGCCGATTCAATCATTGTGAAGAAATTTCTCAAGACTCTCCCCCACTTAATTGATTCAGAAGTGTATGTTATTGAGGAATCCAAAGATATGAAAAAGCTTACTATGAAAGAGCTGTTTGGATCCCTCATAACCTATGAGGAGGAATGAAGTTAAAAGTACACACAATAGAGAAACTGAATTCAAAGTTGTGAAGAAACAAGAAGCATTCATTTCACACAATGATTCTAAGTAAGAAGAAGAAAAATTTGTGAGGAAGCTGAAAAAGGGATCAAGAAAGTACAAAGGTAAACTATCTTTCAAATGTTTTAATTGTGAAATAATTGGTCATTATGCATCTAAATGTCCTTTTGGAGAAAATGAAAGTAGTAGCAAGGGTTTCAAAAGAAATAATTTCAGGAAGAATCTTCTTTCCAAAGAGGATTATTGCTCCTCAGATGAAGGAGATCATCGTACATCAGATGATGATGGAGAAAAATCCTTATTCATGCCCACTATGATCTCTGGAAGGTCAAGCAAACTTGTAGATGAAGAAGATGGTGAATTTGATTTTGAAGGTGAAATTGTTTATGCTCTTGAAGACCTGAAATGTGAAAGGAAAGAGAACAAAAGATAGAAGGCCTTGATTGAAGAAAAGATAAAAGAATGTAAAAAGCTTGAGAAAGAAATTATTTTACTCAAAAAGGAGTTGGACAAAGCAATGTATGAAAATCTAGAAATTGATATCAAACCTCAAGGAAGATGTCACTGTAAGGAATGTCTCCAAAACAAGGTTCAATCACGCTTTCTTTGGTTATTATTCCATTTGCAATAAGTATGGTAATAAGGCTATAGAGTGTTGTGAATGATGATCCTAGACCTGCACAAACAAAAAGAACAAACACATCATTAGTCCAATATGAAAGTTAGAAACATCATTCCCCATGAAATTCATTTGAAACATGAAAATAAGAAATACTATGAAGAACACAATAAAAGAAGCTATTAAATCATATTTAAATGATCAAAATCTCAATCCCATGGGGGAATTGGTGCCATTTTGATGTGGAAAATGGCACTTTCCCAATTCCTTGCAAGCTTGATGATCAATGGTGAAGATTTGATGCTCCTTGATGAAATTTCTCCATAACCTAGCTATGACAATATGAAAATGGATGAAAATGGATAAATGCCTTTGCCTAAAGTTGTGAAACAAAATGCCTAAGATTATGGATCAAATTGTGGATAATGATCTTACATGGATTGTGGATCCTAAATCCAAATGAGAGCCTTCTATTTATAGAAGAGAATAATGGCGAAAAAGGCAAAAGGGATGAATGTGGGACTAAACATGAGCCAATGGCAAGGTGCCACTTGTCAACATGCTAGTGGAGGAGGAATGAGCATATTTGGATGAATGTGCAAATAAATGTAGTTAGGTGGATATTTGAAATTGATGAAATGACAAGTTGGAGGGAGAAAGAAATGGAGTTAATGCCACTTGGCTCAAGGCAAAGGACATGTAAGAAGCTTTTAATGCCATGTTGGATGTACACACCCTTTTGGAGGGATTTTTGAATTTGAAGAATATTCCCTCTTTGATGCCATGTTGAGAGAAAATAGGAGAATTTATAAATCCATTAAATTGATTTACTTATGCAAGTTGCAAAAGCTAGAGGATTTGAGGGATTAGGATTAAGATTAACCAGGATTTGATTAATTTAAAAGGAGATTAGCTTATGTGACAATTTGATTTAGATTTTTGGATTGATTTAAATCAAAGTTGAGAGGAATATGAATTTAGACTTAATTAAATAAAGTTTCATTTATTTAATTAAAGAGAATGGTGTTAGGTTTAAATCAAATAAAGATAAATTTATTTAATTTAAATGAGATGATTTTTAGAGATTAATTAAATAAAATGAATTATTTAATTAAAAGAGGGACTATAGGATTAACTAAACAAAATGATTTATTTAATTAATAGAAGATGATGACTTAATCAGATAAATTTGATTTATTTAATTAAGAGATGAAATATGATGAATTTAATTAAATAAAGATTATTTAATTAAATGACTTAGTAGAGGAGATGATTTAGGACGAATTGGTGTTAGTAAAATCAGGATCAAGTGTATTGGATTAATCTGTATATTTTTTGTGTCTATATTTTGCCCCTTTTTGAAGCAATGTACTTGTTGCATTGGTTCAAAGAATAAACTACTAAGATCAAAATTCATTTTTTAAATTTTTTTTCGGATGGCCCACCATTGCCCCAGTTGGAAGAATAACACTAGTATACTGCCCCCTTGAGAGATCAGACAAAAATTTGGATTTTTGGGTGATCTCGCGAAAAAAAAGGAACAAGCTGCCCGACGGGTCCAAAAAGGGTCCAAGATGCCAAAAACGTGCCAAAACACAAAAAAATGATGCAAAACGACCCTCGGTTGGGTGAAAATAGGATTGGGGGTCCAAAACCCTAGTTGGATGGCTAAATAGGGTAAAAAAACCCTAACTTTCAAGCTTAAATAGGCCTGAACGGGTCACTTTCAATTCATTTGCACATGCAACACTTTAGAGATTTAGCCTTTTTGAGCTCTGGCCACTGTTTGAGATGGCGCAACGAGTGCTTCCATGTCATGTTTCATAGTGAGTGCCAATGTACCAATGGCTAGCAGGCATAAGACCATTGGTATGTGACCCTTACTTGACTTGTCATTTCATCTTTCGTGCACATTAATTAGGGTCAAAGGTCAAATTGAGTCAAGTGGCGTTGTTTGGCGCCACTGAAAGGGATAAATCGGTGCTACGTGACCTTAAAGAGTGCTGCTATGAGTCTTGTGCCCCAGTGTTCCAATTAGAAATTAGGGTTTTGGCTCTAAAGTTTTCCACATTTGCAAATTGCATCACGACGGTGCAATTTGGATTTTAGGTTTAGGGGTCAAAGTGGTCTATGGTCAAACTGCGATGTGACGACGCAGTTTAGACTTTAGAGGGTTCTAGTAGTGCAGTTTGGAATTTTCAAACAACAACGAATTTGCAAACAATGACACATTTACTTTTTTAGTCACAAAATCTCCAAACAAGATCCCAATTTTTTTATGAAACTTGACGTTGTGACCTTATTGGTGCAGGAGGACGCAAAAATTCTTCATTCATGAGAGCACAAGTCCTTGGTTCTTAGTAGATTGGTTGGATTGCATGAGCTTCTCCAGGAGTACCTTGGGGAAACAAGGCTATGGTACGTCACCTACACATCTCCTGTTCAAACACACTTGGGCATGATGACAACCCTGGTAGAGCGATGGCACAGTGAGATGTCATCATTTCACTTACTCACAAGCAAGGCGATAGTGACTCTAGAGGATGTCTAGAGCGTTCTTTGATTGCCTATCCATGGAGAGCGAGTCATCTATGATGTGGATGTTGGGAGAGATGCCTGCTTTGAGGTTATGAAGCTTGATGAGATTGTTTTTCTTGAGGGACAGATCAAGCTAGAGCGGTATAGGGGCATAGTGCCCACCTTTTGATTGATTGTTGCTACGATCATTTCAGGCCTTGTGGTACCAGATCAATGTGACTGATACTTTAGTCTGGGATGGGGTCTTTCCTGGGAGCGGATGCTCCATTAGAGAGAGTGCTTTGCGTTGGGGCCAATGATGCTGGCCTCACTTTACCATCATCTTCAGGAGTTCACCTACCTAGACAACGGAGCCATTGGGGCCAGAGTGACACAGTTACATGTTTGGGCCTGGGAGCACATTGCAATGTTTGGCCATGGCTTACACTGATTGTTATAGAGCCAGATGATCTCGTAGTCTGACGGTACAATGGGGCCCTAACATTTTCTCATATAGGAGTAGCTGACTTCCCTCATTGGAGGAGGGTTATTGATGAGATGACAATTTTCACATGGAGGCCTTAGCTTGGCATGCCTGCCTGGTATGATGACATTCAGTAGCTCTTTTTTGCTAGATAGGACAGATATATGTAGGGCAGAGAGCACACGATGATAGAGCATTATTTGCTAGATCGGGTGGCCAGACAATTTGGGGATAGACAGGACAAACCCGATGACCAGTACGTGGCCATATTTGCATGTACTACGAGGGAGACCACATGGGGTCACTCGATTCCAGACAAGGAGGTAGTTACTTCATTTATACAGCTAGTAGCTAGGCCATGGCCATATGATCAGGGGCTGCCAGATGTAGGGGTTACACAGACATATATTGCTTGGTTCAAGCCACCGATCAAATTTACAGTTCCAGGGGCATCACCCCTATGGCGGAGGCGCCAAGGAAGGTCAATAGAGCGGGGGCGGGGGCGGGGGTGAGGAGACAGGGATGGAGATGGAGGCAGAGGAGGAGGTGGACCACCTCCAGATCAGAGGGGATAGGTGCCCAGAGACCAACAAAGAGATGCCCCGAGGGACTATTAGCAACAACCCCCACCACCAACACCACCCCAGCTAGACTAGAGGGGTGCATTGATCTAGCAGTTACAAGCACAAGTTCAAGTACTTACTGCTAAGAGGGACTAGGCCAGACAGCAGGTCCAAGCCCTCACCACAGAGAGAGATCAGGCCAAATCAGAGCGGGATCAAGAGGTGGGCAGGAGACAACAACTTGAGAGCATGGACACTGTATCCTAGGGTAGGACAGTCTCAACACAGATGTACCAAGAGGCTGTCTAAGAGGTAGAGTACTACAGGTTACGTTATCGATAGGCCGTACCGGCAGGGTCCCTAGTGCCAAAGTACTCTTAGCAGACATGTATGAGATAGGTAGAGGATTAGGCTGAGAGATAGGGGGGCAAGGGGAGTAGCCAACAGGGCTAGCCACCATGACATCTTTTTGATTGAAACTTATTATTTTTTATCCTTGAGCTCCATTTTTTGATAGCCCTGTGGGCATTGTATACTTGATTGATACATATACATTTGATCCTGATCTTTGTAGCATGAAAGTTATATTTTTGATGATATATATGATATGGTTCAATTGATTCATTTATGAGATGTGTCCTATTTTATTTATGCATTATGGATGGATGTATGATTTATGATACATAGATGATTATGGATGCACATGGTTATGAATGCCTTTCTTTTTGTATATATTTTCTATGCATTTTATGAGGATGATGTACGATATGTGGATGCAAATGTGATGATGCCTATGTGGATGATATGATGATGCAAATGTATGGTTTATGAGATGCTTAATAAACCTATATGATATCCTAAATGACAATGGTTCAGGGTTTGATATGTAAATGCAATGTTTTTTTATTTTGCGTTTATGATGGTAATATATGGATTTTATGATGTTGTTTACATGATTATGCGATGGATACCAATGTAATCATGATATGTAAATGCAATGTAATGATGCGAAGTGATTATGATAATGTTATGATATGAATGACCTATGATATTTATGGTTCACGACATGCAATGGTTATGTTATGCAATGATTATGATTATGCATCGTGAATGTAACAGTATAAATGCAATTATTTCTTAAGATACTTAGAATAATAAATCTAGATTGGTCTTCGTAACTTAAGAAGATAATGTGATATGGTGTGATATGAAATGTAATGTGATTACAACATGTAAATGATCATGAAATGATGGTGATATGAGATGATAATGTGCATGTGATATGATATGCTTATGCGATGTTCCTGTTTTGTAATGATTCCTGGATGCAATGTTATGATATGAAATAATGTACTATGATGTGCAATGATTTATAATGATATGATAACGTGAAATGATTATGACATGATTTACAAAATGTAAATGATTTGTATGTAATGATAATATTATGATGTGATATGCCTAATACCTATAATGATTTATGATGTGTAATGATTGCGAGGTGTTGTGCGATGATGCAAATGAGTCATACGACGATGCAAATGATATGATGGTGTATATGTGATTATGCAATGGATGTTTTGTATATGGTATGATTTAATAATGCCTATGTGATGATATTTTTATGTTTATAAAAATGAATGCAAATTTATGGTTCATGAGATGCTATGAATGTAAATTTATATTAATGATGAAATGCAGTGTATGTGAGATGATTAATGTTTCCTATATGATATGATATGCATTATGCTAATGGTTTGTGGATGTAGGATGGATGCATTAGCAATGTTTTTGATCAACTGTCATGGTACCATGTTAATACAAAGAGAAGATAGAAGAAATAGGAAAAAGAGGATCCAATAAGCCTACATTATTAATGATGATGATGATGATGATGATAACAATTTACTTATCAAGAATTGGGATTTTAAAGGGCCATTTACCTTATGTTTGATAATACACATAGGTACGATGCATCAAGGTATAAAGAACCAGGATGGTGTTGTACCTAGTGTGATGGACTTTGACTCGACAACCAGATAGGAGTACTCTTGTTCACACTTGGCATACAAAACCTTATCTAGAATGCAATTCAGATATTCCAAACATCTCAGACCAAAAACATAGAAAGGCAAGCCTTCCTATGTGGTCAACAAGACACCTAAAACATCCTCCCTACACCCAAACAAAGTATGCATGACCAGGTTATATTACAAGAATATCCAACAAGCACAACAAAAAAAAAGATAATGATCATTTACGCATTTATTTCTCTCTAAATCCTTTTGTTTGGACATCATCGAGAGGTTATCAAAATGTGCACAAAAAGATAAGTCAAAGAGAGAAAGATAAACTTCATACCGCTAGCCAAGACTAAACTACAGCGATGCCCGATGTTGATGTCCATTGTAGGAAGGATGCATCCTAGGACATGATGTTATCAGATGATTTTGGGATTTACTGGATGATAGGCTATTGATACTTCGAGTTGACTAACTTGCTTACCTATTGGTCTAGACTTAAAACCTTGACGTTGGAGTACACACTTTTTCCTGCAAAGACTTGTTTCCAATTATTTTACCAAAGGGTGAGGTTGATGATGACTTATTATGAGTGATGCTTATTTTGGGTGAAAGCAAGATGGGATGGATGGATTTTTGGGTTTTTGAATGTTTTGAGGCTATTTTTGGTATTTTCTGAGATGTTTTAGAAGTGTTTTGATTTTCAAAATTTCCAATGTTTTGGGATTTTTGAGATTTTGACCAAGAGACTAACCTAAAGACCTATCCTAGGGGTCTCGGGGGAAGATCAAAGATTAGCCTTGCCTACGTTATACACACAAAGACCATGTAGTTTGACATGATGACTCTATTTTTGACTTTTTTTAATATTTTTGACATGTTTTGGATGTTTTTGATTTTATGAATGTTTTTTGATTTTTGATTTTAAGGAAGACTTCAAGGATACACAAATCCGATCTGATGCAGGTAAAATAACATGCCCCCAACATGGTGTGATAGACTACTTCAATATAGGTAGGATAAATTGACCTTAGGAATGTGCTAAGTAGTACTAAGGTGGAACATGATACGAACACAAGATCAAGCTATGATGCAAACATAGATGAGTGATGGAAGTGCAATGGATGAATGATGGAAGGAGATGGGTGGGTGATGTAGAATAAGCCGTAGAGATCGCAGTGGATGGAGAGTACTTTATTTACACAAGGCACATGCTTGCCAGGTCTTCACCAAGGTACTTACCCAAAGCGCCACCAAAGTGGTTTTCACTAGAGGATGATTTTTATCTTTACTATTTTCAATCCATTTTCTAATTTTTTTTGGATTTTTATATATTTTTTTGTATTTTTGGTTTTACCCTTAAAAGATTAGGCATAAATTTTTTTGAGATGGGAGCTATTCATGGGCTCCTGTAGAGGCTCCCCTTCGGGCATTGATAGCTGATATGCCCTTGAATTATAGCTTGTGGTGATGATGAATGGTCCCAACCAATTGGGTTCAAACTTGGCCTTGCTATCTAGATTTGGCACTTTTTTTTATTCTCCTTCAATACCAACTCTCTGACTTGGAAGGTCTAGCTCTTGATCTTCTTGTTGTAGCTTTGTTTAAGACGGTTTTGGTAGACTTGCAGATGGTTTAAGGCATCCATGTGCTGCTCATCCAGTAGTTCTAGCTCATTTAGTCAGGATACTCGATATTCCTCATCTGTTATGAGATTCTACAATGATATTCTTAGGGATGATAGCTCGATCTCAATGGGGAGGATGGCTTCTGATTCGTAGACCAGGGAAAAAGGGGTTGCACCGGTCGGTGTGTAGATGCTTGTTCAGTAGGCCCATAAGGTGGGGTTCAACAACAATTTCCAGTCATGACTAGTTTCATTGACTATATTTTTGAGGATTCTTAAGATGGTTTTATTTGTAGCCTTAGCTTGGCCATTACCCTGGGGGTAGTATGGGGTGGAAAAGTGATGTTGGATGTTGAATTTCTGGCATAGGTCTTGGACATCCTGGTTTTTGAAAGGTGTCATGTTATCTGAGATAATGGCTTGAAGGACACCGTAGAGGTAAATGAGGTAAATTAGGATGAACTTGGAAATCTACTTTCTCCTAATATAGGTCATTGGGATGGCCTCTACCCACTTTGTGAAGTATTATGTAGTAGTTATAATGAAATTGTGTCCATTAGATGAGATGGGGGTGATTTTTTCGATGAGATCAAGCCCCCACTGCGAGAAGGGCCAAGGTGAAACAATTGGGTGGAGCTCCTGAGTTGGTGTATGGATGAGGTCCCCATGTTGTTGACATTGCAATCACTTCTTTACATATTCACAAGCTTCTCTTTCCATCATCAACCAATAGTACCCCATTCTTAGCAACTTCTTGGCCAAGGTCATACCACTTGAATGTGAACCGCAAATGCCATTATGTACCTTTGTTAAAGTAGTCAAAGCTTCCTCAGCATTTAAGCATCGTAACAGGGTTCCCTCAATACTCCTAGGGTATAAGGTGTCACCTAGGATAACAAAGTGGGTTGAATTTTTGACAAAGGTTTTCTTAAGATTGGGAATGATATCGGTAGGGAGGACTCCTATTCTGAGGTAAGTGTATATGCCATGATACCATGGGTTACTAGGACCAATGATTTCACACATAAATTCAGACTCTCATACCTCAAAAGCTGGTATGAGAAGCTTCTCTACAAGGAATTCTTGCTTTGGGATGTTACGTGGGACATCTAGTAGTGATCCGATTGTTGCCATAGCATCTGTTACTCTGTTATTTGCTCTTGGTATCTACTCGAAGGTGATATCGATGAAGGACTCTTTGAGGCTTTCCACCAGTTTCTTGTATGGAGTCAACTTATCATCCTTCGTTTGGTATTCATCATTGACTTGGTTCATGATAAGCTATGAATATCCATAGACCTAGAGTGCCATGATCTGCCACTACACTGCAATTCTCAGCCTTATAGCAAGAGCCTCATATTCTGTGACGTTGTTTGTGAATGGGAATGATAGCTTGTATGATTTAGGTATACAATCCCCTTGTGGAGTGATGAAGAATATTCTTTCTCTTGACCTGTGTTGTGTGTAGGATCCTTCAAAGTACATTTTCCAATAATCCGCTACACTAAGGTTGAAGATTGATTCGTCGGGGAACTCTGATACGAGTGGATTCTTTGAATACATTGGTGCTTCTACCAAATGATCCGCAATTTCTTGTCCCTTAATGGCCTTTCGCTCCACATACTCAATGTCGTGCTCTATCAAAATCATAACGCACTGTCATTCGTCCTGTGAGAGTTTCTTTAGAAATAAAATACTTGAGAGGATCTATCTTTGCAATGAGCTTGATTTGATGTGCCAACATATAATGTCTAAAGTTTTGTGCGGCGAACATGACTGCTAAGCAAGCCTTCTCAATGGATGTGTAATTCAGCTCGTGTCCCACCATGGTTCTATTGATGCACTAAATATCTCTCTTTCCCATTTTCATCATGTTGTGCTAAGAGAGCGCCACGGGCTATTGTTGTTGCTGATATATAAAGGATCAAGGGTTTGCCTGGAATTGATGGCATAAGAAATGGTAGTGTGAGCAAGTACTCCTTGATCTTGTTGAATGTCTGATCACATTTCTCATCCCATTTGTATGCTACCCCCTTGTGGAGTAGATGAGAATATGGGATTTCCTTATCTGATAATTGTGCTATGAATCGACAGATGGAATGGAGTCTTCCTTGTAAGCTCCTTAGCTAATTCAATATCCTTGGTGCCTCCATATTGAGGATTACCTTAACCTTGGAAAGATCTATCTTGATCCCTCTCATTGAGACAATGTACGGTAGGAGCTTTCATGATTGTACCCCAAAGACACACTTCTTTGGATTGAGTTTGACCTTGTATTCTTCTAGCCTATCAAATATGGAGCTTAGTGTTGATATATGATCTCGTCGTTGTATTGGCTTGGTCAATATGTCATCTACATAATCTTCCACAATTTTTTGAATCATATCATGGCAGATTAGCATCATAGCTCTTTGATAGGTGGCTCCTACATTCTTCAACCTGAATAGCATCATATTCCAGAAATATGTCCCCCATGGACAAGTGAAAGCAATTTTGTGTTGGTCATCCTTAGCTATCATGATTTGATTGTATCATGAGAATCCGTCCATTAGTGATATAATTTCATGTCCCATTGTCATATCCACAATCATATCTATGTTTGGGAGAGGGAAATCATCCTTTGGACATGCTTTGTTTAGATCTCTGAAATCAATGAGATGTGGATGCCCCTAGTGGGCTTTGAAATAGGTACAAGATTTGAAACTCACTCTAGATATTCAATTGGCCATATGAAGCCAACATCAAGGAGCTTATGTAATTCCAATTTGACCAATAATGCTATTTGAGGATGCATCTTTCTTATCTTTTGTCTCACTGGATTTGCCTCTGGATATGCTACTAGATGATGCACCTCAACTTCTAGATCAAGACTAGGCATGTCGGCGTAGGTTC
Source organism: Sequoiadendron giganteum (assembly GCA_007115665.2). Taxonomy (NCBI): domain Eukaryota; kingdom Viridiplantae; phylum Streptophyta; class Pinopsida; order Cupressales; family Cupressaceae; genus Sequoiadendron; species Sequoiadendron giganteum. The sequence goes on from CM021105.1 coordinate 263,607,854, forward strand.
ATGCAAATTTTACCTTCCTTTCCCTTACAAACATAGCTAGAAGTTCTTGTTCTTCTATCAAAAGTGATTCTGCATAGAAGGTTATGTGTGGTGTTTCTTCTATCCCCAAGTTGACCAGATTGCACTTCTTTGCTAAGACCACTGAATTTTCCTAATGAATAACACTAAGAGGAAGATTTAATCCCCCATCCTTCGACTCCTTAGAGAGGTTTTCACCATTGGATGCGTCCTTTAATTTTACTATTTTCAGGTCTGAAAGTGCCACAATGTGGTTTTCACTTAAAGACCTAGAGATTATTCTCAAATTTTCACTTTTGGGACTGAGGGATTCAATTGTCTCCCCTTAATAAACACGTGTGTCCAGTTCAATTTAGAATCCAACTTTGTGATCTCCATAGGGTATGTTAGCTCATAGTCCCATGAATTATGAGAGTGCCTCATTTTTTTTGAATTTGTCTAAAATTGGTGGTCCTTGTTGGTCATAGTCTATGAGCTGGGGATACACTAGTTTTAACTCATGGGTTTGGTTCTTCAACTAAAAAAGATACAATGGAAATCATGAATAAGGAGGAGTATTCAAACAACATAGGTAGGTCAACAATGGTGTCCTCACCACTATCACTCCAACATACACTATCACTCCAACATACCTCAGTTATGTCAAAGGTAAAATTGTCTAAGGGTAGACCTGTAGATACTGGTAAATGAAGGGGAGTTTTAACTACTTTAACGAGGGGATTTCTATCACATACGGTTATACTCAGTGGGGTACACACAAGGCCAAGATTTTTCACATGCTTCTCCACAATGATGGCTTCCAATCAGCCATTGTTGTTTTTTCCAAGGCTTTCATTCTTATTATAGCCCATACCCAACATTAATTGAAATCCTCTGTTAGCATCATCTATAGGAAGGGCCGGTACAGGTCTTTCATCTTGATAGAGGAGACTAGATATATCTTTTTCATCCACCACTTATCGGCCTAGATCCCCCCAACTTCTAAATTGGGAGGGATCTTCTCTGAAGGTTTGAGATGTTGTATTGGCAGGTTGCAGCTATCCATGGGATCTAGGGGATTGAGGTAACTCCCCTACCACAAAGGCTCCCTTCTTCATTTTGTAATCTCCATACCCGTTGTCTTCAATAATGACTTTGATATCAGAGATGTTAGGAATGGTGGGTGTCTTTGTCCCAAAAGTGGAGGCTATGGTGGATGGATCTATATATAGATTTGAAGGACCTTCATCATTTTTAGGCACTTGAGGAATTTTGTAGAACTTTGCTTCCAAATTTTTGCAATAGGCAAAGGGCTCAGAATCACCATGAATTATGACCTCTTGGTTCTCATAGGGGAGTTTAACACATTGGTGAAATATGGATGCAACCGCTTTCATCCCATGGATCAATGGGCACCCTAGAAGAATGTTATAAGGGAGGTCAAGATCAAGAAATTGGAAAGTGGTTTCCATGATGGCGTGTCCCACTTGAATGTGAAGCTAAATAGTTCCTTGAGACACTCTCTCTTGATCATCATAAGCTTAGATGGTGATACCTTTTCCCTTTTCAATCATGTCTTTAGAGAATCCCAGATTCTTTATTAACTTGAGGGAACAAATATTCAATCTTGCACCTCCATCCACCAAGACCCGTTTGACTTTATTCTTATGGATGAAGACTTCAAGATGAAGTGCATGATTGTGAGATGGCTAGGCATAGAGATCTTGCTCAGAAAATGAGAGGAGATGTGGCATGGTGATGTTTCTGACCATAGCTTGGAACTGATCCGCATCAAGGTCCGTGGGTACAGAAGACTCGGCTAGGGATTTTTCTAAAATCTCCCTATGTGCAGGAGAAATTTTCAGCAACTCCATGATTGAGATCTGATCGGGGGTCTTCTTTAGTTGCTCCAAGACATTATAGCCATTGGCGATTGATTTTGAATTTGCGGGGGGTGCTCTGGCCTGCGTGGATGGTCCAGGGGTGGTGATTTTGTCGCTTCGTGTGGTGACTCCATAGTCAGCTTTGGACCCTAGGATATGGGAAACACCTACCCATTCATCTAGGGATGCGACAACATGGTCATAAATGTAATTGATGCTTCCATACTTCTTGCCTTTGCCATTGTTGTTGGGCTTGTCATGGTTCGACATCGGATTCATGTATATCTTAAGGTCTTGATTTCCAACTGATTGTTCAACTTTGATGGTCTTGTTTTCAATGAGGTTTTGGATTAGCTTTTTGAGCCTCATGCAACTAGTTGTTGTATGTCCCTTGATTTTATGAAAGTCACACAGGTGCTTCTCATTATGCCATGGTGGCTTAACTTGAGGCTCCTGATAATTCTCAATGACTAGGAGCATGATGATGTTGGTGTTGATAAGCTGCTTCATGACAAATTCGACCGATTCTCCAAGTGGTGTATGCTTTCATATTTTTCTTGTGGATGGTCCACTTTGGTCATTAACATTATTGATTGTTTGTTGGTTGTTTTTCTGATGAGACGTGTTGGACCAGGGGGTGTTTTGGGTATTCGAAGGTTGTTGATACATTTGTTGTTGTGTGTCTGGCTTCAGAGCATTGATCACAACCTTAGCATCAACAACACCATCATTATTAACATTCTTATTTTTCACCCACATTCATGGTTTGTCATTATAGCTTGTTGATGGGTGATTATCTTGATAAGAAGGTGTTTCCCCTTGTGCGATGAGAGCTCTTTCGATGCTGAGAGCTTTAGGGATGAGTTGGCTGTAGGAGGTGATGCATTGGACTTTGAGATGGAAGGCCAGAGTTCCTTCAAGATTTGTGATGATAGTTCTAGCTTGTTGTTCTTCTGACATGGCCCACTTGCTTCTATTGGCTTTGGATTGCCATCATTGTAAGAAAGATGCAAATGATTCTCCCTTATTTTGTTTGAGATTGGATAGTTCCTCCAAGCTTACATCTATGCCCATGTTGAATGCATAATTTTGCATGAACGCATCTACAATTTATTGAAATTTCTTGATCCCTGGAGGAAGTTGGGAGAATCATTCCATGGCTGGGCCAACTAGACTCCACGGGAAGAGCCTCAATAGATAGGAGTCATCATAGGATACTTCCATGCAATGCATGTGGAATTCCTTGATATGATCTTTAGGGTTTCCGAGTTTGTGGTACTTGTCAAATTTTGGGATCTAGAAGCCTTGTGGGAATGGTTTCATCACAATGCTCTTGTCGAACGGATAAGGGCATAGATTCCCTTGTGATTTAGGGGTCTTCCCTGATTGGATGTGCAACACCTGTTGTGAGAGCTTTTTGATTTGGGTGGATAAGTCATTTTGAGGGTCAGGTGGTGGAATGAATGCATTTTGGGTTGGTGTAGTGATTTGGGTGTCAGGTGTGGTGACTTATGGACTGGGTGGTGCATTAGCGAGAGTTTATTGTGTAGCCAATGCTTGTTGATATGTTTGTAGTTATTGATGTACCAACAAGGCTTGTTGTTGGTCTTGTTGTTGCTATTGCATCAATATTGCTTGTTGTTGGGTTTTTTGTTGTTGTTGTTGTGCCAAAAACACTTGTTGTTGTGCCAACAATGTTTGTTGTTGGGATTGTTGTTGAGCCGCTTGTTGCTGCACTTCATATTGCTGTAAGGCTTGTTGGTAAGCCTGTTGCTATAACAAGGCTTGCGCTTGAGATTACTATGCTTGATGTTGGGCTTGTGCTTGTGCTTGAGCTTGTGCTTGTTCCTGTACAACTTGGGAAGCTTGAGTAGCTTAGGCGGCTTGAGCAACTTGTTGTTGTTGCAATAAAGCTTATGCTTGCGCTTGGGCTTGTTGTGCGGCTTGCGTATTTTGCTGGGTTTGGAATTGCTAGAGTGCCTTTTGGTAGGCTTGTCACGCCACTTACAAAGTGATGCTATATTGGTTGGCTACGCTTGGATTTGGTGGTAAAGGTGGGGGATTTGGAATGGTATGAGATGATGTGATGAGGTTTTGTTGGGGTGGTTGTTGGGGTGTTGGAGTTATGATGATGGGTTGTGTGGTGGCAGGTATGGTGAATGAGTAGGTTCTTGGGAGACCATGTTTTGAGATGCTTGATATGTGATTGATTGAGGTGCTTGGATTGGCACCACCTGTTGTTGTGATGTCGGTGGTATGCATGGAGGATTTGGTATGCTTGATGTGTTGATTTTATTTGACTAATTTTGGATAAGTAAAGGGGGTTTCCCTAAACCAAGGATTGGTGTGGATGATGATATCTATGGATGAAGTGGTGGGGGAATGGGTGGTATGTTTATTTGAGAAAATGATGAGGATGAGGGATCAAAGATTCCCCCTTGTCCAAATAATCCACCTTCTCCTTGCGAGGTCATTGGGAGAGATATTGGTGTGTTGAGGGGATATGTTGGTACCGTACTGAAAGTATTGGTGTCATGAAAGATGAGCGTAACGTAGGGGTGTTTCAAATCATGGGGGATGGATTGAACCAAGATGGTGTTTTCATCCAAGTATTGATTGTTCACAAGGGGATGTGTTTGAAGAGTCTGAAGTAATGAACTTCCCTTCTTGACAATTGGTTGAGTTGGAGCAAGAGATGATGTGGGTTCGGGAATGGGTTAAACGATGCTTTGAAAATATGGTGTGAATGAGATTGGGGGCATAATCCCAAGAGGTTGCTCCACAATAGTGTTTACATCAAAATATGAAGGGATTTTAGCCCCTTATTTTTCCAATTCTAGCATGTATTGTGAAGGATTGAGTCTCATCATAGCATTGACAATTTTGTGATTCTCGGGATTTTGGACCATTTCTATGATCTCATCTTGAGTCATCCATAAGAAATTATTGGTGATGTCTTCCACTTGACCTTCCTCTTGAGGACCTTGCGGTAATAGAAGAAGATTGGGTGGGGGGTTGCTAGATCCCATAGTATTGATTTTAGATGCAATTTGACTTAGGTCACTTGAAGTAGATGTTTCCTTGTTGGCTTCCATGTTCTTCTTGTATTGAGATCGAGTTTGCACCATAAAAGAAGGATAAAGTTTTAGGTACAAAGAAGAAAAACCAAGTTTTTTCAAGGATCAATAGATGAAGGGTGGATGGTGTGAATGATTAAACTCTTAAGAATCTTGAAGGGACAGTAGACTTTAGGAATTTTGGATTTTTGATTCTCAATTTGATTTGTTTTGGATTTGGATTGGGATAATGAACTCATAAACCCCAAGAGGTTGGATGTTTATCTTGGAATAAATTTGTTCACAAGGATTGATAATTCAACCAGAAACATGAAGAAGGATTCATCTACACATACTTAGTCAAACAAGATGATTTTTGATTTGATTTAAAGGATTTTCCAAAAGTATAGCATGATTTGATTTTTCCAAGATTTAAAGAGTTGTTTGGTAGGATGAGATTTGATTGATGTTCAAAGGGATGGATGAGAATGCTGATTTTGATCCTAGATTAGACCTAGATAAAACTCCTTTCTACAAGACCTCGGTATTGAAGAACATGCTTGTACTTCCTATGTGATAAATGCAAATCTTTGAAAGAGACTTGGATTTTGACTGTAATAAAATTTGTAAAAATTAGGATTGTTCTTTGAAGATTTATTGTAAAAATTATAGACCAACCTTTCTCTAACTTCATGAAGTCTTGAAAGATGTTCCTCACGATATTTTAGACTAAGGGACTGGTGACGACTTGGTTTGGGAACTTTGAATTTTTGGGAAATCATGGGATCAAGCATATGTTAGGTTCAATTGTCTGTTATCTTGATTAGATTGATTCTGTTTACCACAAAAACTTTCTTGATTATGTTTCAAACTGAATGTCTAATGTCCTAATTTCTTTTCATCCCACAAGGTCCATTATGTGGAAATCAAGGAAATCATGACAATAGTTTCCTAATGTTGACTTTAGTAAGAGAAAATTGTGATATAAATCCAAATACTTAGAAGCCTCTAAGGATGAAATGTTGGCCTTTTTGTTGCACAAAAAGATCGACCTTTTAATGCCCGATACAAGCATCAATTAAGATCTACGGGAGGCGGTTAAACCATGTCGCGAACCTGAAGGGAGATGCTGGTGGTTAGTCCAAAAATCCCCCCCTCAACGTCACCCGAGGGGTTTGAACCTGTGAATGGTTTTGATACCAATTGTTGGCCTTTCCATTGCACCAAAAGATCGACCTTTCAATGCCCGATACAAGCGTCAATTAAGATCCACGGGAGGTGGTTAAACCATGTCACGAACCTGAAGGGAGATGCTGACAGTTAGTCCAACATGAAATCCTTAGGGCAAGCAAGAGCATTTGGATTTGTAAAAGGTATTTGTTCCTCCTAAAGGGTTTGAAATTTTGAGGATTTGGTGAATGTTTGTTTTCAAGTGTTATAGATCCAAGCAAAGTGTTTTGATCTCAAAGTGATGCACAATCCTAGGATAAAATGAGACAATATTTATTGAGTTCCCACTTGGATAAATCCAGCTACGCCTAATCTTAGTGGATGATTAGATGCTTAAGCACACTGGCTCCCCTCCAAGACACACACTTCTCAGGTCATCCAAGTATCAGTACCCATGAGACTCCCATGGCATACTTCTCATCTCTACTAAGAGCCGTAAAAATGTGGGACGGCTTCAGAATGACCGTTCTTGCACCAACAAATAGATTTAAGGATTTTGGCCTTCTAAATAAAAGTTTCTAGTATAGGCATTATGTTCTTAGGGAATCATCCATACGCCAAGAGACCATTGCTTTCCTTCTTGTTGAAAAAATCCTCGTGATACTTGAACTTTCCTCAAGTACCCACACTTATATACCGGTTGGAAGTCGCTTGGATTTAGTGTGTTTCTAGTTGGGTCAATCCCTGGGGTGATTACTTTTTCCCACCAGACAGGCCCTCCAAGGATAAACAAAAGAGAGCAAGAACATCCGTAGTTTGATCGATCTTTGTTGAGAAACAAAGAGAGAACACTCGCGATATACTCCACTCGCACTAGCAAGATTTTATTCAATTTTAAGAATCCAAATTGAAGTGTGG